>JAZGUH010000904.1:0-190439 GCA_037893225.1 Hippasteria phrygiana
GCACGAGCCTTGTGATTGGTGGTGGGTGGCTCCTGCACAATGTCAGGTGGGAGGCTAACCTCACGTGGAAGGGCATCGCCGAGAGCTACCTCCGGTTTGTGAAGTCCATGGGGAGCCAGTGCCTCCGGATCACTGTGGTCTTTGACGGATACGGCAGCTCCACCAAGGACCATGATCACATGAGACGAACAAAGAACGCATGCTGCGACATTCTGATTCGCCCAGACATCAAAAGCATCGTTCCAAGAGAAAAGTTCCTCGACAACAAGAGCAACAAGGCCCAGCTCATTCTGCTACTTGCTGAGACATTCGGTAGAAATGGGATAAGTGTACAGCAATGCCCCGATGATGCGGACACCTCTATCGTCCGGGCAGCTCTAGATGAGGCAAGAGAGTTCCCTGTTGAGGTGATGGCTCAGGACACCGACGTCATGGTTATGCTGATTTATCATGCTGCAGACGACCACGCGATCTTCCTCACAACAGCTAAAGAAACATCTTACGATGTCGGAAAGATCCGGGAGGCCCTTTCAGAGATATACTGGAAGTATCTGATCTTCTTGCACAGCTTCTCCGGCTGCGATACAGTGTCCGCGATTTCTGGGTTGCGCAAATCAACTTTGCTAACCAAGCTCTGCAAGACTGACAAAGCGGAGAGGGCCATGGACGTGTTTCTGGACATCCGAGCCGAGAAAGATGACATCATCAAAGCCGGCTGTGAACTATTCAAGCTCATGTTCCGCGCTACACCACCCAAAGACTTGGGGGACTTGAGATTTGACATCTTCAGCAAGCGGGCCGCTGCTGGGAGCATCAAACCTGAGAAACTGCCCCCGACAACAGGAGCTGCAGCACAGCACTCTCTCCGGGCTTATCTCCAGACTAGAGATTGGCTGGTGCTGCAAAGTCCATCATTGGATGTCCTGGACTACGGATGGAAGCTCGGTGAGCAAGGTTATGCACCGGTCCCTTCAACAGACCCCATTGCACCGGACTATCTTCTGAAGTTTGTCAGCTGCAACTGTGAGGGGGACTGTAGCACATTCAGGTGCTGTAAAAAACAAGGAGTCAAGTGTATTTCTGCTTGCGGCAACTGTCATAGTAACTCTTGCCAGAACATCAACCAGCCAGATGACGAGAGGAGTGAGGGAGATGCCGGGGAGTTGGATGAGCTAACCGAGGTTTCAATTGAGATACGTTTCTGTTTGTAATATTTTAATAAAAAAATTATGGCCAGGGAGTTGTTTTTACTCAAAACTAATGGTTGGAATCGATTCAGCACCCCCCAAAACCCCTAGTTAGACATCCCACAAGCTAGTATTGGCAAATTTTCATTTTTCAATTTTTTCGCCCAGGCCCCCAACTTTGATTGGCTCCCCAGAATTTTCCCAGTTGATTTGGGTTGGAATAAATTGAGAGGTGTTAGTAGACACCTATAGGAACACATTGGTGAAGAAAGCTATTGGTAAGCAATTTTTTCACAGATGGTTAGAACATTTTCTAAAATGCCCTAACTAAGTTGACATTTAATGGATAACACTATTTGTGTTCTGTAATCAGCTGCGTGTCTGTACAGATATACATATTGGTAACCTTATGGGGGCCCCTGTCTATTTCAATAATAAAACTGACCTCACAACCTGTACTAGGACAATGCCTTCCTGTATTTGTCGAGGCAGTGCAGTGTATGCAATGCATTGCAAAACATTTAGTATAACGATTTCAATCGATGTACACACAAAAATTGGGGCTCTTTTTGTAGCACTTCAAAAAGTTACAACCACAGAATTCAGCCACTGGAATTCTATTGGATTATGCCAAGAAAGACACAAAGTAGGCCTCAACATGTCCTGTGAGTTACCAGCAGCCCAAACAAGAATCCTCATTTGGGGCACTGCCCGTTCGTTATCAACAGTTTTGGCACGCTCGCTGTCACAGTTTCCAGCCTCCCAGTGCTTGCTGGAGCTATTCGGGGCAGCTGCCAATTTTGGCCCTGAGCGGCGATTCCCCCAGACAGAACTATTGGAGCCAGAGTTATCATTCAAATTTGTGAGAGGATTGTATGAGAAGCCATGGGCCGATAAATCGCTTGTACTCGGCAAGGAGTTGTCGTATTTCATGATGGGACAGCACAACATGGTGCCGGAGGGTTATCAACATGTCTTCTTGATACGGCACCCTGCTCGATCTATCCGGTCACTGAAAGAGCGCATAACTGAAGTTCCTAGCCAACAAGAGAGAGAGTTCAACCTGAGGCTGAACCAATTTAAAAATCTTTATGAGATGTATCAGTATGTGACTGAATCGCTTGGTAAGAAAGCAGTGGTGTTGGATGCTGATGATCTGCTATCGATGCCTTCAGAGATGCTTCAATGCTTCTGTAAAGCTGTAGGTCTTCCGTTCACTGATAGCCTTCTCAACTGGGATCGGGTCAATGAAGTACCAGAGAACTGGACTGTGAATACACTACAGTGGAAGAGCCATGAGAAAGTGGGCTGGTTTGACAAAGCGTTAAACAGCACCGAATTCAAAGCTCCCCAGACCAGCCCTGGAGCAAGACAGGAGGCAAGCCTTTCACCCCATTTTCAGAAGATGATTGCAGAGGCCCTGCCCTATTACCAGAAGCTCCACCAACTGCGTGTTAAACCTTGATAGTCTTGGCCTTAAAACAATCCTCTTTGCTATAATGAACCCAACTAATGCTTTAAACCATATTGACATTTGCTATTATTAAGAAAAGTATTCTTCACTGACACTGACAGTTCAACACTTGTCACAGTATAAACTTTTCAGGGGATTTTTCATTCCGGCTGAGATGTCCTTAAGAAAAAGGTGCCAATGGGGTGAACATTTGCTTTGTTTGTTAATTAAAAGTTAATTAATTTCTTAATTAGACTATTGTGCAAGGTGTCGAGACGTCAAAAAATTGCATTATGCATTTCTATAGATGTGTTTTTCTTGAAAACTGACACACCAGTCTCTTCGTAACAAAAAGTGAGTTTTATTGTAGTGTAACTTTGCTGGAAACCCGTTTGGTCGACCTTGTCTGGTTGACCATCTAGAACAAGTAGGGCTGTTCATTTTCAAATAATTTAGTATTCGATTATTAGAAACTAGGTTTGACCGAATATTTTAATATTTGATAGTCACCAATCAAGTTTTTCATGTGCCACAGCCCAGCCAAGCATATATAGCTCATTATCGAGGGTTCTTTGTTGAAGATGTATTGTTCCCTAATAGGTATTTAAGTGGGGGAATTCCCATGATGGGCCGACAGTCTTAACTATGGATAAAAGACGTAATGCCAGTCAATAAACTGGGCTTTCTAGCGGCCTGGCCGAATCGATCGTTCCGTTTTTTTTTTATTATTTGAAACACTTTTTCGTACTTCTTTTTACCATTACCTACCTGGTTCCCTACCCCCGGGAAAAATAATAAAAGACCCATGATTAATTTAAGATGCTTATATTTTAAACATACTATTTATTTGTTAAATCCACAAATTTAGCAAATTATAAAACAACTCCCCCTACAACCCCCAAGTTATTAATGAACTTTGGGCAGTATTTTTAAATTATCAAGTTGCAGGTAGATAGAGGTGTATCATTTTTTTAATATATAAGAGGACTGACAAAAGACTGGGCTGTAGCCTAGACCAAGATGACTGTCCAAAGCTGAAGGTGTTTTTATTTTTTTTTTAACCTCAGTACATCATCAGCATTTTAACGTAGTAATCAACAATTTTGAGGTATTAAAGTAATTAGACCAATAAAATGGCCACACACTTTAATACCCGTTTTATATATTTTTTTTATATGTATCTAAGTTTTACACTACTTTTGGGTAATGCATTTTTTAAATAATTTTTATCACAGGAATGGCAAACCTATTTGAGTTGTAATAGAACAGAGTGTTTATAAAATATTTAGTACAGTCGAACCCTGATAATAAGAGCACTGTTAATACAACATCCTGCTTATAACAAGGAAAAAAATTGGTCCCGAGTCTTTTGTTTTTTGTTTTCCATTACTGATAATACAAGGTACCTGTTATAACAAGGTAAATTGTAAAGTCCCAAGGACCTTGTTATAAAGGTGTTCGACTATTGGGGTTTATAAATATGTAGTCAATAAATCCGAATTTACAGGACAACCCGAGGATGTTTGACGTTACTTCGCGGCCATGTCTTCTTGTCTATTCCATCCACAAAGTATTTTAGATGCCCTAAAAAATTGAGCCCAGTTAGTAGATTATTTAAAAGTCGCCGTATACTGGCCACGTCAATTAAAAGAAGAGATAACTGAACGTTGATGGTGCTGCGTTCATTGCGATGTTAAAAAAAACAGGAATTCATGTGCATGTATTCACAGGTTTCTTTTTACTAGAAAAGAAGAACAAAATTGACAGCTGGGTGCTTCGTATTGCGGGGGACGTATTAAGCCATGAACCCCAAACATGGCGGACAGCGTCAGCTTTGCAGTGAAAATCACCAAATGAAATTAGACAGGCGATCTATTTCTAGTCTACAAAAATGGTGTATTTCCTATCCATGGTAGGCAGCTTGAAAATGATAATTTTCACCAAAATTAGACTGTATTGCAAAGAAGTTGTTTTCAAAACTTAAACCACTGTTGTTACCCTTTTGGTTACCCCCGGTGTAATTGTCATAAAGTTGACCCTCAAAGTGTGTTTTTGTTTTACATTAAGCTATATTTAAATCTATGCAAATTAGTGGGCGTATCCATTTCAACCATTCATTGACAAATGCTTCTAGCTACAGGGGCGGATCTAGGTTTTAACTAAGGGGGAGGGGGGGGGGGGGGGGGGTTACCTGAGGTGATTGGCCTACACACCCCAGCGTGCCGAATTTTCGACACCCGACACTGGTTATTTTTTTTTCTAAGCACATCACGATTTTACTGGGCAGCCCAAGGGGGGGGGGGGGTTTAAACCCCAAACCCCCCCCCCCCCCCCGTAGATCCGCCACTGAGCTACAATCCCGGCCAAAATGCTTGGGCCACGTGATGATAAACATACCCTCCCCCGCGCCCCCGCTCAATGTTGTAATATAAAGCCGGAGCGCATTCCGCGCAATGAGAGCCAACATTGACCGGGGGCAGGGGGTCGGGGGCCCAACGAGATTTGGCCTGGATTGCCTTAAATTTTCTTTCTAAAAAAAACAACACAAAACCCATTAAAGAAGACCTAAGTGTGAGAAGCAATGGATGGTCATTGCTTTCCGAGTGAGGAGTAATTAAAAGAAATGGAAGAGAAAAAAAAGAGTTATTTTTTCGGGTTGAATTCGAACCCACAACTCTTGCATTTGAATGTACATGTCCAAACCACTAGATCATGTGAGTCACAGATGCCAAGAGGCTTAATTCACCGTTCAATTTCCGGACACAGATGATCCTAATTTTGTTGTAGTGCGCATCGTACATGATGTACCATGACGAATAACCATGCCGTTTTGTCAAATAACTTTACAAAAGACATTTTTGTTCTACGCGAAAGCGCATTACGCTACACAAACCACCTACAAGCCTCTTCCAATTTTTCAGCCGTCTCATTGCGTGATTTGTCGGAAAATTCAACGGTTAACCCTCGCCACCAAAATAGTAAAGGAGAGCATGGAGGAAGAAAGTCAGTCATTTCTTTATTATTTTAGTAGCGAGGGTTAACCGTTGAATTTTCCGACAATTAACGGAATGAGGTAGTTGAACAAAATGGAAGAGGCTTGTATGTTTGTGTAGCGTAATGCGCTTTTCGCGATTAACAAAAATGTTCTTTATTTTGTGAAGTTATTTGACAAAATGTCATGGCTAATCGATGCGCACTGCAAAACAAGTGCTAGCACAAGCGCATTACAGCCAGGAATCGTCATTCTGTTAACCCTATCCGGACCGGGCTTAGTTTGGTACGTACGGAGACCAGGGAGGGGCACCTCCTGCCCTGCCCCCCCCCCCCCCCCCCCCGCATTTTCCTAAGTTCACAAGCGATTTTCAGGAAACAGGCCACAAATGTTCAGTTCAGGAAAGTCGCAATGATGACGTCCACAACTTTTAACAAGTGCCAACTGTATAGGGCGTTGGGGGCTATTTTTCAACTTGGTGTGAAAACAATCGTATTTCTCCCGTAATTAACGTCTTGATTGTCCGAACGGTCAAACAAAAATTAGGACAACCTAATTAGTTGGACATAATCACTAAAATAGCATTCGATGTTTAGACGGGAATCACCGTTGGGGGCGCTATAATCCGGTAATTTATACTATTTAAGTTGAAAAGTTTATTTTGCGTGTTTTCAACTCTTTATAGATAAACTAGGCAAACTTTCAGACAATCCCGGCCAAAATGCTTGGGCCACGTGATGATAAACATACCGCGCAATGAGAGCCAACATTGACCGGGGGCAGGGGGGTCGGGGGCCCAAGGAGATTTGGCCGGGATTGTAGCTCTGCACTTCGGGGCTGCTCACACGTGGTTGATTTGAATTTGATTTATTTCCATTCATCACAACAAGTGAAAAAGAAGCAAATAAATAGCACAATACACAGGGTGATGCATGGAGGATACCTGGCAGAAGCATAGGCTTATACGAGGCCAGGCTCCTTTACAAATAATTAAATGTTACTTTCTAAATAAATATAAATAATTATATTAAGGAAAAAGTTTCAGAAAAAGAATGTCACTCACAGGAGTACTATAAAAAAAGGAAGGGAAATACATTTGGCAATTATACATCAATACAAATATAATTGGAGCATCAAGCAGTAGTATACTGTTATTCACTATATTTTTCCGGAAATAATAGTTTTGTTGAAGTATTTTTTAAAACCATATATGTTTCTAAAGTAAGGGATTGGCATTATTTTATTCCATAGAAGAGGGCCTTGGTGTCTAACTGTTTTTAAAAATAAAGTGGTTTTTGCCTTCCCAATATGAAGCTTAGCTGCTGATCTTGTGTAGTGAGTGTGAATTTCATTATTTCTCAAAAACATAGAATTTATTACACAGGGTTAGAAGGTTGTTTTCGAATTTAAACATAAATATTCCAAGATGATATTTATATATATTAAAAATTGTGAGTGTATTATACATAAGTGCCTCCTGCCTACAGCTGATTCTCATCTCGCGGATTGACTGTTGGTATCTACACAATTCGCTGGTACCAGTCGAAAGTCTAGTGGGCGGGCTGAAAATTTAACTCCGTCTAAAATTTACATTGGGTAATTGCTCCAATACCGATTGACATGCTCACCAGCAGCGGCGGTACATTTGCAACTATTGGGAGACAGGTGGTCCCAAACTCAAACATTATTATTATTATTATTATTATTTATTCAGCCATCACAAACAAGAACAACAATACAAACAGTACTTCCAGATGGGCTAGGAGCAACAAAAGCAAAATAATTACTGTGATCCTTAGACCTGCTGCCCCACATCTGGTTGTAACAACAAATATAAAAAATATATAATATATAAATAAATATGTATAATTATATACAATGATTTTAAGTGATAAAAAACATAAAAACATGAAATAATTGAGAATAAAATATTTAAGAATGAACCAATTTTAAGAGAGAATATGCACACTACGTGTAATTAACATAAGTGAGCAAAAATGGAACAATAAATCAGAAGGCAATAAAAAAAATAAGTGAATGAATAAGAATATAAGAATATATAAAGTTAAAATATGGAAATTTGCACATGTGGAAGACGGCTAATCAGCAAGGAGACAAGTTAAGAAATATTAAATGTTTTGTACACTTTCTTCATGTTTCAGTGCCTTCAAAAAGGATAGCAAGGATGTTATAATGGCAGTATTGCGAAATTCGACTGGCAAAGCTGACCAGAGCCTAGGAAATCTGTTAATTGCATTCAGATGTAAGGACTGAGTCCTGGCATATAAATGTTTAAATGTCAAAGCGCTATCGTATCTACAATTAACACTGATGTTCCTATTAACCGTTTCACATTTAATTATATTAAAAAGACACTTTACAACAAAGGAAATCATCAAACAATTACGGCGACTTGATAAAGAAGACCATCTAAGAGTACAAAGTCTGTCCGAGTATGACATTAGTCCAATTCGTTGACCTAAGATAAAACGAGTGGCACGCCTGGATGCGTTCAAGAGCCTCCTCCTGCATCCGAGTATGGGGAAACCAAGCAGGTATCCCATACTCCAATACGGGAAGAACATGACTCTTATACAAGCATAGTTTAGCACCAACAGAGGAATTAAAAGCAACAGTCCTAATTAATCCAAGCATTCTATTGGCACGAGAAACAACGTCCTTAATATGATCATTCCAAGTTAACTGAGAATTTAGAGTTACACCAAGGTACTTAAATGAACTAGTTACGGATAATTGAGAATGACCTAATATGTAAGCAGGCGGACATAAATTACGTTTTCTAGTAACGTGCATAACCTTGGATTTAGCAGCGTTAAAGGTCATGCCATTGTCAGTACACCAGTGACACAACTTGTCTAGGTCTTGTTGAAGAACAGTTACATCAGAAATAGATTTAATTGTCTGATATATTAAAACATCATCAGCGAATAAAACACAAGATGATTTTAAACCAAAAGTGATATCGTTCACAAACAAGTTGAACAATAGGGGGCCAAGCACACTTCCCTGGGGAACACCCGAACGAACATGGGCCCATGTAGATGTTTCCCCATGGAAGTGCACCCTTTGTTGACGGTCGACCAAAAAATCCTTGACCCATCGCCAAAGAGACCCCCCAATGTTGAACATAGTTGTAAGTTTGGTCAGCAGCTGATGGTGAGGCATACGATCAAAGGCTTTTGAGATGTCCAGAAAGACAGCATCAATCCTGGGCGGATTACGCTGGTCTAAAATGGAAGCCCATGCATGATGAACATTTAAAAGCTGGGTCACACATGACCTATGGGCAACAAATCCGTGTTGGTTTTGGGATAAAAGACCATTGTCATAGATGTGCACATTTATTCCATTTGACAATACTCTCTCCATCAGCTTGCTCACCAATGAGGTAAGGGCAATGGGTCTATAGTTAGTTAGAAGGGAACGGTCGCCTGATTTAAATACTGGGGAAATATTTGCAAGTTTCCAACTTTTAGGAAGTTGGCCCTTTGCAAGGGAAATCTTAAATATTTTATGAAGAATGGGGGATAAGGGAAACACAGTGTTACGTAAGAAAGTAGCGCTAATACCGTCCGGACCAGGGGCTTTCCCTACAGGAAGGGACTTAATGATATTGCGAATATCACCGACGGTAAATGGAACTGAGGAAAACTCAGGAATGGGGAGATCACAAATTGGTGGGTCATCACTAACAGTGACGGACGGAGAGAAAACAGAGACAAAGTAATCATTAAAGGCATTGGCTATGTCAAGAGGCTTATTAATGACATGTGGGCCATGATTAAATATTTTGCCCCACCATTCATTTGTGCCAGTCTTTACAAGGGAGTCTTTGAGAGTCAAAATGTTCAATTTTCGTTTTATTGCTTAGAATGCTAGTTTATGTAAAATAAAATAATACTGTGCTTTATTTATTTTTTTTTTTTTAGTACAATGTTTATTAAAGGATAACTCACTGATAAACACCAGAATTTGTGTTTAGTTTTCGTCATAAGATTGGTTATTTTTTAATTCGTGTACATCACCATTTTGAATGCAATCACATAAATTTAAAGCTTGTGATCTAAACGCTTCATCGATTGGCCGATCTGACCAATATTTACACAAATAAACCAATGAGAGACACTTTAAGAAGATACCAAGGCTACCCCCTAATCTTGAGGTGTTTGGCGGTGCGGAAATGAAAAACAGACTTTATCACTTGATTTCTACAATAGTGCTGGATCATCTTATAAAACTAAAATTCTCATAATTTTTTTAAAACTCTCCAATGGTGTATAAATCTAGAAATTAATGTTTGCGATGAGAGACTGTTCTCTTTTGAGGGTGCCACATTTGTTTTCTGCCCGCCGTGAAAATTGATAATTAAACCCTGAACTTAACGCGACGGGCACTCCACCATTAAACCTTGCCGTGAAAATCACCAGAAAAATTAGAGCAAGCAGAACAAATATAACACAAAGGGGACACATAGCTGATTAAATGAATCCGTGAAACGTGAACATCGATTGACGTATTTATAACGGCGAGCAAGGAGAATAATTTGTACCATCATATCACGTGGCTGAATTAAACAGAAGGATGTATTATTGTATCCTTTGCTTGGAATATTAATGCTCACCTGTTCCGACAAGCTACATATAATATGTTAAAAAGAATCAGAACTCATTACAATGTCAGTATTCATTCGCCCTGAAAGAAAAGTACGTCTGAAATTAAAAATCCTCCACCCCAAGAGCCCTAAAACCTTTTAAAGTGATTGACAGCTCAACTTTTGCGAGGTATACAAACATTGTACATGTAATACCATGTAACAAAATGTATACAATGGGTTCAGCTCCAGAGGTTCTTTGTGTAGGCCGCACCTAGTACCTGGACTACAAAGCCTGCGAAAATAATACATACAAAATATTCAAAGCCAACCACAGTGGCATCTGGAGAGTACTACCGTCCAGCGGGCATTGGGTGATGGTGAGTTTGTAAATATTGCACAAATCCAGCCAGGTGCTCGACTACCAGTAATTTCAAAGTCATCCTGAAGGTTTCACTAAAAATATTAAAAATCGTCTGACATGTCTTTACTACAGAAGCGTATATGACCATCCAAGTTACCGCGTTACTGGGATAATTTATCGTGGAAACACCGTACTTAACCCCTTGACACCAGATTTCATATGGGCGCCAGGCCGGCTTGTGCAGCCAAGCATAACGTGCACAATACCCCAATATTGGATTGAAAATGCAGAAATTGACGTGTATAGACGTCAACCGGCCAGGTGGCAATTTCAATCTGCACATTATTTGGGTCAACTGGCGCAAGGGGTTAAAAGGGGAACAAGGGAAATTATCTGGTCACATCGAGCATACCGATTATTTTATAACGTAAAGTGGTTTTCTCATCTGACGAAATCTTGTGGTTAAAAACTTGAGAAGTTTTAGCGAACATTTGTTTCCGTTCGGTATCATTCTTTTAAAATGCTATGGCCGAAAAAAATAGTTCTGCTTCCGATTGCCGCATTTCCATCATGCCTTCTTTGGCACTTTTAGTGGGCGGCGCGGCGGGAACCAGTACAGCATTGCTGGGCGGCGTGGCGGGAACCAGTGCAGCATTGCTGCATTATGCGTAATGCACGTGTTTTCATCACCGCGATAGGGAATCGCGCACATACCGAAGGGAAATTGTCGCATCGCATCGCGAAGGGAACTTGGATAAAAATAACGGATGTTTTTTTATCAAAAATACTGAATGATTGTAAGTAAGCAAACAAATTACAAGCGTTATTGACGTAAATAAGTTGTTCAGAGGCATTTTGTGAAGAAAGAAAAGGCAACAGTAAAATTTTTTTTTAATATTTTGTTCTTTTACTTGCCGATATATTTTTTAGGGTAACCGGAAGCAGAACTATTTTTTTGGCCTAATTCGATTAAAAAATATTAATGTGATTCACCAACAACTCGCAGAAAAATATAAATGGGGAGAAAACATTTTTTTTTTTTTAAACTAAGTTTATAATAATGGACAAGCTGTCGGTAAATCTGAAATTGCCGAAATTGACCGAGAAAACCTATATTTAAAACTTAAAAGGCAGCCTGTTTATGTAGGAACAATTTATTTTTGACCCAGTAAACTGAATTGCGGTAAAATTAAATCATAAACGAAGTATATACAGAATATTTTTGCACATACATGTAATACAAACTACAAACTTTAGATAACTGGAAATGAAAAGAAAAGGCAATCCCCCATTTGCCCCATTCAGCGGCGGGGCCGCCCAGAAGCCGGGCATTTCTGGTTTACAGACCGGCTGCGAATAATTTTTTTCCAAACTACATCCGATTGGATTCATTGTTGAGCGCCCTCTATAATACTTTTAATATACGTACGCATGCGTTATAGGCCTGGGTATATAATGCAATGAATTCTCGAGGTCTGCTGAGTCCGATGGCCCAGTGGATACGGTGCTGGACCATGAAGTAGAAGGCACTTGGTTCGAGACAACGTTACCAATTTATTATTTTTTTAAGTCTAGAATTTCATTACGTTCGAATTATTTTTTTTCCTAATTCGTGGCTGTGGAGGAGGATAAAAAAAAGAAAAAAAAGGGAAGTCAAGTCCGAAATCTCACAGCGTTAACCCCATTCGGATGTCGTTTGGGAAAAAATCGCAGCCTGGCTAGCCGGATAGTAGCTAACCACATAATCCCCACACGTCAATCACTAAAATCAAAGACACAGGGCAAGGCCGCAGGGGTCTTCTTTTGTTATGCAGGAATGCAACCGGTCGAGACACACATACACATATGTAATAGAGAGCTCATCATTCTGTCAGTCAAGACAGGGCCAGCGAGGGAGGTGTCAAGTCGTCCATTCACAAAGTCTGTGTCTATTGTCCTCGTCTAAGGATTAAAAAAGCCCATAGGCCGCGGCCTTGCGGCCTGGCTGGGCTTTTCAAAGGCTTTCCTGCGTCTCTTAACTCGCCGTGCTCCCTTGGTTATCCTACGCTTTGCTGTTCTGACTCAGATCTAAAGCACTTAATATTACATGTAGGACTTCTACTTGGGGACAAATTAACCCTATATCAAGCCAGTTTCTCTACACACCAACGTTTACTTCAAATTACATTATTCCAAGTGTGGATGACTCAACGAGTTTGCAGGGTGATCATAAGTAGCAACAAGTGATCAATGCGCATTTGATAGAGTGCAATGAATTCACTGTCATCAGCAAAATCTACTCTTCAAGTGTTGTTATTGGAGACCATAGTACATGTACATGTATGTACGAGGGTCGGCTGAAAAGTTTGTTGGTTGACTCCGAAGGAGCTACTGCCAGATCAATAAAACTTAGCATGCATTTATGTCAACCCTTTTGATAACTAATTGCATGCTGTTGGAATCTCCTGTGAGAGAGTTGAGAACATTCTGAGTACAGAACTTGGAATGTCAAAGGTTTCTGCTCGGTGAGTGCCACGTCTTCTGACCCCTGATCAAAAGCGCACCAGGCTGGTCATGCCAAGGGATAACTTGGAGCATTTTGAAGCAGAAACAGCTAATTTCATCGAACGTTTCCTAATGCAGGATGAGTGCTGGGTTCATCACTTTAAGCCAGAGACAAAGAGGCAATCCGGTGGTAACACACGTCCTCACCCCCTCCAAAGAAGGCCAAGGTCGTTTCGATGCCAAATTTTGTCAATTTTTACGAAGTCATCTACGAACCACCAAATACGGTCTTACCTGGAAACAAACAATGCAATTAGTTATCAAAAGGGTTGAAATAAAAGTTTCACTGATCTGGCATTACTCCTTCAGAGTCAACCTATACGAACTTTTCAGCCGACCCTCGTTACATTATATATATGACAGACATATATGCAAACTGTGCAAACAAAATACCTACTGGAATACACTTTGAGTGTTTTGGATAGTCTTATGCACCAAACCTGGGGATTTTGTTATAAATACAGGTTCACCACGAACAAGACTAAAAGCCACGTGAGTTATACAAAAATAAAGAATCAAAGACACAAGAGGTAGGAATTAATATTCCTCTTAAAGCAGGAAAGATCGCAAGATGAAGGGAAACATACACAAGGCAGAGAATTCCAGAGATGCCACCTGGGGTGCTGTCGTTTTCATGAAAAGTGGAAATTTATATCATTTTCCAATGATTGTCAGCCGACAATCATTGGAAATAGTCTAGTTTCCCAACCTGATAATTCCCTGACGCTACAAATTGCTCCGATTTGTCTAAAGTATAGGGTCAGGGAACCAGACTAATGGAACATAATTTTTATCTCTGTTTTCCCAGCATCTATGCACTAAAAACTTTAAACAGGTTAGTGTTAGAGTATATTTACACGCGACAAAATACTAACCCCCAATTTCTGAAAATTACAGCAAAAGCAAATAGTGTATACTACCTTTATACCCCGGATCACTTACTTCATATCTTGATAAATTATACTACAGAAACTGTTTTAAATGCAATTAAATAAAAATAACCACCCACATGCAATCGAAAAAGTGTTCTTACTACATCAAGGCAGAACAAGTTCATGCATTATGTACAACTAAAAAATCTCAACCCCGTCCTCCCCGATAACCCTGAAAAATGTGTTCCCAGTGACAATATCTCAATCTGCAACTACAAGCCTTCAATGTGCCTATAGAAAGATAAGGGTATCACAAATGGGAATCTCCCAGAAACCGAAGAGCGTCATTAACGGGGCAGTCTCTGCATCACTGTCTTGACCTTTGGGAGCACGTTGAGAAGCCAAAGCTCCTCATGATGCTGTGTGAACTTGAGGCCTTCAGCAGGGCAAATGAAAGCCTCCCTCCACTCCTAGAACCAGGTACAGTTATGACTAGAGTGCGTGCCAATTAAGGAGGCAGTGTGGGGTGCTGGGGGATCTCCCTAAACATTTCATGACATCAAGATAACAGATTTATTGAATGACTAACTGTCATGTACCAGTATTAGTTGGACAGCTGATGCCAGTAAATTTGCAGTTTACTCAACTGTTTGATGCTAAATTGTGAAGGAAGTTACATCTGTTACATTGTGAAGTACATTTCTTTCAAGAGCAGCTTGTGTCACTTCAAGAATGGCTCACTGAGACTTAATGCCTTCGGTATAACCTTGACAATGAGTCAACAACTATGTTTAGAGATATAAATAGTGGCAGTTCTTAACCAATGCCAACTCTACCATTTTACCCACCACTTTTTAAAGGTCTAGATTAAATGCAGTATACAACTACTGAATTATTACGAAATACCATACTAGACTGTAAGCAAATAGCAGTCTCGAGCATCCTGTAAAATCATGGCACCCGGTGTGCTGTCGTTTTCAAAAAAAGTGGAAATTTATATTGTTTTCCAACGATTGTCAGCCGACAATCGTTAACAATATTTCCCTGACCTGATAATTCCTTGACTCTATAAACTGATCTGTTGTGTTTAAAGTAGGGTCAGAGAACCAGACTACTAGAACTTATTTTTTAAATCTTTTTTTTCCCAGCATCTATGCACACAAAACTTTAAACAGGTCCGTGTTACAGTACGCTATAAAATACTAACCCCCAAATCCACTTATTTCTGAAAATTATACAGCAAAAGCAAATTTTGTAATTGTATATAACATTTATTGAAAATAATTTGGCATAAAGGAATTCCCTGTTTGAACTTGAAATAAGGACTAAGTATTCTCTTTCACATTCAAGCTATTTTCTGGTATGTGAGGGCGCTGTTGCTGTGATGTCAATCAAGGTACTCACTTTTATACAGTTGAGAAACGAGCACCCAGCACAAAACAGAAGTCACGGAACTGAGCAGCAGAAACACAAACATTTAGATAATTGACCCCAGGGAAAATATAAACATTCCTTAAAATTTAATGCACAAATCAGCTATGATACTGAAGCTTTCCCCTTGGGTGACTTGTGCTCATGAATATGTAAATTCATATTAATACAAAAATTAGCTGGCCTGACGTTTCAAACTTAAGCAAGTTCTTTCTCAAAGGCAAATGACAGAGTACAAGAAACAAACATGTTGGGAACACACATGCATGGGGGGGGGGTGGGTGGAGAAACACAAAAGAGGGATGCAAAGGAGCTTGGCAGTGGGTTGAACATCAAAGGGATGGGAAAGGACAGCCAGGAGCAAGTTCGGTTGGGCAACTAGAGTGACTAGACTTAACCTTAGTCAATCTATATGTCACTCGAACGCTGCATGGTTTGACTAGCTAGTCCAACTGGATCAACCTAGCTCCGGACCATGGTTTCTCTAGTCACTCGCGAGTTACGTCACGGTTTCAAGATGGAGGATATGTAAACTGGGCAAGTTTTGCAAACGTTTACGGTAAATTGTTAGTTTTGTCCAATGATAATAACTCTTTGCAACAAGATAATGAATTATTTATTGCACTAAAGTTAAATAGAGAAAATAAAAGAACTACATAATAGAAAATTAAAATGACGTAGGGCCTACCAACATTTGCTTCGTTAACAATTAGCAGACAACATTCTTTATACACTTTGTTGTTGCTACACAAACTAGATTTAATCAACTAGACGCGTTCGATTGAAAACAGACCACGCATGCGTGAAATAAATCGCAAAATTGACAAAAGGGACTAGATCAGCAGCACCCGAACTTGCTCCATGAAGAAAAGAACAAAGAAGTGTGGTGTAGGGTAAGGATGAAGGAGGGGAGGGATTAAGATGAAGGATGAAGCTGGGGAAAGGGGACAAAGGAGTATGGTGAAGGGGGGGGGGGGGGGGTAAATAGAAGGTGGTAATACTAGGCAAGAGAAGGAAGTGGCAAGGATGAACAGGAAATGGAAAGACAACCCCATGTGGCCAAGTGGGCAAGAGACCCCAAGAGGGTTTGCCAGGAGAATAATCTGTAAACAAATGACAATGGGGGAAAATTAAGAGTTAATAATTCCCTTCCTGGATGTTGATACCATGTGGTTAAATAGTCCGAAGACGTTTCATCTCTGCTAAGGCGAACTGAGTCCTTGTGGTGCACAAGTGATTCTATGCCCTGTAGAATCATATTAGAAATGGAATGGTTAGGCAAGTTGAAGTGATGACCAACAGGGGTGTCAATTTTCTTGGTGTTCACAGTCGATCGATGGCCATAGAAACGCTTTTTGAGCGTGTTCTTGGTCTCCTCGACATACTGGATACCACAAACCCTGCAAGAAATGAGATATATGACATTAGAGGTGTTGCAAGTAATGTTGCCATTGGTTCTGTGAGTAGTGCCAGATGAATGGCCAGAAAAGGAGTCAGACTCCGGATCCTGCATGTGAGTCTGGCAAACAACACACCTGGAATCGCACTTAAAAGTACCATGCTGTGTGGGAGGGGATGCAGCCAAGGTGGGGACCTCAGCTCAAACAATCAGGTCTCGTAGATTGCGGGGGCGCCTATAAGCCAATACTGGGTTGTCAGGGGCGGCACGGGCAAGGCGATCTGAAGTATGAAGGATATGATGGTTGTCATTAGTTATTTTATAAAGGGGAGGGAGACTAGGATGAAAGGTGGTGACCAAGGGAATCTTGGGGTCGGCATTAGTGCTGGGCGTCTTTTCCTTGAGAGCCAAATCTCTGGTGATAGATTTGGCTCTGGCGATAGCACGTTGAACTTGGCGGGAGCTGTGGCCTCTGGCAACCAAGTTATTTTTCAGCAGTGTTGTAGTCGAGTCCACCCAATCCGAGTCCGAGTCCGAGTCTGAGTTCTTGGGGTCCGAGTCCGAGTCCTTGGGGTCAAATCCGAGTCCGAGTCCTTGTGTCCGAGTCCGAGTCCTAGTGTGAATCTCAAAGTACAAGTACAATGTTCTCGTTGACACCGAGACAGTACACAAATACTACACACTATGGTCAAAAAGGGTATTTACGGTAATAAGAGGATTCTATTTATGGAGAGCAGATGAGAACAAAATCACAAAGAATTTAATAAACTTAATACATTTTAACAATTTGTATTATGTCATTTAATATTGTCAGCAATACTGTACATTGGGGAAGGCCTATAGTGCTGTTGTCATGACCAATCCATCATATCAATCCATCATGTTCAACATGCCATAATCTAGAAATAGCCTACCCCTTCAATTATAGTATTTATACAGATTGCTCAACTGGCAACTACACAGACACCGAGCCAAACAGCGTATTCGATCGCAGGGACCGGTATTGATTTGTACGTCACACGCACGTGCGTACGTACAGCGCGCGAGCAAACGGCGAATTGTACCCAGTCTCCACGCCGCGCGTCGCTGGACCGACGTCTCGTCAGGCAACCGTCCATACCTCACGTACTGAACGTACTCAACCTCATCCCCAGGGTCTACTTTCATCCTGGTTCTGGAAGCGTATTGCTCGAACACCATGGGGACGAGGTTTAAGCGTGCTGTACTACGTACATGTAGGCTACTGACGGGATTTGCAAACTGAACACTCCGACGTCGTAAAAATATTGCGGCTTTTTTGGGCCGGACTCGGGCCGAGTCCTCGAGCTAGTCGATTCCTTATTGTCCGAGTCCGAGTCCAGGTCCGAGTCCTGACTGTCCGAGTCCGAGTCCTTAAAAATCGGGACTCCAGTCCGGACTCGAGTCCGAGTCCGGACTCGAGTCCTCCAGCACTGTTCTTCAGTACCTGTACATGATGGGAAAAGTAAAAATTATTAGAACAAATCCTTCTGAGTCTAAATGCCTGGCTGAATGCTATGCATGTCTTGCAATGCCTGGGGTGACAGCTGGAGGAGTGGAGGTACTGGTGGGTGTCTGTGGGTTTAGAATACAGATCAGTGGTTACCGAGTTGTCTTCCTTGCGGATGGTGACATCCAGGAAGTTGGTCTGATGCACTGAATACTCTGATGTAAACTTGATGGTCCTGTGGAAGGAATTAATGTGATTATTGAAAGTCTCCAGACTGTCCTGATTACTGGTCCAGATGAAAAATACATCGTTAATATATCTCCACCATACCCAGGGGCGACATGGTGCTAGACTTGGTTCCAAGTCAGTGATCGTGGTTTTTGTCGGCCTGATAGCCAATACAATCACAGAATAGTGCCGGAAATAGCGCCCTCTTGTGTCCTCTTGTGAGTTAACCTTGGATCACAATCACAGACTTGGGAATGTCGTTATCAGTTTGTACACACCCTATGGCGAATTAGTCCAAAAGTGGACGGAACAAGTTGATTGGTCGGAATCGCCAAAAGCCTTCTATAACATGAATATTCAAACCAGGAGAATTACTGGACGATTCCACTAATCCGACGAACCGTTAGAAGCCACCCAATCGGGCGGTGGCAGCGGGCGCGCGCGCTTATAGGCGCGCTTACTAGTACAAAATTATAAGGTGCGTGTTTACTTTGGAGCGTGTTAACTTTTCACCTATTGGTCAAAGGCAAAATGTGTGCGCGCGTATAACGAGCGCGCGTGTATGGTACCGTTTAATTGGGTACCTAAAGATGGCTTCTAATTTTAATTTTGTTCGTCGGATTAGTCTTTAGGTAGGTAACGTGTTTTTCGTCTAGTAACAAAAACTAACAATCACGTATTTAATTTGGTATTTTTTCTACTAACCCTAACTCCCTAGGGTGTGTGGAAAATCATATTAAAATTTGAGGATTTAGGACTGTTAGGGTTATAAGATCTAACATGATTTAGCTATAGGTTTTAAATACCATTACGTGCCATTGTGCCAAGTATCATACAAATTTGAGACTGAACAGTGTAACAAAACACGGTATTGTAATCTATTGGTAATGGTGCGGCCTACACGGTTTTGGTGTCCTTCTGATTGGCCATCTCTATGGATGGGCCTCCGTAAATTTAGTTATGAATACATGAATATCCCATATACACGTAAGGGTCAAGTCCGAGATCTCGGACTTGAAATCAAGTCTATGCTGAGGCAAGCATGCGCTCTTCGAGGTCGCCCATGAAGAGGCATGCAAAGGAGGGGGCCATGCGAGTGCCCATGGCTGTTCCATGTACCTGTAGATAGTGTTTACCTAGGAAGGAAAATTTTTTCTTGGTTAATATTACAAGTCTTATGAGGGTGCCAATATCACTGATGGGTGGGGTTGTGTGTCCTGCCAGGGCCGAGGAACAAGCACGAATACCTTCCTCGTGGGGGATGTTGGTGTACAGGGATGAGACGTCAAAAGTCCCAATGATGGCTGTGCTGGGAATTGTTCTTGATTCCTTCCATATTAGCATAAAATCCAAGCGATTGCTAAAATGGGCAAAAATGCCTTCAGAATGGCAAACCAAAAGTTGAAAGTGATGGTAAATATGATGTACATGTACACTGGATGTTTCCACCAGTTAAAGTGTTTATTCTGTTTAAGCGTGAAACTCGGCTTTCTGCCTGTTCCCACCAATATACTCTAGCTGCAGTGGCAAAGCTAAGGGGGTGTGTGGGGGGCGCACGCCCCCCATAAAAAATCGTCGCCCCCCCGAATCACCCCCCCCACTGCACATTTCGCAAACATAGAAAATAATAGCATTATAAAGAAAAATCACTGAGCCCCCCCCCCCCCCCCCACTGTAACATCCAGCGCCCTACTCGCCCCCCCTATGGAGACAGCCCTGGCTATGCCGCTGTCTAGTTGTATCTAGATGTAGAATGAAAAACTCTGCCAAAAGCTTTTTCCCTCATTCTGTATCTCTATGGAATTCTTTGCCTTGTGCATGTTTCCCTTCATCTTACGATCTTTCCTGCTTCAAGAAGAATCTGAATTCCTACATCTTGCATCTTTGATTATTTCTTTTTGTAGCCTAAACCTAGAGTAGCTTTTATCCTCGTTTTGGGGCAAACTTTTTGAAGAATAAAAAAAAAACCACAGTTATAATCTGAAGGGAAATGGGCAAAATCTGAGACAAAGTGCCGCACAAACTTCCACAAGATTGTCTACTTAACCCCTTGCGTACGGATGACGGAATATGGCACAAAAAAACAGTGCCACCAGGCCGGATGACGCAATTGGCCGCTGTTTGTGCAGTTTCAATCCATTGTTGGATTAAACAGTGCCACCAGGCCAGATGATGCTATTATTGGCTGCCTTTTGTGCAGTTTCAATCCATTGTTGGATTATTGTGTATAGGTTGAGCTTTACTGCACAGACACATTGTAGCGGTTCGCTTGGCTGCCAGAGCCCCCGCGGCACCCTGACGTCTCCCGTAAAATATCGTACTCAAGGGGTTTTAAGAGTGTGGTAACTTGTGTGGGCACTCAGCACAACATTCCTTCATGCGCCCAACCAGGGGTTCAAGTCTAGGCCACAATGTAAGCTGTGCATGTGACGGTGCACATAAACATTTTGTCAAAAATTGGTTCCATACATGAGCTGTTCATCACAGTCATAAGTCTTGCACAGGGATCAGTTCCTGAACACCCGAGTGCCCAAAATTAACACTTACTAGCAGACTTGTATTCGAGTCACCAAACATCGAGTCCGAGTCCGAGTCACCTCTCTCATGTCCGAGTCCCAGTCCCGAGTCATACAGGTCCAGTCCGAGTCCGAGTCACGAGTCACCTTTAACTACTGTATTGGAAATACATTTTAAAGTACGTTAAAAGCTAACAGTGTAAATGGTAAAAAAAAAATTAAAGCTTTCTCTAATTTAATGAACATTAATGTACATATATACAGTATGTCAAATTAACCATGAGATTAGCCATTGAAGTCATTCGATCTAGATGTGACCTGTATACCTTGTCCTCTATTTAATTAACATAAGAAACGGAACTTTTACAAACAAGGGGTTAATTTACACTTTCCATGTCGAAGCCTTTAACCAAATGATACAATAAGAATTTTGCAAAGTACGTCAGATCCATAAACGAGGGTAGCCAGCTGCGACTCAGATGCTTCATACAGCAACACACATGATTCAAAGCTACATGTATTGCCTGGAAAGGCGCCAGTCTGTGCCTGGAATGGATACTACAATATTTCATGGTGACAAAATTTCACACTACACCGGACAATATCAACTTGTATTCACGAAGTATTACATGACGCCAGGGTACATGTTTCGATACATTGATTTCCCTAATCAATATATCAGAAACAAGCCAACCGCACACACGCATGTATTATACATGAGATCTCGAGATGCGTCCGATCTGCGTACACTGCATGTATCGCTTGTTCAAAGAAGTTGCAAGTTTCTTGTTAAAAAGAGTTCTTTATGTTATTTTTTGGGGTCGAGTCACAAGTCACGCAGGTCCAGTCCGAGTCCGAGTCCGAGTCCACAGGGTCGAGTCCGAGTCCGAGTCCGAGTCCGAGTCATTTGTCATATAAGTCTGCTTACTAGACCTTCTTGTGGATTGTTTGACGACTGACTAGACTAGACACAACCGTCAACCAATTGTGCACACATCAGATGCCTTCATAATTAGGTTTAAATATTTAAGTGGATTATAGGTTGTTAAAATAAAAACAGTGGGGACCAGGCACCCATCTGGGTGTTGAAATCTATCAAGTGGTCAAAGGATCTACTGATCTGTCACCTCTGGGGGTCCTCCCATTCCGAGCCCTACAAACACCAGCCAAATATCACACAGCAATCCATCATGTCAAATCATGGCTGCAAGCTGTGAAACTAATTTGTGAGCGGGTGTTGTCAAATTAGCCACAGGTAAAAAAAAAGTAGGCCTGTGCCTCAAAAGTAGGTCGGTGCATGGACCTTTTGTGGAAGTCTATTCTGGACAACAGTGGTCAACTGGACAACTTCAACTTTAAAATTCTGCACTCAACGGAAAAAGCTAATTCTTGCACAGCAAATAAATTCCCATGATCCCATTTAATTTACTTTTGCTTACTGATTCATGGCCATGCCCCTTAAGCCTGTTTCACATGAGCGCTGGAAACACACAAATCTGTGATGATTGGCGCCGGGTGTCTGACGCTCCAGGATGCCTGTGATTTCATCGCAGGCTTTCACACGATACAACACAGTCCGGTAGCGAACGTCCCTCCTTTTGCAGTGTTTGTATGCGTGGGTCCAAGGCTACCCGTGTATGGCTGGTACTACACTAACGATAAAATTTATAGGGTACCAGTGATTTTTTTATGCGAAATTTGGGAGGTCTTAAATCCCTGTCACGAACCGCATACCCATCCAATTTGGTGACAGGGATACACTTTCACACGGCACGGAATCTGTGCATTTGTGACATTGATGCGATTTCATCGCACAAGACCCGTGTTTCCAACGCTCGTGTATACCTTATGACGTGTTGAATTATAGTTTACGTAATTGGACAATGTTTGGCAACCTGTGCTTACCCTGTGCTATATACCGCAATAAACGAATGTCACATGGAAGAGAATGATCTGCGCACTTTCAGGTTTGAAAGCGAGACCTGGTGCTAAGTAAACAGTCCCTGATCGAGTCGTCCAAATACAATCTAACGCCGAACCGTGTTATCCAAAAAACAAATTCGTATTTTGCCACACAACTTAAAGGAAACATGATTTAGGATGTATATTGCATTATTCCTGCTTAAAACAATAAAGTATTATCTTGACAATGATATTTTGTGTCCAGAGACAATTATTTCCCAGATTAAATATGAGAAAACAATTTTTGAAAATGTTTGTCCAAGCTACTCCGCCCCTGAGTGGGAGGCACATTACCCATTCATCACGGGTATGCATTGTGTGTACATTGTACGGCGAAAATTCTTCGTCCAAAATCTAAGCAAAATAGTGTTTTTCGGCCATGCCGACAAGGTGTGTGGCTGCTGGGTGCAGCAAAACAATGACGGGTGGAGTAAGCCTTCATGTATTTCCAACTGAAGCGAAAATCAGAATTTGGACGGCGAAAGTGAAGGTGACAAGAGCAAAGAGGTCCGGCCCCAGCAGCTTTTCAGCGTTATGTAGCGACCACTTTGAGCCGTCGTGTTTCGATACTGGTATTTTCAAATCCTTTGGGATGACCATTAAAAATATGCTCAAGTCCACTGCCATCCCAACAAAGTTCCCAGATGGGAGTAAGATAAAGGCGAAAGCAGTTAAACGGCCCATTCCCCGAGGAGCCTTCGCTAAAAGGGAGAAAATCAGGGTAAGTTCGATGTTAGTTGTTGTTGCAACTTACGAAATTGCACGTGTAGACCTAGTGTGTGTATACGGGCCGGGTCCAGACTATCAAGTCGATCCATAAATTTTGGTGCCTCGGTCTACGTCACGAACAGCGCCCTCAATTTGAGTCTCAACAAATTTCAAAAAGGGGGGTCAATTTTTGAGCGGCAAATAATCACACTAAAACTTCGCTTGAACCAGTTTGGCTTTTAATTCACATTTAATACATATAAATCTGGTCAATTTGAGAAGCATGGTTCCTTTAATGATCAGTTTGTTCGGTTTTGTAAAACGTCATTGTGACATCCTCAGTAGAAGGCATAAAGGTCGTATTTTTATAAGGACAATTTTCTACTGTTTTTATTTCTTTCCTTGTTATTTATAAATGTATTGTTCGTTCCTTTCGAATCAATTTTCTAAAAATATGTCAGACTCATTCTAGATATACACCAATATAACAACAGAAAATAAGGGCCATCAAAGTACAATTCTTTTTTATTTTTACACTCTTTTTGTTGGTAATAAAATTAAAATAATTTAAGTTTTGCTGATCTTGTAAATCTTTACATGTTTGTTGTAAATTAAATTAAAATTAAAATTACAATTTAAATTACATGGTTGGTCTCATAACATGTCAATGACTAAGCCAAACTGTGCTTGGGGACACAGGGAAATTCTTCAGCACACACAGGACTAATCTACTTAACAAAAGTATTTAAGTGATTGATACAAGACAAATTCAGTCTCTGAATTCTGCTCTTTGGCAACAGCTTAGACGAATTTAATCTGCAATGATGAATTCGAATTCGAATCGGCCAGCCGACCCCGAGTGGTTAAGACATCTGCACTAGTATGCAGGAAGTTGTGGGTTTGAATCCCGCCCGAGTAAGCCTGTGAATTTTTTCACACAGGCTCTCGGAAAGCACGGAGCATACGTATACAGTGCTTCATATATTACTTCGGAAAAGGGCAAAAGAGAAGATCTCTGTTCTAATTTACAAATGACAAATATTCTCGACACGGTGTTTAAATGTGCAGACCATGGAGGAAGGAACACTTCCTTCCTCCATGTGCAGACCAAGCTTTGGAATTGAATAGTAAATGACTAAATAGCACGTGAACATTTTCTTTAACAAATTGATTATTCGAATCGGTGAATTAAAATTAAACATTATTTAAAACAGCTACGGAAAACCTGCAATACAGAATAATGTAGTGACGCAAAAAATGTGTCCACTTTTTTTGGGGGGGGGGGGGGTTGGGAGAGGGTTAAACAACTTTTTTGAGAGGGGCCCTTATGTTCTGCGTTCCCAAATTTGTCATCAATCCTCCATAGTGAACATGCACGTGTTCATTGACATCATTACAGGAACACCCTGTCTGAAACCAAGTTACTGTCCCACCTGTACAATGTGGTTAACATTTGACAAGCAGTCCTGGAAGCCTACTTACTTGGAACAAACTGGTCAACTCCACCATTAAGCCAGGAAATGTCCACCCATCCCGTGGGTGGCTCCATTTCTTACAATCTGCCTCCAACAATGGATTTTATTTGTTAGCCAATCCACAGGGGAAACTGACTAGGTAAACTTGAATACATTTTGTAAATAAAGAAAACTGGTTCCTGCCATGCAGTTTTCTTTGTTCAATTTGAAAATGGATTTTATTTGGTGAAACTTTACCGAGACAATAATACAAATTCTCATGGTTCTTTTTCTGAACCACACTAACTCACAAAAGAGATTTAATACACGGTGCTACCGCAAACCAGTTACCTTATTGCCTTTCACCATGCAAACCTTCAAATCTCAAAATTCTAATGGTTGTTAGCAGTATAATATTTACCACATGCATTTGTCAGTTAAGGGGCTCCATACATTTTATGAATGAGGCATGCTTGGATATGTTTATGTTGTTCTAACAAACCAAGATGGCTGACATTGTGTGACCACCTTTATCAGCCTGTTTTCCATTGTATCTTCCTAACCTGTTGAGCCTCCAAACTTGTGAGTAATGCTTAAAAACATTACAAAATCCTTACATGTATGGTGTTCACATGTGGACTTTTGACTCGGGAAAATTTCACAGAAACTGTGGTTAAACCGAGCTGGCAAAATTACATTCAGCATCCTATATCCTCCTAACTTTAATACAACCTAATGGAATGTTATTTATTGCTATCAGTGAATAACGAGCTCTAACAAAGAAAAATGAACATTTCTACTGGCATCCATGAATATCTACCAGTACCATGACTGTCATAAAGAATGACCAGAAGATATGTAGGCACAGTGTGTGAAGAAATGAGTAACTGGCCATGCCAAAGACATCACACACAGTTCACACTGTGGCAGATGTATAGCTATCCACGTTACTTTAACCACTTGCATTGTTCACACTGGACTTCGTTTTGGGAAAATTTACCTGGTCAGTTTTACTGGGCAGAGGTTGGCCAGTAAAAGTAACTACTGGACTTGGGGAAAGTACCGTAACCACTGGACTTGGGAAAAGTAACGGAGGAAAAATTCCCGGTCTGTTTACACTGGACTTGAAATGGGATGAAATGGGAAAACTAACCCTGGTCTTGTTGGTGAGTTTTACAGAAAAGCTCCAGTGCGAACACGGCTTGAGCCAGATGAAGTGCATGTTTCTCTTTTCCTGTGACAGCTACCTGCCTGACAAGTGTTTCTTGTGGCTACTTTTAACACCCAACAGAGCAATTCTGACAGCCCAGTCACAGGCTTTTTGCTGTAGGCACAAAGTAAATGAGCCAATGGGGGATTTGAATCATGAGGTCATTGGTTGGCATTCTGATGATGCATCATTTGAACCTGATGACTTGCAACTCACCTTGAAAGTTTGAAATAATTCAGGTTAAACAAAAATGCAACCTCGTTCCAGGTGAATTCAGTTGGGTTTAAAGAGCAAATGCAACCATTCTGTAACATTTTTGAACCTAAAGGAAAAAATGAGTACCGTACTCAACCACCTATATTTTTAGCAATCCTGTGATTTAAATTAGAAGGAAGACTATTGGCCCTATCACAATGAAGTGTATTGTGCACTGTATGTTCAGTGCTCTGGAAAAAATGACAGGCTTACTCATGGTGAGACTCGAACCCACTACTGCCTGTTTACCACTTCACCACTGAGCTTGCTGGGGTTGGCTGGTTGATTTGAATCCAATGTAGGAGCGGCCGGTACCACGTAAGACTTTTTCCCCAAAGGCTCCTGGAAAGCACTGACCATAGAATGCTTAATACACTACATCTGGGAAAAATCTCCCTTTACAACATCCCCAACCGACGCAAATTCCATCTTCATGCCAATACTGTGATTCCAGATTGTTAAGAGACAAATTTCACTGAACTTTTCCCCATGTCAAAATTTGATTTATTGGATTGCCAATTATGTATTGACCGAATCTGTACATTAAACATGCAGTGCCTGTGTTTTTGGGCCATGGAACTCCGAAAAATACATTTTCAAATTAAAATGCTAATTTGTTAGCATTTGTTAAGTTATGAGCTTTCCAGTGAGAGATTCCACTAAAAACTGACCACTCAGATTTAGTAAGTTACAGTTTTAATGTATACAGCATTCTTGGAGCATAGTGCAGAATAATATGGACAAACCAAATAGAGTGAGGAGTGTTGTAAGGGATTTTTATTTTCATTCAAAAATAGTTTTCTCCATATTTTGTTCATGAGTGAAATCCATCGGAATTAAAATTTTCAGTCAAAGCATGAATGAACATAGCAGCTTTTACAGGTCAAAATACAAAGCAATAAGGTGTAAGCTCACATTCTTGGTCCCTACTTATAAGGACAACACACTGGTGGGGACATGAGAATGTCCCAACAGTTCTTCCCCACAACTCCTTTCTACAACATAAACAAAATCCTGCAATGGGATCACTGGCAGGGCATCTGCGTACCGGCTGTTACACTTTTAAGACCACCGAGTGCTGATAGTCAAAAATGTGCAAAAGAACATCTGGGTCAAGACACCAGAGGGGCTACAAAGAATGTCAACTGTCGAATCATGGATCACAAACAGCTTTTAGACAGAATCATACAATCGGACT
Source organism: Hippasteria phrygiana (assembly GCA_037893225.1). Classification (NCBI taxonomy): domain Eukaryota; kingdom Metazoa; phylum Echinodermata; class Asteroidea; order Valvatida; family Goniasteridae; genus Hippasteria; species Hippasteria phrygiana. The sequence goes on from JAZGUH010000904.1 coordinate 27,854, forward strand.
GGCCACAAAAAAAGGAGGACGCTCAATCAGAGAACTCGGAAATTGTCATCGCTTAGCACTTGGCCCAAATTGCCAATGACTTCAACAACATCACCAACGGTCTTAGTCCAATAATTGCCAAGTTGACACAGGGGAGGAAGAAAGTTGCGCAAAACCCATCCGCACTTTATCCTTCTGCAGATGGTGATTCATGGCTGAACACACACAGCTGCAATCGGCGGTGTTTTATCTCCCACAGACAACTCTTCCCCTTGTCTCTTTCCGGAATTAGGCATTATTCAGTCGCCATTACTTGCTTCACATGTTCAAGTGTGATTTCAATAGTCTAATGATATTCAGAGCTCCTAATTAGGGATTTCCAAACTCAATGTACCTTGAAAAAAACTGGCAACTCTTCCAGGGAAACTCAAGTGCGTATTTCTGACATGGCTCAATGGCATTATGAGTTAAAGGCAGAAACAACAATTTTGTCACTGAGAAGTTGATTTTGGGATTTTAGCATTTTTTACTTTTCTATTACATCCCAGAGTCTTGTAACTGAATTCAATCTCAAAGTCATTGTTTTGGGGTGTTTATATAATTGCACTAAGAGTAGTTTGCACAGTTCACTGATTTCGAGTTTCATTTCCCCAAACAATTTTGTTGCTGACTGATACTGATCTGAGCCAAGCAAAATTCTGTGCTTAGCAGCTCCAAGAGATTGGCCGCTGGTCCATTTGTCAGTGTAAAATTAGTAAGTCTGCTAAGCAATATGTGCTGTGATCTGGGAAAATGTCGCTGAACCTGCAGTGAGGATAATGGCACAATAGTCCCCTAGATTTGTTTTTTGACAATTAGAGTTTCTGCTACCAATTAAATTATTAATATCTAAATTATCATTCCTGAAAATATTAACTAAAAATTCCATCATTTTATTAATGTAACAATTTGCAATCTTTCAGTCACTTTATGTGCAAACTCAATGAGTTAAGCAGAAGTTTAAAACTTGATTTCTCAAAACGAAGTCAGCTGGTTTTCTTAAATTCCCGACAGCATAACTCAACCTACAGACATCGTAGGATGAAACAGTTTTGAAAACAACACGGTGCCTTCATTAATGTTATGCATATAACACAAGAATGATAAATTTCACCACGTGAAGGGATTTCCCAGACCACATCACATATTGTATGCTTAGCATTCGCATGAATCTAGAACCCAGGAGAAAACTGTCAGATAAAAAAAAATTCCAGTGCACAGGCAAGGGATATGTATACAGAAAAGATCTGATATCACATGCCATTCACAATCATAATTTTTTTCTTTCATTACGGTACCAGATTCTATAAATGTAGTGTACATGATTGGTAATTCTGAGGCTAAATCCTCAAAAAAGATTTTTTACTGAATTATTACAAAATACCTTACTAGACTAAGTTAATAGCAATCTCAATCATCTTGTGAAACGATGGCACCTAGTGTGCTGTCGTTTTCAAGAAAAGTTGAAAATTGTTCCGCGTAACAACCGTTGGAAAAAATAACAGATTTTGTTAATACTCATGCCCTCTATTGACCGAATGTAGTTAGTCCGCGTTGTGTCTAAAATGGGTTAGCAATCTGAAAAAGGGCACAAGGTTGCCATTGCAGTACAAGTGTGTCGCATAGTGTACCAAAGCGACAGGTTGTAACCAGTCGGCTCGCGTAGTTATGTGACCAATTGAAAACAATCCCATTTACCAAAATTGGGCTATGGGTGCTATAACAAATCCAGTTAACTGCTGCCCGACGGTTGAAAACGAACGCCGTTTTTCTCAAGTTTTTTTCGCCATCCAAGAACGCAAAAACTTTGAACAGGTCCGTGAAACGATATTTCCTATAAAATACCTACCCCCAAATCCGCCCATTTCTGAAAATTGCAGCAATGACCAATCATGTACACTACATTTAAAAAAGGGATGCCCTCTGGATCACACACACTTTGGTATCCTGGGTGCATGATCTGAAGGTGACAACCCAGGATATCCCAGGTAAGCAACTGAAAAGGTTAAATGCCAACTTTGTCACCCAATCAAGAATTCTTTGACACCGTATGAAATAGTTGAGATTTTACGAGTGGCTGCCTTACCCAGCAAGGAAACCATAACCACCTCATGTCTGTCAAGTGAATAAAGTTGTATCAACAAACCACAACCACTTTGCAAGAGATACGCAGATATAAAAACCAGATATTGCTCTCAACAGACATCAAGGTGCTGACGGACAGTCGACCTGGGGTCAGACTGGGTCTTAGGACTTGAGCCAGCAAAATCTCTATTGGTGGAATTTGGTTGGAAGCAAGGCCCACTTAACACAAGTTCAGGGATGCTGGCGACAAAATTTCCTGCCAATCTTGCACACCAATATAATCTAGTTTCTCCAATGGGCGTTTGCTTTTTCTAAGCTTTGTAAAGTTTTGGTTATAGTGTGGTATCACAGCCGGCCCTTGGACTCTACAGAGAAAATAGGAAGCAATAATAACCAACTGCAATAGAATTTGTATATTGCAGCTTGTGAAATATTGTTCGCACTCATTACTTACAATTGGATGAAATATTATATAATATATATTATATGCATATATAATATAAAGTGGGTTTGCCCCTCCAGGCTAGGGGTGTGCATTACAGGTAGTATGGGAATCGGGTACCCGACTGAAAAAAAAAGCACGGGTACCCGGGTACCCATTAAAGAAAGTCAATCCCAAAGAATTTAATGTCGATAATTTCTGTTCATATTGTTCGTAAAGGTCCGCACGTTACTGTTTTTCCATATGTACATGTACCCTAGATTTCATTTTTAAATTCCCCACAATTGACATTAAAAAACTTTATTTTTCATTGTCTGAGAAATTACTGGTATTCGATTCCATATTTGAAACCATTTCCTGACATTAGCATTGGGTACTCAGGTACCCAGTTCAGATGCGCTGCACAACCCTAGTCACCCCTCCAAGAACTATGGCCATTTCTCAAACCATGGCTTCGTCTTTGGGTTTGACTTCGCATAATTTTAGGTCCCTAAATTTGGCAAGATCTTGACACTGTTTCAGCTACATCAAAGTCTCATGTTTTAATCTAGAGCCAGAGCCTGTTCATTTTATTTACTTATTCAATGCTATGGATTGGCAATGGGGCTGTGTAACAGCTGGAGACCAAGCCAAAGACGAAGCCAAGGTTTCAGAAATGGCCAAAGTATCTGACATCCTATAGTGCTTTGGCTACTATGGCTAATAGGATAGACTATTGTTTAATCTGGTTGCTGTATTGTAAAAGTTTGGCTGTTATGCCAACCACAATGATAGTCACAAGTTTAGTTTTGATGGCACACTAAAACGATGTCTTCAAAGACTGCGGCAAAACTTCATGAATACTTTACAGTTCCACAGCTGATAAATTTCTGTCGTCAGAAAAGTGACTGCATGGGAAGTCGAAAGTTGGAACTTCCAGCTGCACAAGATTCTCCTGTTCTTTGTTCAACACAAGTCATCACTCAAGTACATCATTATTAACTATCAAATGACATGTTTTTCATTATGCAACATCTTATGTTTGAGGGCTTTGTCAATAAATAAAGCGAGACAATCGGACAATGGATTTTCTCATAGAGAATCAAATGTACCCTCTACTATAATGCTGAACTGTGGGGGATATGATCCTGTCTACATATGCAGGGATGTGTTTTTGTGTGCGGTCATCGGATATGTTTGGGTGTTCATACTCTTTCCATGAACCTTCCTCAATGAAGTAGATATCCTCTAGAATCAGTGGCACAACTGGAGGGAAGGGGGAATATTCCCCTCTTGGCGGAGGCCTGTTCCCCCTCCTTGTGGCCTCCCCATTTGAGATTGCAGTTGCATACAACATATTTAACTGTACTGGGGTGTGTTTTGGCGGTCACAAACAGCCATAAACCAAGTATTGGTTCGGTTGCTTCTTGTCAGTGAATTTCATAATGAAATTCCCAAATCTCCAAAGTGATTAAACAAAGAGAAACAACAGAACCAGTTTTCAGTTATGACCGCCAAAACACACCCCTGTATTTTCTTCTAAGTGGCATAGATAGAGGGGGAAACTCCAATTTTGTTTTAATGCCATTTTAAAAAAATTATTATTTTATTATATTAATTTCTATTTATCTTCTTTATTTGTTTTACCTCTTGAATATGGAGGGCAGCCATAGCCAGGATTTGAAAAAGACCACTTGGCCAGTTGCCTATACACACATTCCTGTGCATATTCAATCCCTTCATATTGTTCTTGAATGGGAGGGTAATGAATAGATGGAGCTTTTTCAAAGCTTTCATTCACATTAAAGTGTGATGAATAGGACCGCTCTATTCAGTGTGGTGCTGTGTTTACGCTTGGCTGCACAGCCATTCTTAGCACACCAGCACCCCATCAATAACAGCGGAACACAAGGGGTTAAGAATATGTCTGGACAGCACCCGTCATCTGTGTGTTGATATGCATTCAGTTTGGAGGTATGTGTAAAGGCTATTGAAAGTGCCACCCATGGTACGAGAAGTTTACAATTTGGGTTGGAAAATGTTGATACTTGTCCCTTTAAATAAGCCGTGCCTGACCTTTGCCCCACCCCCCTACCCCACCTGTAAGAAGAACCCGGCTATGCTACTGATCCTCCCTATGTGCCACCTACAAAAAAACAGGTGCAGTCCTGGGTAGGGGTGTGCATTGGAACCGGGTACCTGAGTACCCGACCGTTCATGCCAGGAACCGGTTCCAGATTATGGAATCGAGTACCCGTACAACTTTACATCATCGCATAGTAACTTCCCAGAAAATGAAAAAGGAAAGGTTTTGAATGTTATTTGTCGGGAATTTTCAAAATTAATACCCGACTACATGGGAAACCAGCACAGATTTCATGTTTATGACGCTCACGAAAATTGACAATAAAGGGAAGGAATTTACCGGTTGTGGTTTTAGTAGTCTGGGTATGGATAAAGAGCCTCAACGAGACATAATGCCTCATTCAAACAATAAATACAACTGTATAAAGCTTCTGTCTTTTGTGATATGCTGGCGCATGCACGTGCCGGAACATGTAATGGTGGAGTAGTGATCATGTTTACTGGACAGGCATGAGATTTTTCAGACTTTTGTCTGAAATCAGACTTTTGAATCTCAGAGAAAGACATTATTGCAACTTCCGGGATTGGAAGTTTTGGGTTGGGTTTCTTTAACTAGTACCCGGATACCCGTATTTTTTCAATCGGGTACCCGGTTTTTTTACTACCCGTAAATGCACACCCCTAGTCCTGGGTCTCCCCTAATGAAAATTGGAAGCCAGCTATGAACATAGTAATTCCAGTGTAGACAACATCAGGCCTGGTCCAGTTCCCCACTACAACACCACAGGTATTTTCACACTAGACACTTTCCACGTAAACACCCAGATTGGTTTCAACCAGGGTTGAGATTCTAGTGCCCCGGGTTGAGACTCTTGCCCCGGTTGAAAAAAGTAGTATGAAATGAGCAGGGGCGAACTCAAAACAAGTGATAAGTGATGCAGGATCGAACATGGGTTAAGATTGAACCCAGGGTTCACCCTGGGTTGACTTCAACCCAGGTTGAGAGGCTCTGGTGTGAAAAAGGTTTGATGTGCTGGCCATCCAAACATGTACAATTTTACATGGTGTGATACCATCAATATTGGCATAATTAACCTGCACAAATACTTCATAATGAATGAATGGATCATATATTTCAATCTAATGAATGCCAATAGAGAGAATTTTGTAGTCTGCCTGATGTCAGTGTTACAAAATTAAAGCCAAGTTAACATCCAAAACACTATATATGGCTACCATTTTCTTTATGACTGGGAAAACATTATTTCAAATTAACATCACATACACGTACAGAGCCTCAGCAAAGAATCTTCAACTTGCAGGTATGACTTTCCAATATGGCTTGATGGTAGGCTTCATTTTGGTGCATCTACAACATTTGTTTATCAACAAAGCCTGAGCAGAGCCTCAAGCCCATGTTTCCTGTTGGCCCCATACAACCCATTATCAGCTGCACTAAGGGAAGGTGCAAGTGCTCCGTTTTAAAATGGTGGCGGTAAGACGAGGCTTACTAGGGTATTATGACTAGGGACCCCGGTTCCCCCAGGGACCTTAGTTATGCCTCTACACAAAATCTCTTTATCCCAACTAGAAGAACAAATCAAATTCAGCCTTCAAGTCCAACTCCTGAATATTGTCTGCAATTGACTGTTGGAATAACAGGCAACCCCTACAGCAATTTACTAAGTTGCCTTCCCAGCATGCGAACTAACCAGACAAAGTGACTGCTAATATTCACATTACGCTAGGAGCTCAGCGCATTGCCGACTTCAAAAGAGCCCGTTTGCCAGCCCCTGGCACAACTATCAAGCCACTCCCAGTCGATGATGGGCTGGGGTGAGTCCTACCTAATACAAGGCCACCCATAACCACCCTTTTCTCAAGCCTGGGAGATCTGACGAGGTTAACATGTATGTGATTACATGGTTAGTCATGGCCCCAGGCGACCTGTTATTATCACAATTTCACCCAGGCCACCGTCTGTGCTCATCTGATTTCTGTGGTCCAAAAAAAGTACAGCCAGGTTGCTCCGACTGAGTCACTGGCTGGTCGCATGTGAGGCGGAAATCGCAAAGTTCTAGTTCTGGTCCCCAATGTTAAAAAGATCTTCCTTGAAAACCTACTCCTGTTGACTATTAATTACTCTCACATTGTCATCTATCCCCCAACTAAGCTAATTTTGACCACCCGTAAAACCTAGATCCAAAAGGCTGTCAAATTCCCTGCTCACAGCAAAACTCGTTGCAAAATTAAGATTCTCAACCCTTTAAATCTTGGCACACATTTGAGTTAATTTATCCCACGTACATGCCGAAGGGTAGAAACAGTGTAACTCCCCGTTGGAATGACAAAGATGAGAGTGTTACTGCACGCTTGAAGTTGAGACAAATTGAATTTCCAATGCCGATTACTCCCCTGAAAGGGCTGCAACAGAGGTGGTGGGGTTGGCCTGCACATGGCCACATTTGTGACCCGCTCCAGAAAAAGCTGATATAAGTCGCGCTATGCATTTACGTGTAATGGCCCTTTCAACGTTTAGAGGGTGACATTTTTCGTCAAAATTCATTTTTTGTTTTTTGTCTTTAATGACATCTTAAATATCTAAAGTTTCAGGTTTGGTGCACAATAATGTTGATTTCAGTTAATAAAGTGAACAAAATTGCATTTTTAGAGTGCATTGTTCCATTGCATTGTATCAGAACTAGCTATTTCAAAGCATGATTTCTCTGTTGTGCAATTTAAATTCCACAGAACTAATTTATAAGCAAAAACGCGATATCTCCAGAACGAAAAGAGCTTTAGGGCTCTATCATGTACCAAATGAAAGCTTACAATGCAGGCTTTCCAAATATACATAAAGCTCATTTTTCATATTTTGCGACATAATATACCTTCTTCCAGAGCGGGTCACATTTTAGGTTGCCAGCCCTACCACTCTTAATATAATAATAATAACCGGCATTTAAGAACGCTCAAACATAGTATACAAATAATGAATGTTTATGAGTGCGATGGTAAGAATAATTTCATGAGGTGACAGATGACATGTTCCATTCCACGAGGCGAAGCCGAGTGGAATGGGACATATCATCTGTCACCGAATGAAATTATTCTTACCATTGCACGAATGTGAAACATTCATTATTTGTTTTATACAACGCCTGAATAAATTTGACAGATTGCATGCATGGATTTCTTTGTGTAACGTTACAACGTGCCGTTTACCTTCTCAGTCCCGCATAAAACCGCGACAAAAATTGTTTCGAGTTCCGAATCAGTTAAAGCTTCAATTGTTGTTCCTGTGTGTCTTGCAAATTCATCTAATCGTTTCACTGCATATTTGATTTGTCTCTTTGTATTTGGAGCGTCAGCATCGCCTACGATGTCCAATATTTCGTCGTCTGTTAGGAGAACAAACCGCGGCAGTTCGGGAAACTCGGCCGCTATGTTGTGTGAATGACAGCCCTGTTGTAGCGCCACGGAGAGTGACCGTAAAATTAGGGAAGTCTTTTGGTTCTATCAATGCGCGCACACCATTTGATAGAACCATGTGATAGAATGTTTTGGGCGGTGCGGGTTCGCGTCGTGTGATGGGTCGAATAATTCAATGCACGTGATCCACGATCCACCAATCGGATGGCTAGGATTTATCACAGCGCTTACAATATTATTACCCCTGCTCATCGGGTCCATTAATCATTCCTGAAGCCTTAACTCTCTGAGGAGTATACAGCCCCGGCTGCAAGTTAAGCGCACATGGGCTAATCAAACACATAACCTTCACTGCCCTCACAGGTACCCATTTACTCCTGGGTGGAGAGAAGCAACTTGTGACAAAGTGCCTTGCTCAAGGACACACGCACCATGACCCTAGCTGGTCTCGAACCCACAATCTGCAGTATCACTGAGATCTTGAGTTTGATACACTAAGCCACGAGGCCACAGTACTCCAGTTTTCCTGGTTCTGGATCTAAAGAGAGGATAAATCTTCAAGACATGCCAAAGAAATTATCCCAATTTGCAGACCTATAGACCCCAGGCGGGGTAGTTTCACCATTGGCGAGACCAAATCAACCCCATGTACTAACGACAAATAGGATCACCTGTCCATAGCCCTTTGTAGTAAACAATATTTTATAGAATACGAGAAACGAGAAAGACTGAGATTGCGGGTAACACCATGGTGTTACCCGCAATCTGTCTTTCTCGTATCGTACCCACCATGCAAAGCTTAATCAAATCGTATCTATTTATAGAATGTTTGAATCTTGTTGACAATCTCGAATAGATTCCCTTGACTTTCAAAGGTTTTATTTTTTTTTAAATTAGGTTTTCAACTATAGGTGTATTAAGAATAAATAAATTGTCCCCATTTTGGGGTTAAGAACGATGCTTTAAGAACATTTAAATTATCCCCTCCCCCTCCCCCTTCCCCAGGCATGTTTTGAGTTCTCACCTCTTGTGGTAAAGAAAACAGCAATGGATCCCACTGTGCATGTGGACACACAAAACCAGCAATTCTCAGAAAAACTCCTGGTTTTTTTCTCTGACTTGTTAGCATTGTTTGTTCAGTTCAGGATTGGGATAAAGAGTATGTGAAACCACTCCTATATGAAAGTTTGTGATTTTTTTTCAGATTTTTTTTGGGGGGGGGGGGAGGGGAGAGGGGAAGGGTTGTAGCACTGACCTTTAATTGCTTTGTTGTGGAGAAAAACACAAACTTAAGTTCAAATTCAGGTCATTCACAGTAGTTGACAACACCAATGATATGCACCAGCAGGTTATTTTTCACAATGTATCATGGAAAAGCTGTTGCTGATCGTTGGTCGAATTTGTCTTAATGGAAAGAGTATAACTTGTCTAATGGTAACAAAGTATAGAAAGTACTATCTTTCAGCAACTACAACACCAACTTTGAACAAATTATCAGAGACATTATCAACATAAATTTCAAGTAGCCTTTATTGTTTAACAGCAAAACAAATAAAACTTTAAACCACATATAAAACTTCAAAAAATAGGCCTTGGGCCTACATACCATCTATAAAATGATCAAACCAATATTTATCCCAAATTAAATTATTGTTTGCATTTTGCAATTATTTCTTTTGGTAGGCCTAAAGGCCTATTTACACACGCGCGTGGTAACGGAATTCCGCGCGGTTAAAAATATAGAACACATGGTTTTCTATGGGGTTGTTTACATTAAGAGCGGACAAACCGCGCGGTATAGCGATAAACCGCTGCGTTTAGAAACCAGAGCGATTTTCCAAATATACCGCGCTGAGACTGCGCGTTCTGACCAATCAGCGTTCTCGTTGGATATGACGTCACTATCAGCTGGCACGTCTCTAAAACAAAGATGGCGTCGTACGAGAGTAGCAGCACTGAGATTTTGATCCTGGAAGTAGAGAAGTATCCTCAATTGCATGACACATCACTAGAAGCCTACAAAGATGCAGTCAAAAAGCAAAACATTTGGGAGTGTATAGGAGCGAGAGTGGACATGCATGATTTTGGGTTAAACTAGTGCCAAGATTTCTGCAAACTGACCACGCGACATTCTGAAGTACCCAAAATAAACGATCTTCATGACTATCTAACTCTCGTACTAATCTGTGGTATTCCCCAAGCTCTGTCCTTTTCTGAAGAGTTTCATGAACCCAAATTCTTCGGTTTTTCTTTCGCTTGAGACGCAATCTTCTCGCCAAGATCAGAAGTAACAGAGCTTCCTCGTGCCTTCGATTCTTTTTGCGGGGTGCCATTGTTTTTGTGGAATGTCGATGCATTAACATAAATACCGAACGGGTTTCCGCTCGTGTGTAAATGTAAAATATCGCGCGGTATACCGCTTTCCGTTACCGCTTTCCGTTACCGCGCGCGTGTGTAAATAGGCCTTTAGGCAGTACCAGAAATGAGTACTTTATGAATTTTCCACTTAAATAAAAAATTAATGAACATGGCATAGAACCATTCAATATCCAGAATAACACATCAATTAATACCTTGCTGGCGAATGCTGTAGTGAACAAAATAAGTGCGCAAACCAATAGGTTTTTGTTGGAGCACACAGTCATGTTTTAGTATACTACCGAGGACCTGGGGTGTTTCCTTACATTGTTCCCTTTGTTTGTACTTTTTCTCAACATACCCCATAAGGTTTGTACATGACTTCTACCGAGGACTGTCCTCACTTGTATTGTTATCACTAATCCCCCATTGTCTCAAGTCCTCAGTCGTAATGGATAACATGTACACAGTTATACAAGTAAGACACAATGGAGGAAGTTATGGACTAAAGTTGTTACTAGGAAACTGCAGCACTCATTACTCAGCTTTTACTCAGGAACTCATGAGTGTTGACTCAGGAATTTATCCTTGTGAGTTCTATAGTGGTGCTGAGAAACTTGGGCACTAAACACAGATCTACCATTTGATACCTGGCATCCCATTCCCTGCCTGCATGCTTCAGTGCACACATCAATCCTCTCTGCATCCAGTTCCCCACACCTAGACATTTTGGGCATATTCGAAACCCTGTTCTCGTGCTGAATGATTACATCATGTTTATGATCAGTCTTAAGCTTCCTTATCCAAAGAATCAAACAACATAAAAGCTGTGAAGATTACTTTGACTTTCGCTGCATCATTCATGGGTCTCGTCATCTTCAAGGGCGCCACCAAGCACTTTGATATGCACTTCTTTATTCCAAAGTGGCGACCCGAGAAAACTGTACTCGAGTCACTCGAGAACGAGTTTGGAATACACCCACGGATTCCCTTCATAAGGATCCTACTGAACCTACCTCTAGTTGGAATCTGCATGTCAAACAAAGCATCCTGGTTACCAGATTTTTGTCATAACCACAAATCACGTACAAATGATTTTGTTTTCATAAGTGTCATCAGAAACATTTTTCACCATGCATTTGTGCTTCCCACCAAGCAAACTTAAACTTCTGTTTTTCACAAGCTCCAAGTTGATACTCCGTCAATCGATCAGGAATTTCAGGTAGTACTAGTATTCAGCATAGAAACTTTAGTACTGAGTAGTACTTAAGTCTTGGTAAACTCAGCTGGCACTATACAGGCACTCAGTGAATACTCTGGAACTCATGTACTCTGAACCTTGGTGTTAGTCAGGAACCTTGGTGTTACTCATTGTGTACTCACAAACTTAGTGTTCAGATATTCTCATAGAAACTCACGCTACACAAGGTACTCAGCTGCAGTTACATGTATACCCTAGAACTCGGATGTACTTTGAAATAAATCAGACAGCAGTTAGAACTCAAGTGTGGCTCAATATTCATAGAAACGTGAGTCAGTGTTTTAGGTATTCCAAAGGTACTCAGATGTGCTCCAAATTCAGGTGGTCAGGAACATTTTCACTAAATGTGCATTCTTAAATTTGCTAATTTACAGTCACATGTCTTTCCATGCACTAATGTTGATCACTCCAACAAAATAAAATGTCTTGTGTCCTTGGCACTCATCGTAGCACTGAGAAATTTAGATACTTCAGTACAGCACCGTCGATAATTACTGCAAGTAATCCTACATGAATCCAGGATGTCCGTTTCAAGGGGAGTAATATCAATAGGATCTTTCAAAAATTGCAGAAGAGTTGAATTTGAAGGCTTATGCACGAAGGCAAAGTCCCTATGCAATCCACCCAAATGTCCGACTTATTCAACAGAGTCTTTGCATACTGCCGAAAATTAGATGTGGACCTTCAGCACACAAAATAGCCAATGGTTTTACCTATTTCCACTTTTCCACAGACATGTCATCTGATCTCCCTAAGTAACATTGCCTGCAAAGACACAAGAAATACTGGGATTTAAAATTGAAGATTTGAACCTGCAGGGTAGGAGCACACAAGAGGTAAACCCATGGCAGAATCTTTCTCATATCCAATAGCTATATCACATGCATTCACTAGACACTATGAGCATCTAACAAAAGAATAACGGTGCACTAACAATGAACATCCATTGTTAGTTGGCACTAAATCCATTGTTACTTGTTCACAGTGGGAGAGACTAACAGTACTCAACATTAGAACAAACACTGAAGACACTTGGATGTGACATTAAGGAGATAAAATACAAAGGATAGGAAAAGAGCCAAGGAGCGAAAGAAGTGCTGATCATGAAAGAACCGATAACAAATACTCGGGTATCAGATTACATTATGGGCATGAGTGGAATGTGAGCAGCTGAAAAAACAACAGGTGGAGCATATATAGGCAGAGAATGGGAGGGATGAAGTGTCGTAGGCTGATGATGAGTGCCGGCGAGTTGTTCTTGTTTGCTCAAGAACAACTCGTGTCTTCATTTGTGTTGCGGCCACTCGAACGCCCAAGAACGTCCGATTGCAAGTGTGCTATATATTGCTGGTAAGTTGGTAACTACGCAAAATGTAATGGCTGCGCCCATGTACGTTATTCCAGCATTTGTTGCAAAAACCTGAATTTCAGACGCAAAATAATTTAACAGAAGCACAATATTTATACTGCATTTTCCCCTGGTTTGTTCAGAAAAAGCTTTATTTTCAAAAATGTTGGAAAGGAATTTTAGGCAGCTGTACGCCGACTTCTTATACTTCTTCAGATGGTCAGATCATCCGTCATCTTTGGTCGTCTTCTACACCATGTCACATTACGTCATGTTCTAGTAAACCCCAACTGGTGATTGTTCCGAGTGCAATGTTCTCCGGTCGCGTTCCCACCGTTCAGGTGCAAGAACAGGGAAATTCGTGTCAAGAACAGACCGCCTGAACTCAGCCCTAGTGTACCAATTCTGATACGGACTGGATCAGCCTCGCTTTCCAACATTTGGTGTCATCCCATAGCATCAGCTTTAATGTCTCTGAGTCAAACAGGACTACATGTACATGCAGTCTTAGAGTGACAGATTAGCACAAGTGTACAAATTTGGGCAAGAATTACAGTTAACTATTGGTGACAAATTCGGCTTTGTCTGAACCAAGTCTAGTCTGAACGACCTCTAGAACCAGCCCACACAAGGCATGATGGTTGTGCTGGTTATACATAGCAACATTTCCATGCTGAACTCTGACAAGTGAAGAGGGGACTATAGTGTCACAACAGTTTGACTAGTTATCATCATCACATGGATATTATTTGGCAGGTGCAAAGTACATCAGGATGCAACCACTGGTTAAAAAAAGAAATGGTCCCTGCTCGAACTTGCTCAGTGTTGTCTGCCTAAAAGTAGTGTACACGATTGGTAATCCTCCCAAAAAATTTTTTGCGGAAATATTACGAAAAACCTTATTAGACTGTAAGTTAATAGCTATCTCAATCATCCTCTGAAATGATGACACCTTGTGTGCCGTCATTAAAAAAAAAAAGTTGAAATTTATATCCTTTTTCAACGATTGTTCCTCGTAAAACTATCGTTGGAAAAAATAACGGATTTAAAAAAATACTGCCCTCTATTGACCGAATGTACTTAGTCCGCGTTGCATCTAAAATGGGTTTACAATCAGAAAACGGGCGAAAGGTTGCAATTATAGTACAAGTGTGTGTCGCGTAGTGTACCGAAGTGACAGGTTGTAACCAGTCGGCTCGCGTAGTTATGTGACCAATTGAAAATGATCCCGTTTACAAAAATTGGGCTTATTTTACAAGAGGGTGCTGTAACAAATCCAGTTAACTGCCGCCCAACGATTGAAAACGAACGCCATTTTTCTCTGGTTTTTTCCGCCATCCAAGAACGCAAAACTTTGAACAGGTCAGTGAAACAATATTTCCTATAAAATACTAACCCCCAAAACCGCCCATTTCTGAAAATTGCAGCAATGACCAATCATGTACACTACCTTTAATCACACATAATCTGTGCAGTTTAAATTTATATCAATGATTTGTGACCTAGCAGTACAAGTACATTGCAATTGAAAGTTAACCTCAAAACGTGAATTTCTCTTCACATTTTTTCTCTTCCCAGGGAATTCATTCTCATTTCACAAAATGTGAAAAAAAATTCCCAAAGGGGGAAAACATTTTCACACCTTTTCACACAAGTGCACTGCAAAAACTCTGTTGTTAAATTGGTAACACTAAACTGGTGTACAAGTTTTGGTGATTCTTTTGGTGTTAAAATAACACCAATTTATTCAAACGTGCAGGCAGAAACTAGTTCTGGTGTTAAAAGGTTACATAACGTGCACATGCTCGAAGATCCAGCAATCGGCATCACTTTTTTGAGTATTATGGGAGGAAATTTGTTCACAAAAGTCATGTTAAATTTGTGGTGTTTCGTCCAGAAACACACTTATTTGACAATAATGTGTAATTATTCAAACAATTCCACAATAAAATTTAGATTTTGTGGAAACATAAATAAAGAATCGCATTACATCACCTTCATATTCAAAAATTGTTCATGGGAAACCAGGACTTCATCATGGCAGAAAAATGCTAAATATAAAGCTAAATAGTGTTAATTAAGTAGGTTACCGTAGCATTTGTACACTCTACCATATTAATGTATAATCAGTTTATTCCATTTAGTCTGGTTCCCACTTCATTCATTTCTATAAATTTGTAATTACTTTCTGGCAACTTAATTAGCTTAATTCCAGTAATGTACTGATTTTGTTTAATACCCCGTCTTTTTAAGGGAATAGCAATGTTATTTTAAGGGGATAGTAACACAAACCGATATTCATAAATGCCTCAGCGAGTTTCACTATCCCTATTGGTCGAGAGCCTGTCACGTGGGTGTGTTTAAACAGTTGTTTAAACACGGCTGGAAGTTGTTTAAACACGGTGCATCATAACCAGCTGTTCTCAGCCGATACGCAACATTAACAGCAGTAACGCCCCTCCTCGGTTATTATTGACATGGTAAAGACCGGGTCATCACACTTTTATCTCCTTAGTATTCTAAAGTCGTTAAAAACAGGCCATCCCGTTATAATATGTCCATTGGTTTTTTTACAGAATATTCCTGGCGTCCTGACTGCCAGGAATTTCCAGTAAAAATACGCCTTTATTTTTTAGTGTACATTTAAAACCAGGTATACTACAAATTAACGCCGACTTCTGGTGTATGGTGTTAATTAACATAATGGGTGTTGTCCTATATAGATACGGCAAAATAATCAAATTTGACACCGTTGGTGTTATTTTTAACACCGCGGTTTTTGCAGTGTGGGGAAACATTTTCACACCTTTTCACAAAAGTGGGAAAATATTTTCCCACCTTTTCTCAAAGGTGGGAAAATAATTGTGCATATTTTGCATCTCTCTGAATAGACAGTTGCAATCTGTAGCACCACCTATCAATTAAAGACATGTGGTTGAATACCGATCTTAAGGCCGAGCCAGAGAACCGGATGACAGTGGTCTCAGGCCCACATTTAAGTCAAGTTTTCCTTCACCGAAGTAAATTTATTCCAAATTTATACCCGAGGAGTTTCCCTTCAATTATGAGTCATTTGGGAGGTTTTTAAGAGACAAACACAAGGAGGGAACAGGAAGGCAACATCATGGAACCACCTAAGCTTCTTAAATTTCCCCTCACAGTCCCATGAACCTGTCACTGTTTCAGTGAAATCCATTGGGAACTGTTGCAAAATTTAGAGCAATCTCAGAATAAACAGTCTGCATAAAAATTAAATGGAAAGAAAATACCAGCCCAATGGAAAAGTACATGTGAGTCAACACTGATGAAATTAAAGAAAAGAAGGTAGGTTAGAGTTTGTCAAATAGAGCGTTGATACATGTATGTCATTGATGAAAAGTCAGAGTCTGGTTTTTCAAGCTGGCTGTGCACCCTGTGCCACCCTCCAACCAGCATTCCTGTATAATATCAGCGAACCCAGGTGTTTTCAGACAACGCCCGGGCAGGTAACAACCTCATTCCCTGCTTTTGTTATTGCACACCACAGCTGCACAAAGTCAGCCTCAGGGAATGGAGCAGATTTCCCGTTTTGCTGGCAGGCGCAATTTTCCAACACCATTTCAAACAGTAACATTGCCAAAACAAGACTTGACGGAGCCCTAATTATTTTGGTCAAAACAATCGGTTGGTGGCAGTGCACACCCAAAACATGGCACCATCTCTCAGTATTAAAAAGTGTTTTATATTTAATTTGCCTAATTTAAATTACTAAATAGACCATTATGAGGGAGACATTTTAGTGTCCAAATAACATACTTTGGGAGACATGGTGACTTAGGGAGACATTCTGATGTCTCCGTGATGCCTACACTATGTTTTCTAGAAGGAAATTTTGTAGTTTCAAAACTTAAAATGATGGGCAATCCTCATAAATTAAGATTCCTAAATTCATGGGTCAAGGTTTTCTTTTTTTAGTTATAATACGTTTGTACAGTTTGTAAAAATTCCACGGGAATGTCCCCTTATAAAGGTACCATTCTAAGTATATTATTACTATTATTACGATTACGAATGGGATTATGATTGGGATTATGATTGCGATTACAATTTCCATTATCATTATAACTGTCAATGGTCTCTTAAGGAGGCTTTTAAAGTTATTTTGTTGTACCTTAGGGAGACAAGTGACATTAGGGAGACAAGTGACATTGGGGAGACATTTCGATGTCTCCCTAATGTCACAGCCCCTTGAATATTGAGAATGTTGCTGTCCGAACTGGGTTCGACAGAGGATGGTCCAAAACATAAATATACCAAATTTCGTGGGGGTATAGGATAGGGGATATTTGGGTTAGGTTACATTAAAGTTGAAAACAAAATTGTGCACAAGTCTATGGGAATGTCTCCCAAAAGACCCATCGCCCGTAATTATTATCATTATCATTATTTATTTAGCACAAATATACATTAAACAAAACAAACAATATATAGGTAGGCAGTGGCTTATGCCCGGTATTTACTAACCTAAAAAATTTGAACAAAATAAAGCAATAAAGGATTTGAATTTAGGTTAGTGGAGTACAAAGTTCAATTTGCAGGGGGACTTGGGGTGCACCATTTTTTAAAGGGGGGGGGGGAACTTTAGGTAGAAAATGCAAAAGGCAAATTAATGTTTTTATGCACAACTGCAATTTCCAGTGGGAGGCCCACTGCAGAAGGGGGGGGGGGGGAGGAACAGGCCTCAGCTTTGGGGGGATGGGGGGGGGGGGGGGGGGGGCGAGGAGGATTCCACCCCATGCTTTTACATAGTTATCTGAATCGGTAGATTAACTAAGTACTGAAAGGAAAGAACAAAGGATGGAACGAAAGGTATCATTTGGTAGAGGAGCAGAAGTTTCTGAAACAGTTACCAGAAATCCCCCAAATTCTAAATAAATACACCCTGGCCATGAGGGAATGAAATGGGTGAAAGCGATGACAGCCGTGATATAGTTGATTCATCAGGCAAACATTCCAGAAAAATCACTTCACACCGTCTCCTCCACAAAAAATGGAATTTCTTTCAAAGAGTGACAAATTCCTTTTTCCCCAACACCAAACCCTGTAGGGGTAAATATTAATACGACTGGGAATTTCTGCACCATTGAATTGCATCTTTCAGCACATGCCAAAAGAGGCCAGTTTGTTCATGTTGGGAAAGACTTCAGGGAAGGGGATGTGGGGGGGGGGGGGGGGGGGGAAGAGATAGGGTCTCTACTTTTGAATCTTAGAGTTGTACCACGGATCTTACCGAGTACAAGGTGAATGTAAAGCAGAAATGCTTCACTTGTCTCAAAAAAATATACGTAAATTGCAGCCAAGGACATTTGTAGAGAAGAAATAAAAAGAATCTCAAAATTGATGGAAATCAGGCAGGAAAGACAAAAGAATACAATAACAATCTATGGAGTTACAACACAAAAAAGGGCAAATTACAAACATACTACAGAGTGGCATTGGAAGAATGTGTGTCAGGTTGCAAGTGTACTTTTTTGTAATTGACAATAATTCCATCACAAAGTTAGGGACATTCAGCCACACAAACGACACCTTTATGATCATAAATTGCAGGCATGAAAAACTCAAAACTTCAATTCCATAAAACTTTACCACCGAATTGGAATGGCCTGATTTAACTTGTTCAGGTCATCAATTGTAATGTGATCTGACACTTTGCGGGGAGACAGATTGGCCTAGTGGTACTTTGCTCACCTTTCACTGCTGTGAATTGACTAGCACACTGGGGTCACATACAATTTGCTTGCAGGTATATATCAGACAGCACTGTCAAATGGACAATACTCAGACTCGAGGCCTTTTCACACTAGAGCACCGAACCCCGCGTTGAACTCAAGCCGGGCCCCACCCCCGAGTTCAACCCCGCGTTGTGTCACACTTGTTTCACGGAAACCTACCTCAGCCAAGCCCAGGGCGAGCTAGCCCAGCGGGATTGGGTATGAACGTTTCACACTTGACTTGCAGTCGGGCGAGGGCTGTGGCTCATGCTAGCACTGCGCATGCATAAATGCTTTACCCAGAAATCCCATTTGCAAGCGTGCGAACTGCAGCGGAAAACCAATCCCATAATGCAATTTCACAACAAAATGGCTCCTCTCACGTCTGATGACATGGCATTCTCGCGGTCGGACCTCCGGGAACTTCACTTGAACTTTGTACAGAGATCATTGGGTTGCTATGCAGCGCGGAGGGGAAAACATGCTCACGCGCCGTGTATAAATAAATAGAAGAAGAGGAAGATGTGACGTCATGGCGACCGCGAGAATATGAGTCGCTATATTCATATTTGCTGCTATATTCGTATACGTAGCGAAGGTAAATAGCTCTGCGAAATGAGTCAAGATCACGTTGTCAAAAGATGCTGCAGTCAAGACGGCAGATACAACTTCTGAAGTCGGTGTACCATCGAGAAACAGTATGCGCTTTGACATGACCTTTGGTCCTCTTATGTAAATTACGTCGGGACCAAACCCCGTTTCTCAACCCAGGTTGTATGAAACCCCGCATGCGGGGGTGGGAATGTGCGACGTTTAGCCATTTTCGCCCCGGGGGCCACCCCCGAGATCGGTCTCGCCCCGGGTTGAAAAAATCTCACCCCTGGCCTAAAGCGGGGGTGAGTTCACCTCAGGGAAGACCAATCTCGGGGGTGGCCCCGGGGCGCAAATGGCTAGTGTAAAACTTCACACATTCTGACCCCCGCATCGCCCCGGGACCACCCCCCGAGATTTTGTCTAGTGTGAAAAGGCCTTGTGAGGAGTACAACTAGAGAGAAAGTTTTGCAGACACACCATTTGAAGTAACTATTAAACTGACCAAAATGTTGAGTTACATGTAATACTCCTAATTCTTCTAAGAACCAACCTTCTATTTTTATGTCTTAATTACTTCATATAGCGTATCCACAACAATTTCTTTCAGAAATTCAAACATCTCATTGCTCCGGCTTATAGGTCTTAGGCCTACTTTCGTTTTCTGGACCTGTCATCAGGTGTGTCCAAAGCCTTGGGAAATGGAGAACGGGGATTATTTGTATCACTAGTGCAGTCACTGAACTATCTTGAAGATAATTCAGCAAGTGGGAACTCCCTAAGGCAAGATATTTCAGCTTGTGCTTTTGTACAATTTTGGGACCTTCCTCTCTGTTTTTCTTGTCAACAATGGTTGTATTTGGTTTCACCGATATCTGTATTCAATATTCGCAAAAAGCTGTTTCAAACTTTCCTTTCGAGTGATTGTATTTTGAAATGAACAGATCTGGAAAACAGCTTCTGGATTAAGGCACATTTAATGCATGCATTGACGAGAGTGTGTGCAAGTCTCTCCACTTCACATTCACTTTTAAAAAAGTTTTATGCAAACGTCCTGGTACCATTTAGCAATGGACTATAGAGTTTGTCTCGATTCTACAACAAGCACCATAATTACCATATTATTAAAAAAAACTTCAATTTTAGGTCAGCTTTCATACTCAAGTGCCCTCTTCCTGCATTTTTCCCCCCAAAAAATTCCGGTTCGACATAATTAAACCAAAAGCAGTTCATTATTATTTATTTATTTATTTATTTTTTTTTGGGGGGGGGGGGGGAATTTTATTTGCACAACTGATGTTTATAACTCAAGTTATTGATGAGGTCCCAGCACATTATGACAAGTTTCCTTCAAAAGGCATAAACCCTGTAATCTGAATACAATACTGCCATAGAATTTGCTTCAATCCATACGTATACTTTGATCCAGTTTGTGGGTGGAATGTGTCCCATTTATGAGAACTAGATTAACTCTAAGGCCCCGTTCTCACTTGAACGATTTTCTACGCGAATGCCGTGCGACTACCAAATCGCACAGGGCATACAGGAGTCGCACGGCAGTCTATTCATGATTCGCACAGGTTGTAGGGGTGTCGTGTGTAATTTGGACGGGTTGCATGCCCGCATGAAAAGCCTTTTAAGATCAATGATAGTTTTATAAAAGTGCATTTCAACAATACTTGGAGATAACTTGTTCTCATTCATCAGTGTGGGTGACTGAAAAGCACAATAGGCTCCCAACGACACAAGATTGTTCATTTGATCAGCTATTAATATACATCAACTTTGTGACAGCTTGCACTATAAGTGATGACAGCCAAAATAATTCATCAGTCTCAGTCAGTCCACCGTACTTAGGAAAGGGCATCAACACGGGATAAATAGTACAGTGGTCAGACCATCAATACCACTTGTGTTTCCGATCTGGTCATAATATTTCCTGTTTGATACCTAGTTCTTATAGGGGCGTTGATTGATGCCCCTCGTGATGGCCATCTTGTCATCTCAAGTCTGTCAAACCAGTGTCCAAATGCAATGCCAGCAGAGTTGTATTCGAGTCCCTGCAAGTCTTGTCCTTTCGCAAGCCCAGTCAGAAATCCTTTCATAAAGCCAGTCACAAGTAACTGGATGAACAATGACAAAGGAATGCCTTTGTCAAAGCTCATTTCAATAGCTTGTGATTGGGATTAGGACTGGAAGGTTTGTGATAGACTTGTGATGGACGTGATGGACTTGCAGGGACTTGCAGGGACTCGTGATGGACTCGAATACATGTACATCTCCAAATGCCAGTTCACATATATGCGCACCGTAATTGTGGGGGCATACACTGGTCGTGCGATAGATGTTGCCGGGACCAAAAACATTTGGACAGAGTGTCCCCACAAGTCGGTTCTAATAGACCCAAGACGTAATGACGTAATGACTTTGTTTACATGTGTGCTTTCCTATGGGAGCCAGGTCGGGATACCAATCGTCCCCACTTGGCTCCCATAGGAAGGCGCACACTTGTAAACAAAGTCATTACGTCATTATGACTTGGGTCTATTTTTTCACAAATAAAAATCCCCCTACTAGTCACTACGTGGTCGATGCCTGGGCAACAATGTCGGCAAACTTTAAACTATCGGTTTTGTTGAGCATCACATATGATGTTACTTTTTCGAAAAGATGACCAACAATTACAAATGAGAAACAGCACTCTAAAATCGAAAATGAGGCAGGATTGAAATATTAAATGTTCACAATGAAGATGTGAAAAATCAAAATGCAAGTACTTGCAAAAAAAATAACAGAAATCAGAATAGGATAAATGCAATAAATGGCTTTGAAACGGGATGGACACAAAATAAATAGAATTGTTGATGGAGTTTTGTGTTGAATAAATTATAAATATTGTTCGAAGCTTCGCATGGTGGAGTTGTAAGCCGGATAGTACGTTGCGGGTACACCATGGAAAGATATCTCTTGTGAGGAAGTGTAGGCTCTGAAAACAGACCTTATCTCACCATTGGTTTCTTTTTCCAGAACCAACACTTCCTCACAAAAGAGATATCTTCCATGTTGTACCACTAGCCTACTTTCCAAATAGCTAAAATAATTCAAAGTGCCCTAGCCCACACACCCAAGTCCCTGTTACACACTATGTGTGGACATTCCTTTGTTCTTGTACAGTTAAGACAAAATGTGTTTCAAAACACTTTTTGGATATGAAATTTCGACCTTGATATCCTTGAGCATTCTACTTTATTTTGCTGCAGACAAACCTACCCAAATGAATGAATCCAAGATCACTTTTCTGAAAGCGGAAACGATCCTGCATTGTGTGGACACTATCGTTTGCAGGTCCACACAATGAATACAATTCACACAAAGAGACACACCCAAATGTGTATTGACCAAACGTGGATGTCCTATTGTCCCTCTTTTTTTTGTACTTTAACTTTTTCGGAAGACCTCTATATTTGTGTACACAATCCCAATTGCGGACGTCTGCTGGGAATCGCGGACGATATTGTTCTCTTTTGTTCTCCAACATTTTTCGTCCACGGTTTGAATACCCCAATGCCCCCACCCAGTTGCATTTTACTATACAACTGAAGACAATGCTTTGTCATCTTCTAGCTATTGTCTCTTTTTTTAACATTCTCCCATAGACTATAAAGTCAGTGTTGTAACCAAGTCATTTTTTTCTCAAGTCAAGTCGAGTCACAAGTCAAATATTCACAAGTCAAGTCAAGTCAAGTCCCAAGTCAATTTTGTTCCAAGTCAAGTCAAGTCTCAAGTCAATTGTTGCACATAATAAATTCAAATTCCAATGACAAATGACTACACATATGCTGGCACGCATGCACTGTACAAAATCAACCTGGCATGCCGTCTTGACGATTCTCCATGCAATCGTCCAGTGCTGCAGCCCCGCATACGTACATGTACTGGACACGCAGCTCGCTATGCGCCGTAGGCTTGGCATTTTTTTCAACTGATATGTGCGTACGCCCAAAAGTTGTGTTTGTTTTAACAAAAGTGTTAATATCAGCAAGTCAAATTTATTCAAGTCAAGTCAAGTCACAAGTCATGTTCTTTCGAGTCAAGTCAAGTTCCAAGTAATTTTTTTCCAAGTCAAGTCAAGTCTCTAGTCAAAAAAATCGCGACTCGAGTCCGACTCGCTCGAGTCAGCAAGTCAAGTTAACAAGACTGGACTAAGTACACATTTGTACTTGCAAGGACGTTTTCAACAAAAGACCTTCCTCAGAGGACAACAATGATTTCATTGTTGTTTCTTTAATCCTCTTGTACCATTAAAGTTGACTTTACATTATTTTTTACTTGTTTGGCAGGTACTTTGCTTTACACAATCACTCTTAGAGATAGAAGGCATTAAAGAAACTTTTACATGTCACTATGTAACAGGGACACCATAAATGTCACTTTTAAACCCCAAATTTATAGAATGACCAATGCACACAAAATTCCGACCAATTTGGCACATTCACTTGAGACAAACTGATCCCTGAGGAAAGACATGGCAAATCTAGATTTCAAATATTGCAACGGTATTTGCTTACTTGGATTGTCCAGTGAGTCTTGCGCCGTCATCTGTCGCTGTATAGTCGAATCTTCCCATCTAATGAAGCTGTGATTAACTGCAGAAATGATACCAACAGGAAACAGAGCAATGTGCAAAGTGAGTCACACAGAATTGTCAAGGGTAACAGCCGTATATTCTTGAAAGACACATAAACCAAGGATATTATGGCCCTGCTTACCATATTAAAGCTAGAATCGCTGCTATTACAGCAGATATGGTTAATGTATTACACGAAGGGGGAGGTGATATGTGACCCGCTCTGGAAGAAGGTATATTATGTCGCAAAATATGAAAAATGAGCTTTATGTATATTTGGAAAGCATACATTGTAAGCTTTCATTTGGTACATGATAGAGCCCTAAAGCTCTTTTCGTTCTGGAGATATCGCGTTTTTGCTTATAAATTAGTTCTGTGGAATTTAAATTGCACAACAGAGAAAACATGCTTTGAAATAGCTAGTTCTGATACAATGCAATGGAACAATGCACTCTAAAAATGCAATTTTGTTCACGTTATTAACTGAAATCAACATTATTGTGCACCAAACCTGAAACTTTAGATATTTAAGATGTCATTATTAAAAGACAAAAAACAAAAAATGAATTTTGACGATAAATGTCACCCTCTAAACGTTGAAAGGGCCATTACACGTAAATGCATAGCGCGACTTATATCACCTTTTTCTGGAGCGGGTCACATATGAGTTGGTCTCAGTTGGTGGTTGTTACCCCGCCTGGGTCTATAGGTCTGAAAATTGGGATAATTTCTCAGGCATCTGTTGAAGAATTATCCTCCATTTAGATAACTGTAAGGGTGGGATGGTTGGCAATTCAAAATGTCACCAACCCTACCACCTATACCTCTGATCATAACCCTTTACCTAGAGTGGCTTTTAGCCTTGCATTGGGTGATTTTTTTTTTTAAAGAGAAGAAAAAAAGTTTAGCAAGGATTTTGGCTTGAGGGCACGCATGCATGTATGCAGTATTAACTATTAGGATTGCTTTAATCCTTATTAGGGGGAAATTTCATCTTGCTGCTTAATGCTTAACAGAAAAGTTGTGCTAAACTTTAACAGAAAAAAACAACTGCTAATAAACCTTGGTGGTATTTCAAAGCCAAATCGTGTTGAAACACAAGACGGTATATAGCCTGAAATTTCATTGCTCCATCTACAGGGCGCAGGGGGTCAGTTTTTCCTGAAACTAGCATGGCAGCATTAAAAATGGGATTATCTGATGAGGGCTTTGGATATCCTGTTGGATTAGTGAATAATTTATCGGTATCCGGCCTTGATGAGGCAAAGGGGTGGGAGGGGGGTGGGAGGGGGGTGGGAGGGGGGTGGGGGATAGAGGAGGGGGTGTTGACACTGATCCACTGCTTCATCATTCAATGAAGACTGATTAACCCCTTGTGTCCAGCCATTATTGATGGGGACTCAAACTAGTATGCCAAGAATGGGCTGTGCAGCCAAGCGTAAATGCAAACAATAGGCACCACACTGAATAGAGTTATCAGATTCATCGCACGTAGAGCCCCCCTTTCGTGTGAATGAAAGCTCCACCTATTCATTACACTCCCATTCAAGAACAAATATAGTTGAAACATGAATGATCGAGTACATAGCAGGTCCAAATGCACATATATACTACAACCGGCCAGGTGGTCTTTTTCAAACCGTGGCTGTGGCCGTCATCCGTATTCAAGAGGTTAATGGTAAAAGTGCAAAAATATACCGTCTTATCTTTCAATGAAAACAGACCAATTCATTAAGCCCTTTCCCCTTGATACATTGACCAATCACAACAGCGACTACACGTTAGTTAATTGGTCAAAAGTCTGACATACATATGGCACGTGCGGCTGTTATTGGTCAACACGGCAAGGGGAAGGACTTAATGGATTTGGTCAACATGGACCCACATCTACAAGTGATTTGAGTTTCCAAAAATGTGATGTGTTCTGTGAAAATCAGACACTTTGGCACAGTTCAAAATGAGATGTAGCCAAATAACGAAGTGGGGGTAAATTTTCTCGATTTCCAGATTTGTGCAATTTTGTAATCCTGGAGGTGTCTATAACATACCTGTAAATGTAGTATTTCTGCTGGTTTCAAACTTAAAAAGGTCTAACATGCAAACCCCTATTAACTGGAACAGCAAATTTCTCTGTTTTCTACTTTTTGACATCATGGAGTAACTTTGCTCAGTAAAGTCCGATTTCAAAAATTGAACAACCATTGTAAAAGAGAAAAATGCACACTTTAATAATATGAAAAACAAACTCATTTTTCGATTGTCCACACAAAAGAGTCTGATTTTGGCAGAACATATCACAAATGCTTTCAGTTCCCTCCGGGAAAATAGATAGCTATAGTGATGCACACGCGTACAAAACGTGACGATGTTGATGAAGTGCCTACTCACAGAAACGGCCGGCTTCAGGGTGGGAGAAAAGAGGCAGGGAATTATTGACCTATCGCGGGACAATTGCATCTGATCACACTAGTGTGAAACATGCAAAATCTGAGACCAATAGAATTGCTGAAAAAATTCACAGGGTTGTCTAAGAGGTGTCTGTGACTCTGCAAGGAGTTTGACAAACAGAAAGAGAGGGAAGCCCAAGACTTCAGGAAAAATTACTAAATTTCATACATGGTCAAACTTCAAAAGGGGCAGCAGATTTCCCATGTACTTTGAGCAAAATAATCTATTTGCCTCCCATGGATCTGCAGGGCTGATGAGGGTCACGCGTCTCTTAACTTCTTGAATACAGACGACGGCCATGGATGCGGTTTGAAAAAACGACCACCTGGTCAGTTGACGTCTATATGCGCATTCCTGAACGTACTCAATCCATTGTTTTCCTATTCTTTGCATTACACTTAACTGCACAAGCCTGTCTTGGCATACCAGCACCCCATTATTGGCAGCTGATAGAAGGGGTTACACTGGTACTGTAAAATTGAGAGATTATATGCGTAAGAAGAATATCTCCGAAAAAAACAGTAGTCAATACGCGAAAGGAATTTGGGCAAGAGCCAAATAAATCCCAAGCGCATGCATACATTGCACAAACTGTCCATTTGTGCCATCAGAGATCCTTGGCATAAGCTTCTACACTAGTTCAACTGTTTAACACAACCTATGCCCAAGATGCTGTGACAACAATCACCCTGACATGAACATCCACAACAGATGCTTAATGCTGCGCCCTCGCAAACAAAATCCTCCGGTTAAACCCCGGAGAGGATATAGGATTTGCCTTCTAGTCCCTCCGTCTACCCTGAGCCCACCTGTTTCTGTGGCTAATCACTGCTCGTACTACGCATTCCAACAGGAGAGCACACTAATACCCTAAGTTAACTAATTAACTGCATCCTAATCTGGAGGACTCAGAAAATGTTTTACCCACCCATTACAGTGAATACTGAAGAAATGACTGTTAATGGCAGGGGTTCATGTCAGAAGACCTGATTAATTGATTTTGATTAACATCCCAAGTTCCATTAACTCCATCTAGATATCTTTACCGTCTGTTTTACTGGGTTATTTACAACTATCACAGGTTAAATGATCACATCAATGCTAAGGACTCATGTCACCAATGCCAGGGGGCTCATCATGCATACCTTGGCAGATAGTGCACCCACCTGTTTCTGTAATTCATGTACATGTATCCCTTAAAAGAAATGACTATATCAGTGGTAAAGGTTTGAAGTCAGTGACTGCTGGGCCTAGGGTTGCGCACCAGTATCAACTTCCAATGACCCGGATGATAAATACGCCAACTTCCAGAATTCATGAAAAATACTTAGGACTTAGGACTCTCCAATGTGTTTGAGACACACATCAAATTAAAGCTTATTTCATCATTTTTCAGTTTCTGTTCAATTTTGAGGGGATTAACCAATGCTTTTTGGGAGAAATTTCCATCCAAAGATGATCCCCACTAAAAGTAGTCCCGTAGCCCATTGCCAGCTTGAAAGATGATGCCTACGCTCCATTGCAAAATAGAGCACTTTTAGGGCCCAATTTCATCCGAATTTCACAGTAATACAAGCTGGCAGTCCTGGGCACGGCCTCCATCCTTCTCTTTTACAAACCCTCAAGTTCATGGCCCACACAATGCTCTTACAGCAGAGAATTTGAGGGCTCGCAAATCGTGATTTGGCAGGCGTAGGTAATTTCGGGCTGATTTACTGGTCTGCACCCCTATACACGGACACATATACATAACCTGGACTCGCAACACATCCCTAGAGTTGAAGCCAAGTTGAAGCCATCTTACCGTGAAGAATACAATATATCTGACAGTGTTGTCAGATGTATTGATTACGGAAGACGGCCATAGCCGCAGGTTAAAAAAGACCACCTGGCGAGGCTGGCGTATTCATGCACGTAGTCAATCCATTCATATTTCAACTATTATTCTTGAATAGGAGTGTAATGAAAAGATGGAGGGGGGGGGGGGGGGGGCTCCGGCTCTAAGTGCGATGAATAGGACCACTCTATTCAGTGTGGTGCCTATTGTTTGCATTTACACTTGGGTAGACAGCCGGGTTCTTGGCATACCAGCACCCCATCAATAACAGCCAGCGACTAAGGGTTTACAGTGCAGTATTACAGTTAAAGTATTGTTTTCATGGATGGTTACAAAAAGAAATCGACCGACCAACCCTCCCTGCAGATTTTTCGCATTTAAGGGCAACACAAGTTGGTTTTTTGGGGCCTAATCCTCTGTATCTAGGCCATGCTTGAAATAGCAATTGAAGTATTAACTTTGCAGACTGGCTACTCGTTAGGAGCCATAAACTCCGATGCAGATATCTGGAGACTTTAGCTGGATCTCTATAGGATTACTATTACCGGCCAGCAATAATGATTTTGACAATACCAGGGGGTTAACGTCAACAGAAACCGCAGACTCTAATTGACATAGTTAATTGATGAATACTCTAGCAGGTTTTCTGATACCCCCATCCACCTGTTTCATCAGTTAACTTTCCCGCTTCATACCAGACATGACTGCATCAATACCAGCGGATGTCACTGACCCCACAAATAATTTATGTGCGGGTCATGCGCTGAGTTTAAATGATGCCTAGTGGTTCATTTCCCCTGCCTGAGACTCATTCCCTATGACTTATGCCACCTGCCAATGAACAAAATCATCTGTCACGTCAGGCAGACATCAAAATGACATATTCACAGCATGTGCATTTTTGCTGTGATAGGGTAGCTTATTAATTAAATCTGGTCACGTACAGTGTTCAAGCTTGCCACTCAACGGGGGCTGCATTCACCTTGGCACAAAATCACGCGGTTCTTGTCTGGGCCCAATTTCATAGCGCTGCTTAACACATGATTTTCTGCTAACGGAACCCTTTCCCATTTCATACAGACTGTGAGCAGTAAGCACAGCGTAGAGCCCGCTAACTTCGGAAGCAGGATTTACATTAGTGACGCAACAATATAAATATCCATGCACGCGCAAGTGTTAGCACGACTTGGCCATGAAATACGCTAATGCTTAAGCAACTTCTCGTGCTATAGTTAGCACAACTTTTCTGCTTACCGGTAAGCAGCGCTATGGGCCCTGGTAAAAGTAGTGTAAGCTTAGTGTAAGCTTGAATCCGTGATCCTTTTTAACTTCATGTTCTATCATTGGCTGTTTTGATTTTTTTTAATTATCAAACAAACTACAAAGGAAATGATAATTTTGAATACATTTTTAAAGTGAACAAAAAAAAATGGCAAGAGCTGCATGGATTCAAACCTGCGACCTCAGGAATACCGTACGGTGCTCTATCAACTGAGCTATTTTAAATGTGACTTTATCTGTTTTTAATGGATCTGTGTAGGGTACTCATTTCTTAAACTGTCCAAAAATTAAGCCCCACCTACTAAAAGTGATTCTACCAAAATGAGGATGACGGCATTATCCATTAGACAACAACCCCCTTTCGTCGTACAGACCTGAAACAAACCCAGACATATGGTCGGCACATTCTTCAGGGCATATGTCCCCTTGTCACCTCTGTCCTACTTTGATGCCACTAGACAAACAGATATTGCTTCTTTCGCCACGTCGTCGGGGCGCTTGGTTAGGATTAGGACCGTGCTAGAAACCAGAGTCCCTGAATCACAGGTATCCCAAAGGTTGTCCAAACAATTCCAGCTCAGGTTTGCTTCCACGGGTTCGATAATCTGGTTCATTCAGACAATTCACAGTTTAGAGCACCGCCCTTGAGAGGCCATTTTTTGCAGTGCATCAATGGCAAGGATCGATAATCGTAACAGGATGCCTCATTTTGTACTAGGAGAAAAGTCTGGCAGTTTTAAATTCGGTGGATGCGCACACTGTCAAAAGATGTGGGGTGAAGACCTGTGTACTACGAAATACTACTTAGTATTCTGTAGCATTGAGTCTCTCTGTCAACTACAGAGTATTACTGGGTAAATTATATTTGTGTCAATGAATTGGATGGCTAATAAGTTAAACAATCTGAAAACCAGTAGTTCATGCTTTGTTTCCGCCTTAGATGAAAACAGACATTTTGCCTCCAGCCCTAGCAACAAACAGTAGTACTACATTTTACTACGTACTTTTTGGGGGTGAAGTACCAAATGCTAAAAATTACTACAAGCATTGTACACAAACAGGTGAGAGCTTTATTGTGAGGTTAAGGTTAATGATTTTCTAGGCTTCAAAATACTTTTTAAATAAATGTCAACTGCTTGGTTGCACAGGTACTGGGAATTGCCAAAATGACCTATTGTGATGGAATTGTGAAACAATGTCCAATCACATCAACTACAGAAATCAACACAGAATTTGTAACATCTTTGATAAATGAACAATTACCGCAAGGGGTGTGGCTATGCCCTAATGAGTGACAGGTCAATTGGAGGAGTGGCAGGTTTCAAATCTTAAGTTCCAAAAGATATTAAAAAAAAAAAAAACTGATGAAACTCATGGCTTGCTAAAAAAAAGAAAGAAACATATCTGCGATCTGCAGAGCAACCAAGAGCTTATTCATTTTCCTTTTCTATATCTGTGCAATTTATAAGTTAAAAAGTATTATCCGGTGGATGCGCACACTGTCAAAAGATGTGGGGTGAAGACCTGTGTACTACGAAATACTACTTAGTATTCTGTAGCATTGAGTCTCTCTGTCAACTACAGAGTATTACTGGGTAAATTATATTTGTGTCAATGAATTGGATGGCTAATAAGTTAAACAATCTGAAAACCAGTAGTTCATGCTTTGTTTCCGCCTTAGATGAAAACAGACATTTTGCCTCCAGCCCTAGCAACAAACAGTAGTACTACATATTACTACGTACTTTTTGGGGGTGAAGTACCAAATGCTAAAAATTACTACAAGCATTGTACACAAACAGGTGAGAGCTTTATTGTGAGGTTAAGGTTAATGATTTTCTAGGCTTCAAAATACTTTTTAAATAAATGTCAACTGCTTGGTTGCACAGGTACTGGGAATTGCCAAAATGACCTATTGTGATGGAATTGTGAAACAATGTCCAATCACATCAACTACAGAAATCAACACAGAATTTGTAACATCTTTGATAAATGAACAATTACCGCAAGGGGTGTGGCTATGCCCTAATGAGTGACAGGTCAATTGGAGGAGTGGCAGGTTTCAAATCTTAAGTTCCAAAAGATATTAAAAAAAAAAAAAACTGATGAAACTCATGGCTTGCTAAAAAAAAGAAAGAAACATATCTGCGATCTGCAGAGCAACCAAGAGCTTATTCATTTTCCTTTTCTATATCTGTGCAATTTATAAGTTAAAAAGTATTATCCTCATTGAGTGATCCCCACAATGTCGCTTACCAAGTTGTATCGTAAAATCAGGCATTCTGGATTTATGAATTTTGACTAGCGCCCCCTGAAAACTGACAATTTGGGAGGCTGCCAACATAGGGCAAGAGAGCTTGTTGGTAGAGCGCTGGTACGGTATTCCGGAGGTCGCAGGTTTGAATCCTGCTCCTGCCAGTTTTCTTTGTTCACTTTGAAAATTTGACAATTTATGGAATGATGACAGTTACCACAATACACATTCAAAATGACAAAGATACGCTGCACACATTTGTGTACAGCTCCCCTCATTTCAAGCAGAGATCGTAACAGCTACTACATTCCTAGTTTTTCCTACGTACCTCTTTACCCCAACAAATTATTTGTGTGGCAACGTCTCTGATAACTGTTTGAACCTATTCACTCCATGTATATCCTGTTGAGGGCAGTATGCCCATTTAGCAATGGAGGGCTTGGCTCATTAAGAATTGATGGGTCCTGGACTGGACATTCAGGTGTAGGTATGAGTCACCCCTAGGGCAGAGATTTTCACTCCTGGAAGGCCTAGTTATAGGGAGTTAGCAAGGGCAGCTGCAGTGGCTGTGGAATGGGGTCATTGATTGATCAAAGTTGGGCAAATCGTGTGGGTGATTCCACCTTCACTAAAGTTACATTTATAGCCGGACTGTCCTGTCACTTTCATCCACAGCTTCAATTAAAAGCCTATTGACCAATCTAAGGCAAAACAGTCACAATGAAACATGGTAGTGAGTCCTACCAAGAGCCACAAAGAACTCACAACTTTGGTTCCTGTTTTCTGAACATTCAGTTCATTGGTCATCACTAACGTTACCAAAAAAGGACATGGTGTATTTAAGGGTACTGTTAACACCGATTGTCTTCTAAACTGGTTGATGAACTCACTACAAAAGTACCTGTCCTTTTAAACACATAGGCGTCAGAGCTGAACATTTAAATTAACATGAATTCAAATCAATTTATAGCAATCTGGGCAGAACTTGCATCAAATCGGTACTAAGTGAGGTCACTAACGTTACATCACTAACATTGGAGAAATCACCCAAAAAGTCCCCACATGTTCAAATATATTATTTTATAAACATTGAGAGCTAATTTAGTAAAACAGAGATTTGTCATCCACAATATATACAGAATGCAGTACGGTACAATCTTTTCCCAAAAAAATACCGGTATCGAAGTATTTTAATTTTTTGAGTTTTGTCCCTATTGCTGTGAAATTGCTTGTGTATATTTTGGGCTATGCATACTGCGAGGTCTAACCACACTCACTCCTGCCCCCCCCCCCCCCCCCTTCACCCCCCACTCCTGCACCACCCCCTCTCCCCCACGGACACCTGTTACTCACAATAGCGAGTCATCTGCAGAATACATGACCTCTATCATAACTTATCACGTACACCACAAGATAAAGATACTGGCAAAAGTCCGAAACCACTGACAATGGAGAAGGAAGCTCAGGTTGGGTAGAGCACCAACACAGTGTTCCGGAAATGGCAGGTTTCAAATCCTGTTCATGCCAATTTCATATGTTCACTCTAAACATATCACAGTAGTCACTAGAGAGGCCGACTCATAACCTCATTCAGGTCCTGAAAGCAACGAAGATGCTAAACAGACATCAAATGAACAAGTGACTAAAACCCGACGTGGCCCACTGACTATGAGCTGAGGTTGCTCCGTGGCATTTTGAATTGCAAGCAGAAAACTGTTTTTCTACCCAAAAAATAAATTTTGGAATTTTAACATTTTAACATACGAAAATCTTTCTTGTATCATCTCTCAAAAATTAATAACCAAAAAACGGAACATAGTGGTCACTGAGAGGATGGTTTGCACGATGCACCGACTTGGAGCTTCATATTTTCTCCTTGAATCTAATAACCTTCGAAGCTTATATACGAATGAGCTACAAAAACATCAAATTAACCCCTCCAGATGTCATGGATGGGGTGTTGGTATACCAAGATCGGGGCTGTGCTGCCAAGCTTAAATGCAACAAGGCACCACACTGAACAAAACCCTGATCCTATTCAATAGCCTCCCATTTCGTATGAAAGCTTTCTTTTTAAAAGCTCCATTTATTCATTACACTCCCATTCAAGAACAACATAGTTGAAACATGAATGACTGAGTATGCGCAGGAATGCACCTATAGACATCAACCAGCCAGGTGGTCTTTTTCAAACCGTGGCTATGGCTGTCGTCCATATTCAAGAGGTTCCCATACTTTCAGGAAATTCCATAATTCTGATGTTCCATTTTTTGCTTCACTCCAACCGTATCATGGTGCCAGATCAGAAATTCTCATTTGGTCTGTTCGGGAGACAGCGCACACACCTGCCTAACTAATGACCACATGTTTGACTAGGCCTCAGGAAGGCCCAGCCCATGTCCTCCACCCGGCAAGCATGTTTACTCGCGCAGCACTGAGTAAATTCATGAGTGAAAACAGTCACCCAGGACACTCGGGGACAAAACAAAAGAAAACCTGCTGAAAGCTGTTAGTGCTATAAAGCATGTCAATCCGGACATTGTTGTGTCGAGGGGAAAAAACCAACAATGTCTTCCGGTCCTCAAGTTTATACCCAGAGGTAGCAAGAAAGTGGGGTGCGGGCATGAGGACACGAGTGAAGTGGGCTATGGTTTGTTATTAACAAGCCATTGAGCATTGAACAGTCCACTTAAAAAGGGGATCTCAAATGACCTCACTCAGAAACCCTGGGATGTGATTTTCTATAAACAGGATGATTCACCCTTTCCTTTCCACATCGTTTATTGGCTTATCTCCCCCCAGTACCACATTATTTGATCAGTCAAGCATAAAACCACTTAAGCAGAAAAAGCAGCTGACTGCTTGTTGAATGGTTGTATTTTCAACCAAAGATTTCACCCTTAAGAATTCATTCAAAAGGAAAATGTGTGTAAAGTTTGTTCCATGAAAATTTCTCTTTCGTATGGTGTAAAAATTAAAGTCCTAACTGCTAAAATAGCAAAGTTATGGCTGTTTTCTCTTCTGGCCCACTTTATCAAACAGGAAAGTTGTTCGTTACATGAAACAATGCCACTCCATACACAAAAGTTTACAGGGAAACTTCGGATACAGTTTTCTCGAACTATTGTAATGGTGACACATGAATTTCATAGCACCATTGAAAAGATCCAATGGACAGCGAAAAACACAAGCACTACAGTTCGTTGAAACATGGTGAATATATTTGTTGTTTGAATACTCTGGTGTGTGGTTTCCTTGTCGAGGAAACTCGACATTGGTAAGGAAAGGGTAAACAACCGAGGGTCCAAAATCACATCTAGAGATGAAAGTCGTAAGGCTCAAGCTGTCATCAAATCCAGATTCTCTGAAAATATCATGACTTTGTTTTTGGAATTCACCCTCCTCATTGGTATTTCTAGCGTAGGTTGATTTTTTTTTTTGAGGTATTGGAAGGTTTGTTTCCGTTGGTTTTTTTGTAGACTCTTTTGTCTAGGATGCCTGTTTTTCGGAAACGATCTCCTTTGAAGATGGTTATGTGAAGGTAGTCGGATTGATGATTCAGAGGATTTGTATGTGAAATTTGATTTCACCCTGGACGAGTACAAGATTCAGGTTCAATTTGACCTCGAGGTGGTTGAGATTTTTTTTAAACCCCCACTGGTTTATTACCCGCAAGTTAAAAGATGCTGGTTTAGATTAATTTGAACATGAAGCAGGTTGTTCTTTCAAATGAACACTAAGTGCCACACCCAAAAATCCTAACACGGCTTGGGTGTGGTCATATTAAAATCTGGTTCATGTAGCTATAGGGTGGCCAGGGTGGAAAGACCCACTCCTATAATGAAAACTAAAACTGCCATCAACAAATATGTGAAACTTATTATTGACACAATCATCAGCACAATTATAGAAGCCCTTATACAATCTCTGTAATAATGTTGAGCCTCCTCTGGGTTTCCTTAGTCCATATGTAGTACATGTTCTGCTGATTGTATTCATTCTGCTTACACTGTTCATTCTGCTTTCCGCTCATG
This sequence comes from Hippasteria phrygiana, assembly GCA_037893225.1. NCBI lineage: Eukaryota > Metazoa > Echinodermata > Asteroidea > Valvatida > Goniasteridae > Hippasteria > Hippasteria phrygiana. The sequence goes on from JAZGUH010000904.1 coordinate 63,687, forward strand.
GTAAGTTGTTTTATTGGCCAGCTACATGGAATAGGGAGTACATTGTACACCTGAACCCATGCAATATGGTCTTCAAACAATGATAATTAGTATTTTGAGCAGTACAAAACACAAAAAAGTGAAGTATTATATGGACAAAAGGTTAATCTTATTATTCATCTACTTAATTCACAAACTTGGAGGTGACGGTGTTCATTCTGCTTACCGCATTCATTCTATTTACTGTATACATTCATTGTTTACTGTATTCATTCTGCTTCATTTTTCTTACTGTTTTCATTCTACTTACAGTATTCATTCTGTTTTATACTGTATTCATTCTGCTTATTATAGTCACTCTGCTCACTATATGTGGCACTCTCAATAGAGAACAGTCTCTCGTTGCAAAAATTAATTTCTAGATTTATACCACTGGAAAGAACAAATCATAAGCTTTAAAATGATGAAAGAATGATTAAAATCGGAGTAGTATTAAAAAGGTTATCATAATTTTAGTTCAGGTGATTATCAGTGAGTTGACTGACTAAAATCTGTTTTAACGTTCTATTGTACTAAAATTAAAAAACAAAAACACAGTACGATTTTATTTGACATAAACTAGCATTTTAAGCAGTAAAATGAAAATCGATGTTTGCCTGTAGCTCAAAATGGAGGAATGTGACTTCCGACTGGTCCCTTGAAGAATGGCACATATTCATCCTGCTTACAGTACTCATTCTGCTTTCTGTATTCATTCTACATACCATATTCAATCTGCTTACTGTATTCATTCGGCTTAATGTATTCATCCTGCTTTAATATTGTATTCATTCGGCTTAATGTATTCATCCTGCTTACAGTATTCATTCTGTTTTCTGTATTCGTTCTGCTAACTGTATTCATTTTACATACATGTACCGTATTCAATCTGCTTACTGTATTCATTCGGCTTAATGTATTCACCCTGTATGCTTACAGTATTCATTCTACTTTCTGTACTCATTCTACATACCGTATTCAATTTGCTTATCAGTAGATGAATACAGTATACTGTATTTATTATGCTTACAGTGTTTATTCTGCTTACCGTATTCATGCATAAAATCCAGATCCTACCGCATCACTCTCAGAGAATGATTTTGGGTGTTCCGAGGAACAAGTTGAATGTGCCCTTGACTCAGTGACTAATAGAAGGTTGATCATCACCTCATATCTGGGGCCAAAGTGCATGCAGCCGCAAGGGACAAAATTTTGCATGGCATGGAAAAGTTCCACTTAATAGCAAAACCAACTCACCAGCCAAAATTGCATGCAAATTAACCCTGCATGAGGGTGGTTCTTGACTGACATTTACTTAGCAGGACATTTTCTAAGCACTATTTTGCACTAAGCAGCTCCATGTGGGGCTGTCCTGAATAATTGAACATTTGATCGTCAACTGAATACTCGAATACCTTTTGGCAGGTCCGAATGTTCGAACAAAATATACATATGCACATATATACGACTCTGATGCAAAAAGTTATGGCGCTTAGGAGTGTCAAATGCCGCATTTTTGTCGAAAGTAACTTTTTGTGGACGGAGGTCTATTATTCCCATCCGTTAATTACTGCAAAAAGCGGTCCATAATATCGATCGTCGCACGTGAAACATTGGTATGCTTTGCCTGCAACGTTTTACCGGCGTGGCAGTCAGTTGCAGCTGACACTTGAAAAATCATTATCGGCGAGTATCGAACATTCTAAACCGAATGATAGAATACTAAATTATTCAAAAATGAACAGCCTTGACTCCATGAAATTGCTTTCGGAGAGATGAGCAATGATTCGGTCAAATGTTGGAATTGAATTACTGTCAAGGGATGTTGACTCACCGTGTACAGACATCAGAAATCTAAGGTAGTTCATGGCAAGAGAGTGGAGTTTCTCTCATCATCATGGTGACGGAACATGCAGCCATGACCTTGCCTGGACCACACCCTATAACCACCTGTACATTTTGACTTGGATCCTGTGGTCGATGGCCTAAATTACCCAGAAGGTAACAGACAAGCTATATGCTAGACAAGATGCCTTAGCCTATTTTTGTTTTCAACGATACAAACAAAGTTGATGGGTATATCCTATATCCTTTTCATCTAAATCATCCCAACTTTGGTGCCAACTCAAAGGTCAATTCCTGCTTCCCGACTCTAGCCATGAACAAAACTCGAAGAAAATGGCGACTGAAAACTAGGTTGGCTGCAAGACCCCAACATGTACATCAGCTCCGACCCTATGTGGTTACCCATGGGTTACCACACCACAGTATGAAACATCAAGTAAAAAAGATTATCTTTACTGCCCATAAATCATCGGGCAGTACATTTGGTTAGGACAAGGCTCTAAAATAACAGGCCATCAGACTCACTAGGGAGATGCTGCTAAACTTCTGAGGGGCGGTACATGCTTACTTTTTCGATTAAAGCCCCCCCCCCCAAGAATCTCCTTTCTTAGCGATCTCTTTTCACCCCGTAGGTTACAAACGCCAACTGTTATTTGTAACAGTTGTTGTTCGGCAGTGATGCAGAGTGACTGATGACATGTTTCCCTTGAATGTGACTAACCTGATGAAACTGAGGCCAAGTGTCAAAAATCACCCGTTACGGGAACCTGTAAGGGCAGAATTTGTAACAAACAAATCCACTAAGCCACACCCCTTGACATACCGACCAATCACAGCCGTGACTGTGGTCTGACAAAAATGTGTGACTAACGTGTGGTGCCCACGGCTGTGATTAGTCAATACGACAAAAGAGGCGGGGCTTAATGGATTGGTTTATTGTATGCATGGTTGAGTACGGTCCAACCTTGGACAAGTCGCTTTACCAAACTTGCCACGCTCCAGCCAGGAGTACAACCTGTGATGATATGGTTGATTAAAGCCCAGACTAACCAACTTTGGGCAAGTGGCCTTTAGCTCACTTGCCACACTCCGGCCGGGAGTACAATGTGGCAGACGAGTTTGAAATTGTACACATGATTGATTAAAATCCAGAGTGCCAAACTTGTTCCCAATCAGGAGAATTAAGGGAACCTGTGAGGGCAGAGTTTGCAAATGCAAACACGAAACGAATTTGACGCCATAGAGGAATTTCACATTAGCCCCTTCTGCGCACTTCCAGGTTGAAATCGAGAATGTCAGTGGCAAAAAAACACCGCTTTTCAGCACATTCATTCATGCATGAATTAATCAGGCCATAAAAGGAAGCGCAGGTGCACGATCAGCATAAAGTTGTTTACTGTGACATTAAGATCCTCGTTTTCAAATGCGGAAGTGCGCAGATTTGTCGTGGGATTCCTCTATGAAACATTCTGCACAGCAAAGATCCTAATGTGTTCAGCTTTTGAGGACTAGTAGTGTGAATATTTGACACTGACATCATAAATTCACTTTGAATTCACATTTGTGTGAAGCATGAACAGGGGCCAATTTCATGCTTAACCATATGGCGCAAAAAAACACTGCCACCAGGCCGGATGACTCCATTGGCCGCTGTTTGTGCAGTTTAAATCCATTGTTGGATTATTGTGTATGTCATGCTTGACTGCACAAACACATTGTAGCGGTTCGATTTGGCTGCCAGAACTGCTGCAACAACCCGACGTCTCCCGTAAAAACCGTGCTCAAGGGGTTAAGCACACAATTTGCTTAAGCACAAAAACCTTAAAATCGGGTTACTGGCCAAAAATCCATATATTGCTTGTGACTGGTAGTTAGCTGTTTACATAAAAATCGCATGGAATTTTCACTGGTAACTCGATTTTACTAAGCAAGGTTCTTTGTGCTTAAGCAAATTTTGTGCTTAAGCAGTAAGGTTGCAAGTTTCCGGTTTTAAAATGAACTGTGTAACCGTATGTTTTGTGGTTACGGTTAACCGTAACCACTGTTCTTTTGCGTAAACAAAGAAAAACAAATCTATGGAAGTCGGTTAATAACCCGATTTTGTTACCACGTGATCGGCAAAAATCGATCAGACATCGCTAACTAAGACGGTAATCTCAACCAAAAATGGTACATCAAGAACGGGTGAACAATTAAACTTCCCCTACCCCCACAATGCCGAAAACGATGCCAAATTAATTCACTTCTGACATGACGAGCATGTATTGTTGCCATGCCCCTGCCCAATTGGCCCTCAGCCAGCATCGTAGACGGCCCGTGCCCAAATCCAACCAATCATGATGCACAGGTGTGCTGGCAAGCATGTGGAAAACATTCTTCATCGTCGCACTATTCAGTCCGCCCAAACCCATTGGCCCTCGCCGAACATCGTGGTCAGCCCATGCCCAAATCTAACCAATCATGATGCATCATAAGGTTCATTTGGCATGCACAGATTCCATGCGCTTCAAGATTAAAACCCTAACCCCCCCTGGCTGTTTTTTCTAGAAACCTTCCCCAATCAGCCAAAATTCAACACTGTGTAGTAAACCAATGGCACATCAAGTCCCATGCAAAGTGATGGTGCCAAGGCTCTACAGTACTCAATCACACAAAATTCAACACAATGGGGTGTTTGATTTTGGCAGGTTAGGGATGGTTAGGGTTAATTAAGGCCCGATTGGCCCTCGTTCATAGTGCATGTGCATGTGCATGCATTGCATCGTTGATGTAGTCTTGGTCAAGTGCCAACAACCGCACTGAATGCCACCATCTTATTCCCAGTGTACAATGTACGTACACTCAGCTAACACGTAGCGGACTTCGTCTTGAGGAAAGACTAAAACCAGAGGTTATGGCCAACCCAGCATTGTACAGCGCCTTGTGTTGCATGCATTGTGCATGTACGTACATATATGTACAATGTCTTGTGTAAGAGACATACAAGACGATTGTTTTTTTGACAGCTCACGTGTGATTGTTTATGGTATTAATTATGAGCTGTTACTAATCAACAATGCTCATCTTTCTGGATTACCATAACTCCAACTACTCAATGAGTGAAGCCTTGTAAACTCGGCCCCGATCCTGCCACCCCTATCTTGCAGGCCCCAATTCGCAATCTCGGTGGGCAGATCCAAGCTGAATGCCGGCGGACCGGAGCTCAATCCCGGTGTCATGCCAAAAAGTGTCCGGTGCCAAATACTGTCCTGCTCTCTGATTGGTCAAATACTGGCCGCTAAGCACGCGCAAAAGACACGGACACTATTTGGCACGTATTACGTGCCAAATAGTGTCCGCTGCTAAAAAGAGTCTGCTCATGCGTTGCAACGTTGCATTATGCACAGCACAATTTAAACACCCACACACCATAATAATAATAATAATTAAGGCATTTATATAGCGTTCTTACACAAGTGGTATCACAACGCTTTACATCGAGAACAAAAAACAACATAATTAATTAATAAGGTGCCTATAAAACAAATGACTGGTATAAGTGAGTTTTGAGTGATGTTTTGAATTGAGTAAGAGAACTGGCATGACGAATTTTATAAGGAAGACTGTTCCAAAGGTTTGGAGCAGCTGCATAAAAACCTTTTGCAGATGTGGATGATCGGGTTATGGGTTTTGTTAAAATCCTGGTATCTAAACTACAATCCTGGACAAAACTCTTGGGACACCTCAACAGTATATAGACCACCACCCCCCTTCCCCCGGTCAGTGTTGATGTCCGATGTTAGGAAATTTGGCGCCAATACAAAACATTTCTGCGCACGAGTTTCCTCAATCGTCGACTTTTAACCACACCGAACTAACAATGATTGGGGGTGGGGGGGGGGGGGGGCGGGGTGTCCCAACGAGTTTTGTCCAGGATTGTAGAACGAAGTGGACGATTGGGCTGATATGGAACGATAAGTTCAGTGAGGTATTTAATACCTCCATGCACACACACACAAAGCATGGAGAAAAGCACGCTACTAAATACTGTCCGTTCCTTGCCAAATACTGTCCGCTAAATTGCTGCCAAATACTGTCCGTTCCGTGCAAAATACTTTCTTTCTTTCTCTTACTATAGGCCTACCTCGTACGTATTCATGTACCAGCGACTATTTTAAATTGTTGGATTTTTTTTCCCCACTTTTTTTTTCTTGACAGGCTGTTCAATTTTATCATACTGTCTGCTTGTTACTTATGTTCCCCTTCATATTTCCCTAATGTTCTCCTCTATAAAATCCCCTTTTTAATGAGAACTTATCGTCATGCAGTGTTGATAGCTTGACGGCAAGGACGCGATGGATGCACGTACGCGCGGACACTATTTAGCAAGCTTCCGGTATCGCTATGACGTAATACCCACTTGACTAATCAGAGAGCAGTATGCTAATGAGCGGACAGTATTTGGCACCAGACACTTTTTGGCATGACACCGGCAGCCCCGATCCCGGTGGTCCCGATCTCACGATGTCGCGGCGACTTCCATTCATGTTCTCGGTCGAATTTTAAAAGGATTTTTTGTTTTTGTGCTCGCCTACAACTTTTTTTTCCTTTGCGTACTCTGTGCTCCAAAAAGGAAAGATCGATTATTAAAAATTGGATTAAGGATAACCGAAACAGAAAAATGCAACCGTGTAATCGTTTAGATGGTCAGTTTAATAACCAGGTAAACATTTCCAAACTGCAGCCATATTATAAAGCAGCGCTATGAAATTGGCCAGACTGTTTTGACTATGTAGTACGCTCCCCTGCAGATGGATCCAGTAATGAAAAAGCCCCTCAATCGGGGGTAATGATTAATATACTTGGAGCCCTCATCCTTTGTCCGATACAAATGTGATGTTATCTTTTTTGTAAAAGTCATTTTGACAGCTCCCTCTCATATAACATGGGAACATTAGGAGCACGTAATAGAAAAGGGGTAGTTTCAAAGAAAAATGCAGTCCGGGTGCAGTTTATGTAAAACACTCAATGTAGGTCAAGCTCTGTCCAAGGATCTCCGGAGGGGGATACACCTCTCCCCCTAAATCCCCTAATTAGTTCATAATTCCCCAAAGAGCTGATTTCCTAACACCATCGAAAACAGCATCAGGATGCAATTAACCTTCAACAAGATTGGACCTGTTTTAATTTCTCCTGTCCTATTTAAAGCCTCGTCACTCACATGGCTGGCGGGTATATCAATTTCATTTTGAAATGTTCCACTTGACTAAAAAGAGCAGCTTTTAAAAAACAGTCTCCAGGAAGGCAGGTTTGCCATAGCTAAGGGGGAGGGGGGGGGGGGGATATAGGGCAGTCCCAGAAAATGTTCATACCTCCTTCAACAAGCTAAGCTTCCTTCCCTGGAAGGTAGAGTGTCACTTTAACATAAAAAGTATGATAATTTACAAGTTCAAGCCCCTTTCCTTAAGGACTTTGGCATGGCATGCCCTTGTCATTTAACGTCTGCTCTTGAATCCAGATGACGGCCATAGCTGTGGTTTGCAAAAGACCACCTGACAGGTTGACCTCTATAGGTGCATTCCTGCGCTTACACAATCCATTCATTTTTCACATATTGTTCTTGAATGGGAGTGTAATGAATAGATGGAGCTTTTTCAAACAAAGCTTCCATTCACACGGGGGAGGGGGAGGGGGAGGGGGAGGGGGAAGGGGAGGGGGAGGGGGAGGGGAGATTTGAGTGCAATGTATATGACCACTCTATTCAGTGTGGTGCATTTTGTTTGCATTTACGCTTGACTGCACAGCCCAATCCTGGTATAGCAGCACCCCCATCAAAGACTGCCAGACACAAGGGGTTAAACACAGTTTAGCCTCTGCAATCATTGTATGACCAATTGCCAGCATTACATTAAAATCACATGAATGCAGCTTGTGAACTATTGTCCATTCGGTTTCGGTATACTTTGAATTTTCAAATGAGCAAAGAAAACTGGCAGGAGTGGGATTTGGACCTGCGACCTCCGGAATACCGTACAGGTGCTCTACCAACTGAGCTATCTTGCCCTATGTTGGCAATCTCCCAAATCGTTAGTGTCTTGGTTCAGGGGGCACCGACATTGTATGGAAAGATTTTGGGGCAAGAGTTATTGGCGGAGATTTCCTTTTTGTATGCAAATCGCCCATCACAAGGCCAAAGGCCACTCGAGGTGTTGGCTACAGAGGAAAGTGTGGAAGAACCAGCCCCTCGCACTGAAACAAGACAAGATAATCTGATCTCTTCACAGTAAGAATAGGGTCAGGATGGGTAACTAGTCCAGTACAAGGCATTAATAATGCTTCTACCCATACTAGGTGTAGAAGCCCTTACAAAAATGTCCCATGGGATCCCCATGTGTTTCCCATGGGACCCCATGGGAAACCCATGGGGACTGATGGGGAAGTCATGGTGGTCTCTGTAAACACCATGGTGGTGCATATAAACACCATGGAGAAATGTGAACACACCATGGGTTTCCAATGGGGCCTATGGGAAACCCATGGGGACATATGAGGAAGTCATGGTGGTCCCTGTAAAACACCATGGAGAAATTTTAAGACACCGTGGGTTTCCCATGGGACCCCATGGGAAACACATGGGGACTGATGGGGAAGTCATGCTGGTCCCCGTAAAACACCATTGAGAAATTTTAAGACACCATGGGTTCCCATGGGACCCCATGAGAAACACATGGGGACTGATGGGGAAGTCATGGTGGTCCCTGTAAAACACCATGGAGAAATTTTAAGACAGCATGGGTTTCCTATGGAGTCTCATGGGAAACACATGGGGACTGATGGGGAAGTCATGGTGGTCCCTGTAAACACTATGGTGGTGCATGTGATGAACACCATGGAGGAATTTTGAGAATGCCATATGGTGACAAACTGACCGCCATGGGAACGCCATGGGAACACCATGGGTTCATGGAAATCACCATGGTGACAACTTATCACCAAGAAAACACCATTCGGTCAATAATCATACGGTGGGTAATTTAATTGATGTTAATTATAAGATGCAATTGACACAAGAAAAAAATATAAATCAATAAAAATGTTTAAAATGTGATTACAAAAATGAATTATAAATTACACATAAATTCTCTCATTGTCAATGTGCCATAAGTAATATTACCCGCACACAATGAAAACAATTATAAAACTGCTAATTAACCATTCAGTCTTCACAAGACAATTTCAGACTTCAAACAATTAAGTCCAAGTTATCATAACGTACAGACCCACGAGTCGAGTATCAATCATTATTGCATCATAACGACTCGGCCAAAAGCTACTCCGTACATGCATATAGTGTACGTGTACGTATGCGTGTATAATGTACTGTGCAGCCATAGTTGTAATCACATGCATAGTATACACACACCCATACGTACAACGTACGTACACCATGTGCGTGCATAATAATGCAAGGTCGCGGCGCCAATGGTCGCGGCCGCCATGAGCGCGTAGGGAAACTAAACTAGTGCACCTGGTGCAAAGAAATGTGTAACTTTTTACAATTAAAAGTGATAACAAGTTCTTGCTTTTTTAATGAAAGAATAGTACTTTGATGATAAAAGCTTGACCAAAATCACGGGATAATGTTGAGATAGCTGTGCATTAATTCACGCATAGGAATATCAATGTTAAGCGGTCTCGCGGATAAGAAAAAAACATGTTCGTTATTAAGTTACGAGACGATTCAAACAAAGACAGACACAGGCCGTTTTAAGCTACAACTGTTTGTCGTATCTGGGCAAATATCTCAACGTCTGACGAAACATTAGATCCTGGGTGACATGGGAGAGTTTACTGCATCATTCAACTGGTGAGTTTATGGTTATAACTCCTCTTATTGCCGTGAAAATGTAAGGACGTACGTTTGCGTATTTGGCCTGCACAGTATCGTTCGTTACATGTACGTATGTATACATGTCCGTTGTGTACTGATGGGGGTTTTCGAAACCTTGGCTTCGTCTCCGACTTCTGAATAACTGGGAAGCAAACGAAATGTAAATATTCCAATTTTTGCTTTCATATCGAATGAATGTTCCTGAAACAAAACATGCACAAATTTAGAATATTTCCATTTGGTTTATTGCTTCTCAATATTCAGAAGTCGGAGATCTGGAGACGAAGCCGAAGCAGTTTTGAAAAACCCATAACGTTAATTAGGCAGATTGATGAAAATGTTATGTTGCTTCAATTCTTTTAAATCATAAGAAACAGTCAAAAATTTGAAATAAAATGAGGGAAAGATTTTACTTTTTACTCCCCACCAAAATTATTCAGGAACAGTAAAATCATGGAAAATAACCAACCCTTCTTGAGAACAACAGTCTAAACATGTGGCCATGGTGGCACAACCTGTTATTTCAAGATTCAGCAAAATCTGCAAAGAATGAGGCAGAAATCAACATGTATATGTGCCACTTTGAGCATGCGTTAAGTGACCATACAGTGTGCCAAGAACATCTAACACAGAAAACACAAGCTTTCCTCCGGATTGCACGAACATTTCCCGACTATTAAAGTCTCAAAATTAAACATATTATCTGTACATTTCTTAACACAAATGGATGGTTATTTTCCAAGATTTTGCTGTTCCCGACTAATATTAGTGGGGTATTAAAGTAAAATCTTTCTAAAATGAGGGGTCAATGGTCATGATAGGTTAACCCATGGTGGAGGAAGGAAAATGTTTTCCCAAAGAATATAATTTAAAATGTTGTTGCTGGAATTGTGATATATAGTAACCAGGTTATTTTGTCATTCTGCAGTTGGACAACTTTTGGAAAAAAACATGGGGGCACATAGGAAACTACCCATGGGATTCATGGGAAATTACCCACGGGGGCATGGGAAATTACCAAGGGGGGGGGGGGGGGGGGGGGGGCATGGGAAATTACCCACGAGGGGCATGGAAAATTACCCACGGGGGGCATGGGAAATTACCTACGGGGGGGCATGGGAAATTACCCACGGGGGGCATGGGAAATTACCCACGAGGAGCATGGGAAATTACCCACGGGGGGCATGGGAAATTACCCACGGGGGGCATGGGAAATTACCCACGGGGGGCATGGGAAATTACCCACGGGGGGCATGGGAAATTACCCATGGGGGGCATGGGAAATTACCCACGGGGGGCATGGGAAATTACCCACGGGGGGCATGGGAAATTACCTACGGGGGGGCATGGGAAATTACCCACGGGGGGCATGGGAAATTACCCACGGGGGGCATGGGAAATTACCTACGGGGGGGCATGGGAAATTACCCACGGGGGGCATGGGAAATTACCTAGGGGGGGGCATGGGAAATTACCCACGGGGGGCATGGGAAATTACCTACGGGGGGCATGGGAAATTACCCACGGGGGGCATGGGAAATTACCCACGGGGGGCATGGGAAATTACCCACGGGGGGCATGGGAAATTTCCCACGGGGGCATGGGAAATCACCAACGAGGAGCATGGGAAATTACCCACAGGGGGGGCATGGGAAATTACCCACAGGGGGGGGCATGGGAAATTACCCACGGGGGGCATGGGAAATTACCCATGGGGGGCATGGGAAATTACCAGTGTTGGAGGTCTCCAGACTGGCCTCTGCCTCGAGGCTGATTTTTATGGCCTCAGCCTTGGCTTCGGAGTGCAAGGCCTCGGCCTCGGAGCCTTCCGGACTCGATGATCTGGTCGAGGCTGGCTCGAGGCTGCCTACTTTTACAAATTTTCCCACCAATTCACACTGGTATTTGCATTATTGCACAATGGAGCTATAGATAGCTCTCCGATTGTACGTACTCACGTAGAGACATGTACATGTGTCATCTTCTTGTAGAACCAGTCTACTCCCGTTATTAGACTAGTTCCTGGTCGAGCACTTCACTCGACCCATGAACTGCCACTATTGCGTTACACGTACTCAGGTAGCATCTAATCTTCTTGTTAGATAATCAGTCTACTCCCGCTATAGACCGGTTCCTGGTCCACCACTCGGCTCTGAACGAGTGAACGTTAAAGCGATAATCATAATGGCCGGCAGTGAAGTTGAGGGAACCAACCTGTTATTCACGCATGCTCGCGCAACGCAAAGTCTGTCGCATGTCTACTAGTCTATGTACCCATCACTGCATGCCCTTGCAAAGACTGTCCTCTCTATTCCAGCTAGTCTTGGTTCCAAGACGTTACTATTGTACTTTTTTACTTTCGCAGTTGCAATGCACAGGTAGTTGCAATTAGTTGATTAGGTAGTTGCAATAATAGGCCGACAGCGCGATAAGATTTTGGATCTGTCTGTAGTAACGTCTTGGATAAGTTGGCATTTCAGGGGCACGCCCAGACTGTGGTAACTACAACTGTTTTTATGCAGTATTCATATTACGTGATAATGATGGAGGTTATGCAATCAGCGACAGAGTTTGAGCACAATAGACCGTGTAAGTCTCGCGCATAAAGGTCACGATTAAACTTCCGGGCACCTCCGAGCCGCCGGTTATAGGACTTTTACGTATGGTTGATTTTGTTTTCTATAATACTTTGTTTTTACGAAGATCTGAAACATGAAACGGCCATAAATATGGATAAATTCAAAATTAATTTTACAATATATGAAAACATGCATGACTGTCTAAAAGTTTAAGAAAAGTAGGAAAAAATGTTTGACCTAAGCGTCATGTTGCAACGTGATTGGCTCATTGTCGGGAAGAGAAAGCCCGGCCCCCAAAACCCCTGCACTGCATGCGCGCGCTGCGGACGTAAGTGAAAGTGCGTACATATGCGACGACTGCCTTATACTGCATATGTCTACGCTATTAAGACTGGCGTGTGAACCACCAGAACAATAGCTAATGACGTATGTATGACGTACTAGACTTTTTCGTTCTCCTTTTCCCTAAATTGATATATCGTTCAGATTTTGTAAATTGAAATGAAAAATAATATTTTGCTAAAAGTTTGTATCTACCTTTCAGTAAAAAGAACAGCGTCAAAACAAGTTATTTCAAGAAAACTACTTGCTTTACACGTTGAAGCTCCTATAGACGTTTATCATGGTACAGCCATTCTGTTTTTCTCCTATTAAAATCAATGCAACCAAACCGAGGCTGAAAGGAAAAATAGTCTGGCACCTTCATTCAATAATTGGAATCACTATTCATAATTGCTAATGCATACAGGGAACAAGACAAAGATGGTCACAGCATGATAAAGGTCTATTCGAGGAGATCAATGGTCATGTCCTACACAGTATTTGCGTGTAATGAATAATTTATGATAAGGCTCAAACTCGGTCGCTGATTGGATCCCTCGGAAAAGCAGGGGAGAATCGTCGAAAAGTAAAGAAAATTAAGAATTGCCTGCCAACTTATTCAAACCCTTGTGGCGCGCGATCCAAAATCATGCTCGTTTGACAAACACCGGCTGCGGATCCAGCTGCATTTTGTAAACTACGCATGCGTGAGGCCAGAACGAACGTACGAAGTCGGGATTTCGAGAAGACACAACGTTAGTGAATTTGGCGCGCGGGCGCCTCCGAAATAACAACAAACACATTCATATTTAACTGTTGATTTTCATGTTTGCCTTTTTAAAGATATCAGATCAAAATGTGGCTACTTTTCCGTAAAAATGAAAAGTCTTGGCTAAAAATGGATATCAGACAATGTAGCCTCAAATTTGGCCCCAAATAAGACATGCAAGGAAAAACCACGAGTAACCTAACAATAAAAAAGTATTTATGAAAAACGACAATTAAAAAAAACGTGTTAACACACGGGTATTGGGCCCAAGACTATGTTCCAGCCAGCAATGCTCCAGTGGAGCGCATTTTTAGCAGAGGAGGGATTATTATGAGGCCCCACCGTGCAAATCTATCCCAACAGATGCTGCAGACCCTTATGTTCTTGAAATGCATAAACATATCCTTTAAGGAACCTGCCGTTGACTTAAAAATTAAAAAAATCCAACAAAATCGTAACCTTGATTGAGTGGATTATTAGTTTATTACGTGTTTAGTAGCTGACCTCGGCCTCGGCCTTGGATGTTGTGGCCTCGGCCTTGGACGTTATGGCCTCGGCCTCGGAGGTTGTGGCCTCGGTCTCGGAGGTTGTGGCCTTGACTACAACACTGGAAATTACCCAAGGGGGCATGGGAAATTACCTATGGGACACATGGGAAACTACCCACGGGACGCATGGGAAACTACCCACGGGACGCATGGGATATTCCCCATGGGATACATGGGTTCCCATTGGGTACATGGGGTCCAAATCCCACGTGGGATTCCCACGGGAAGTCCCCATGGGAAGCTCCCATAGGAAATTCCCATGGGAAGTTCCCATGGGAAGATCCCATGGGAAGTTCCCATGGGAAGATCCCATGGGAAGTTCCCATGGGAAGATCCCATGGGATTCCCATGGGAAACCACCATGGGACATTTTTGTAAGGGAGTGATATAGCCCAGGACTGAGCTCGAACCCACAACTTGCAGAATTACCCGCATACCATGAATTCAATGCTCCAAACCACCAGGCCACGGCACTTCCATGAACCTGGAGATGCCAAGAGTGAAAGGCACAAGTTGAGGTTGAGACTGCCTGTGTTTCAATTGATGCACTGCAGTACATCAGCAACACATGCCTGGGCTCTTAATTGCCAGGATATTGCCTTTTCCCCTGTGAAACCACCAAATTTTACGGCGGTTCTCCCACAAGGCCTCTTGTCTAATTCAAACTGCATTATGCCCTCACCTGGCGGAAACTCTGCAAACAGAACTGGTGGCGGCACCAGGAAGATGAAATTTCTCCATCTGGAAGCCCGACAGGCCTGGCTGGGAATCATTCAAAAACAAGGCAATTCAGCACCGGCTGCATCTCTTCACACTACTATGAATTGATGGCCCTTTTAATCCACTGCATTTTGTTCTATTCAGCGAGCGAATGCATGACTCTTTTTCTTGAAGAGTTGTTTCTGTACTTCATGCATTGGGAAATTCAAACCCAAACTACCCCAAGCCTTACAAACTCCAACAGCCTAATTTTGATGGGTTTGGTACTGTAGGGCCTTGGGCACCATTACTTATATGATGCCCCAATTTGTCCAAGCCCAAAGAATGTGGCCATAGGTATACTGCACGGTGCACAGTGTTAGATTTTGACAGGTTGAGGACAGTTCCTAGTAAAAATGCCTGGTGGCCGGGGTAGCATTGGTAGAGCTATAGTTGCAGGCAGTGTTTATACTTAATGTGATTTGTCATATACATGAAATAAAAACCTGTGAAATCCGAGTCATGCAAAAATAGCAAAAACTGTTGTTTTAACACTTATTTTGTGCACATTCACATTTATGAGTTATAAGATGGCAGTACATTGTAATTCACATGGAAAAGTTTCTCAAGAGGATGGTGTAATACTGGTAACATCTTTATATATAGTAAGCTTTCAGATTGAAACTAATCAATTTGGTTTTTGATCATTACTAAAGTTACAGCATAACTTAAACCCCTTGGGCACGGTATTTTACGGGAGACGTCGGGGTGTTGCAGCGGTTCTGGCAGCCAAATCGAACTGCTACAATGTGTTTGTGCAGTCAAGCATGACATAAACAATAATCCAAGGGGTTAAAAGGACCATCCAATATGATTTGTATGACAACAAGGTAGAACAAGGTTATTTCCATGCTGTCAGAAGATGGAATTATTTCCATGCTGCTAAAAGATTTTTTTTATCAATTCAAGGGAGTACTCGTACAATATTGGTTTCTATGCTATACAAAAAAATCAAACATTTTCTAAATTGTATATATTTTCTAAATTGTATATTTGCATGACATGGTTATGAGTGAAAACAAGCTAAACTGGATATTTACTGCATGGTTCTTTTAAGCAAGAATACACAAATACAAAAAAAAAAAATCATTTTTACAGCACGAAGCACAAACATCACCTAAATATATCCATAGGATCCATTTCTCACCCAGCATGGTTGCTTGTTTCGGAAGTCAACTGAAAATGTTTAACCCTGATTTGTCACCATCTAATATGACGTTTGTAACAAACCGGTTGTCTGCTTTGGCTGGTTCCTGCAGAGTGCAGACGACACCAAGATCCAATCAAGCCCCCGGAAACACGCCTACCAGACAACCAATCAAAAGTGCACCGACACTAGCTGCCAAAACTAACTGACCACGCTCTGCTCGTCTCAATAAGGCGTGGCGAGGTTCCTGTACATCAGCATCTAGTTTCTTCTTCAAATGATGATTGCCATCATGAATGACTTGATGTGACAGGCATGCCCACTATTTCCTAGATAAGGAAACCTGATCAACTCGTCTAAATATTTTTGAATCCCCTTTTCCTTCCTACAAACACGTAATCAACTGACACCGATGTTATCAACAAAACTGACAAGATCAGAATTGGGGTGGATGATGATGATTATTTGTTTCCAATCAGTTGCTGCAGCCAATCGTGCATTTTTTTCTTGAACTGGTACGGTAGCAGGTACGTTTCTGTGCTGCTTTTACCACAAGAATAACCGTCACAGCAACTGCATGCACACAGTTGTCTACAACTCTAAAAGTTTACTTTTTGGCTCAGAGGTTATCAGACCCAGACCCGAGTTTCCACTTATTCACAAAGCGCTTGTGATGACAACTGCTCATATTAAGGCTTCCTATCCACGAAGAGTGCTAAGTACATCAGGTCAACCATGCATCAACAGTGTCGGCCACAATTATTAATGCCGGATATGGAATAAGTTTAGTCAAATCAAACATATAGATGTAACTAACGAAACCACCATCATCCCAGATGTTTTAACTTGAGCTAGTGGCACACTGGATCCTGTGAAAAATGAAATCACACTTGAAATCAAGCGTCAAAAATCAATTAAATGAAATCAACCAGTACCTGAACTTACATTAAAACACTGTCTGGATTTGCAGAGAATGACCTAAAATCCGGGAGGAAGTTTGGCTGGAATTGTGCAGCTGTCTGTCAGCTAGGCTGGAGTCTGGCATGATGAGAATGAACTGCCTGTCGTGAAGTCATGACAGAACCAAAGGAACTAATTACCGCTTCACACAAGTTTGGAGCTGCCAATAAGCTGGACGAACTAAGACTCGGGGTGAGATTTTGTTGCTTCAAATTTCCTTCTCCTATCTCTCGATTCCAAGGACTCTTGGCAGGCCAAGTAGGCTTGGGCGATTCTGTACAGGAGTCAACTCTACTCGATGACAATATCGGAATCAAAATCGCAATTTCATATTTTTGATGTTGTTGACTCTTTGCATTAGCCAATTCCTGCTTCCTTGTAGAATATATTCCATAATTCCACAACAATTCTAAAACAAGCCGACTCAAAAAAAAAAAAGGACTTCAAAAATTGCCAATTTCCTGAAAAGACCGCATGCATTACTACATACCTGCTTTGTCCATAAATTAAATCACAATGCATGTTCTGATGGAAATCGGGATTTCTGCTCGGAGTCAAAATTTACACAACAAATGTTGGAGTTACCCAAGCCTTTTGTGTTGGGGGAGGCCCTCATATAGATACCCTCAAATAGCTCCAGGGCTATAAACCAAATTTGATGGGATTACTCTTTGGCCTTGCTCACATTTAACCCCTCCTTTTTGTGTACTGTTTGCTGGACTCATCATCATCACATCATTTAAATTCTTTTCTGTTGTTGTCTAGAAATAGCAGAGAGATATAGCATACTTCATTTAAGTGATAACAAAATAGTAAGAACATCTTTCTTCACTGGCTTAAGCGTTCAAGGTTAATTTTTGTCCTGGAAATATTCATTAGGTTTCTATTATATTTCCAATTTCTAAAGTAATTTGCTCATGACAAAGAATTTCTCCTAACCTTGTGAGCGTTTCTTTTCTATAATGGGCTGTGGAAGTGATGTCTCTGCCAACATAAGGATGTTACCCAAAAAAATCCAAAACCGCCTTTAAGAGAAAAAAGATTAGTTTTAAATTTGTTAAGTATGGATAGACACTGAGCTTGGCACAGTCTGCGTTTTGAGAAAGCTGAACAGGCTATTTTCATTTTGTGTATGCCTATGTGGCACCAGCAAGCGAAATCAGACATGCGAAATTTGAAAATTGAGATTCCATTCCATAATAAAATATATAATGTAAGCTTTGTAATGTATATGTAGTTGAAATTTTTGTTGGAAGTACACCAGACTAAGAATGTCAAATTGTACACATTTAAATGGTCTCAACACAAAAGCAAACCAGGTATTTTGAATTAAACATGCTTTAAACTACAGTACTTTGACAAAAACAGGAATCGTGATTTTCTTGAAGATTTTCATCTAAATTGCAATTACTAAAAAAAAATAGGTCATGGGCATTATGTCCGATTTCCCTTGTGGACGCCACATACATGTATAGGCTACATGTGGTTATTGGTATTGTCTGTCATGGTTTAAAACCGAGTACCGGTACTGGACTATCATTACGTTTCCCGAGTGCATATTCACCGCTACGATTCACATATCTAATGCTCTGAATGCAATTTCATTGTAATTTCTGTGAATCAGAATTCTCTCTCAGTATGAAATTTGCATTAATGACTCACTCATTGTCGGAAACAGAGCACAAATGCCCCCAAAGTACATGTACTTTGGCCACAGGTTAGATCTTTAATAAGGAGATACATGTAATTATGAAAGCATATTTGATAGTAATACCATACCGTCAAGTGTAAACCAATTGAGCTCATCGATGTCACGTATAAGGGCCGGCTATGATTCAGAATGACTATACGATGTTTTATTGGAGTCGCAGTCGGGTTAGAAGTTAAGTTTTACAACTTCAGACACAACAGACAGTGGACCACAGGGAAGGGCAACTCATTGTATCGGCAAAACTCCTTCAATCAGGCCAGACAGGGCTCAAACTTTGATGCTTTGCATTAAATAATTCTCGCGGCTAACTTCTTAATTCCTCCAGGAAAATACCCCAAATTTTGTTTCAGCTGTGCTTGACAAACCCTGATGAGGCCCGTAGTGAAGTGGAAATCTTTACAGCTACACTATATACTGTACATTGTAGTCAGGCAAAGTGCTGGTATGGCAAGCTATCACATGTTAAATTTATCGATGAATTCTGAAGAGTTGTCCTTGAGTGACACAGAGTTGTCCCAATGTTAATTAATGACAGCCAAATGATAATCAGTTTTTGCCAGACTTGTATGACTCATGACTCGGACTGGAGTCTGACTGGAGTCCGTTTTTCCATGACTCGCACTTGAACTCGAGTCATTATGAAAAATGGTTTGGGCTCGGACTCAGACTCGACCATGGTGACTCAAGACTCGGACTCGGTAGAGGGGTCTCGGACTCTAGAGAGGGGTCTCAGGCTCGGGAGAGGGGTCTCGGACTTGGGAGAGGGGTCTCGGACTCGGGAGAGGGGTCTCGGACTTGGGAGAGGGGTCTCGGACTCGGGAGAGGGGTCTCGGACTCAGATTCTGGTGACTTGAATACAAGTCTGGTTTTTGCCAGGGTATCGGCTAGGCTGCATTTTGTTTCCTACACAAC
The DNA here is from genome assembly GCA_037893225.1 of Hippasteria phrygiana. Taxonomy (NCBI): domain Eukaryota; kingdom Metazoa; phylum Echinodermata; class Asteroidea; order Valvatida; family Goniasteridae; genus Hippasteria; species Hippasteria phrygiana. The sequence continues at coordinate 83,126 of JAZGUH010000904.1, forward strand.
TGTGGTCAGCAATGCCAATTTCAAGCACCAAGAATGGAGAGCAAAAGGCACAGATATTTTTGGGGTATTGGTGAATTATTTTTTGCACACAGTCTATGGGCATACATGTATATTTAAATTTTGTCTTGTTCTTGAAAAATATGAAAGGCCCATAATACACCAGTGATCTCCACCCAGCACAAATAAAGAATAGTAGTTGCATACTAAATGACTCCTACACATCAGTCTAGGGGTGTGCATTTATGGGTAGTAAAAGAACCGGGTACCCGATTGAAAAAATACGGGTACCCGGGTACCCGGGTACCCGTTAAAGAAACCCAACCAAAAACTTCAAATCCCAGAAGTTGCAATAATGTCTTTCTCTGAAATTCAAAAAGTCTGATTTCAGACAAAAGTCTGAAAAATCTCATGCCTGTCCAGTAAACATGATCACTTCTCCACCTTTGCACATGCATGCGCCAGCATATCACAAAAGGCGGTTGTCCGGAAGCTTTATACAGTTGTGTTTATAATGGAATAAGGCATGCTATTACAACCTCATTCCCATAGCTTACTATATTTTCAACCTCGTTTCCAATAGTAAGCCCTGGGATGAGAACTCCTTACTCGTGCCCTGATTGGATACTGAAAATGCAGCATTAGCTTATTAGCATATAGAGAAATTAAAATCGTACAGTTGGTGATTCCACTTTATTTCTTGATGAAAGTTTGCCGGCGCGGCGCCCAAAAATACTTTTGTTGGTATTTGTTAACGTTAGTAACTTTTCTGTGGTATATATTCTCTGAAATGTCTGCAATGGCCCAGCCCCTCAAAAAATACACCCGTCAAATCTGATACTTGCATCTTGTGTTCCAAAAGTGACAATCGTGGCACGCACATCTGGAGAGTCAGTGGACACAAAAAAAAGCTTTCCGCAATTGCTTTCACCATAGCTTTCAAACTGAGTGACACAATATGCCAAAGTTGCGGAACGAAGGTCCATAAAACGGTGGAGGATGCACAGGTCAACATCGCTAAACTAGCGTGCATATAGCAGCAGTGGTTGTAGCAAATAATTCCTAAGATCTCCTGGTGAAAGTGCTCCAGCTGCGAAACGACAGTTTTCGGTCCTGTCAATACCAACAGCAACGCCGCCCGCCATGCCGCAGTCCGAGGCCTGTTGCCTCGAAAGCCTGCCCTAGGCTTTATCAAAAGGAAGTCCGAAGCCTAATTTGCCGGCGAGTGTGTGCCACGTACAGAAACACCACAAGGAAAACTGGTATCACAAGGGTATGTAAATTTGTGTTTTGTTCTTTTCATTTTGAGATAAATGACGCTTCGTTGATGCTCAACCATGTCAACCATTCTGAGAACCCATGAACTGCACGTAGTTTGCGGCCTTTTTGCACGATTTTACAATCAAGCTAATCAATCTAGTACCAAAGAGCCTATGCTGTGAATGCGACGAAGATGTAAAGTTTAAGTATTGCCATCAGACTACTACATTTTGTACGTGCCTAGAATACATCGTTGTACGGGTACTCGATTCCATAATCTGGAACCGGTTCTAGACATGAACGGTCGGGTACTCAGGTACCCGGTTCCGATGCACACCCCTACACCAGTCAGCTTAATATTGGTTCCTGAAGTGTATACTGAGTTATTAAACTGTATGCAGGCTCACAACTTCACAAAAAGAAACTAAAACTAAAGCTGCTATGTCAATGGTCATGTCCAATTTTCCCCTCCTAGCAAATTATGGAAAAACTTTAACAACAAAATATCATCCTACACTTTGCACTCTACTCTTTTCTATTTATGCACTAGTAGAGGGGTGTAAACACTGCCCTATAAATACATCAACACTGTACAAATTGGGAGCTCTATAATTTCCTGTTCCTAATTCTAAATTTGAAACTTATTACATCTGTTACTTATCAGGGGCTGATAGAATGTCTCATCAGAAAGCTCATAACTTTAACGCTAACAAACTAGCAATTCAATTTTGAAAGTTTATCTTTTCGGGGTGCCATATGCCCAGAAAGCATGGACAAAACGTCTTTAACGTGTTGTGCAAGCAACCGTCTCTGATCAGCCATGCTGGCAATGCCAACAAGACTGTTATTCCAGCTTTTTTTTCAACAATGAGGACATGGGAGAAAAACTCATTCATCATTGGCTCCTGTAATGAAGTGGCGGGTCCAACCTGGAACTGCGCCAATATGCATTACAGAGCTAACTCACTTCTTGTTGAAGTTGAAAAGCATAATGCAAGATGCTATCAGCAGCATGGACTCTTGCCTTGCCTTCCCACCCCATGCTTAAAACTGCAGACTACAGATCATGGCATTTCCTACAAAATTGACTTGAAACCTTACTTGACCTAGTTAGAAAGCCCTGCATTCAGATTTTTCCGCTCCAAATTGATTGTGGGATTTTGGCCAACTCAACCCTAATTGGATTCAGTCCAAGTTCCAATTTACAAAACATGAGTTCTACCTAAACCTAAATGGAGAATCACAAATGCTTGTACCTGGTGATGACAGACAGTATGGGCAGTAATTTGACTATTAACTGCAAGTCAGGAAATCAGATTTCTATTAAACTCAATTTAGCCTACATTTTTGTATGTGTGGGGTCAAGTTTTTCTTTCAATCAGGTATTCAATTACAATTCAACATTCAATACGCCTTAATGAAGACAAGCTGAAGATTTGTTGCACAGAATACCACCGATATTGTCACATGTGCATGGCATGAACCACAAAGCAATCAACAGTACTGGTAGATTTTTTCAACACCCTACTACATGGCATGTCAATGACAAACAAAGTGGGGGACAGCATTTAAATTTCATCTCTCAAAAAGTCAACAAAAAGTTATCTCAAGCCTTGAAAGCATTTGGCCTACTTCCTCCAAATTCCCATCATTACTACTCAGGACAACACATGTGGGATGACAGGGACTGACCCTCCTTGACAGAGACAAACATCACCGACTGTACTGCCGACACGGTGTCCACCAAAATAAGATTAAAAGCTTGAAGAATACCGAAGCCTCTTGTCATCTCTTCTGGGCATGTGTGGATTCATCAGATTCCAACCAACTCCAAACTTGCGACCCCGCCTTTGATGAAGTGCGGGAAACTTATGTTGTTTTTTTTTTTTCCAGAAGATCCTTTGAAAATATTTACATGAGAGGATACTTAATCTTGTTACAAGAAGACACCCAGATGGTTTTTTGGCCTATTCACAGCCTTTTTTGGATGAGATCAAAGGACTTCACAGTCGAAAGCTTGTAACCGATTACCACATGACTGGGAATTCAGACAAAGATATTTTGGAGGGAAATGATTGAATAACAGCAAGTGTTACATGAATGCCAATTCGTTACAGCATGCTTCATTATTTTGCCATGGCTAACTCATAGATCAAACCTTCACACACACATTTATCACAGAAATGATTTTCCAAGTCTTGCTGAAAACCTTTCAAACAGACATATTTCAATCAACAGAGGAGTAAAGCTCACAAAGGGACTTTTATGGAAATCCTCTCACATTTTTTTCTGCAAGTCAAGTAAATTACTCTCAGTCAACAACATACGAGCCCTGTCGACACATGCCAGGAAGTCAGAAAATAATGTGGTTTTTTTTTTTGGGGGGGGGAGTTGTGGGAAACATTTCTCAAAACTTACCATTGTGAAACTGCCAAAACTTGGCACATAGGGTCATGGACGTCGCCAGGATTTTTTCTAGAATGGGTAAAATCCCAAAATCATTTTTTTTAGGGTGGGTGGTGGGACATTTTCCCACCCCATCACCATTGACACCCCTTACGCCCATGTTGTTAAATGTGCATCAAATTAACAGTAATATGACACCTAGTCTTTTTTAAATTTTTGTTAAATATTATTTTTTCTCCTTTTTTTGTTTTTAAGTTTTCAGGAAGGGGAAGAGGAACAAGTGCCCCCTTGCCCCCCCCCCCCCTCGTGACGCCCATGCATAGGCCTACGTGACTTCTTTCTTTTATTTTTTTATGAGAAAGAAAATATTGCAATTTTGATTGTTTGTAAACTCATCAAGTTGCATCATGTCATTGGCTGCATTACCATGTACGCATGCACATTTTCCTCTTCATTTTCGTTCAGCCACAAAATCAAAGTAGGACATTGACTTTAGTTTGCAGATAAAAAAAAGTGCCTTAAACCATGGAGGAAGGATATCCTTCCTCCATGCTTAAACATAAAGCTACACAACTGACTGCTTGGCACATTAAAAACAGGATGTGCAGATTGAGGAATGCACAATCTTTACCGCTATATCCTTGAGCTGTGAAACAAGTCAAAACACAAACAACCCTCCGGAATGTTAAGTAGGAAGCGAAACCATCTGTATTCTCTGCTCAACAGTTTCAATTAGTTTGAGAAATGTCTTCATAACTTTTTTCCCCCACGCCATACTGGATGCCGAGAGAGTACACAGAGAGTACAGGTAGGAGAAAGGACGCCTGATCTAGGTCAGCCAAACCTACACTGGGATGACTTTTTTCAAGTTCAACTGACCCTTTGAACTCCTCTCAGGTTCTACCCCGAATTTCAGCATCTTCGAGATCGCATATAAAGCAACAGACCAGCTCAGGACCAATTTCGAACAAGATACAAGCAAATACCTGTTCTCCACAGTAAACCAACCACACAAACATCTCCACAGGTGATCACGGCGATTCAATTAGATTTGGCCTAAGCAGAATTGGAAACATATCCACCAGATCCTTGGGGGGGGGGGGGGTTTGCATGCCAGTGACACTGTTTATCCCTGGTTTTATCAGTCAGTGGCAACAGGGAAGTGCACAGCCCCCTCTGAGCTGGCTACAATTAGCCTGTTTGAAGAACAAATTTGGAGGGGAAATTGGGAGCAAATTGGCTGATTGCGGCTGGGGATCATAACTGATCAAGAGATTAACTTTGATCATATCAAGTGATTTTAAGATCTCCCCTTAGGCTGTAAAGACTGCACGTATGTGGGGGGCTTACAACCAGGTTTAGTGGAGTGAAGTACTTTGTGGTCATTTGTAATACAGATCAGCACACAAAAAATGCAGCTGGTGCTATGCTTTCGAGTTTGTAAACAACCAAATTTGACTGCACTTTTGTATGGTAGGTCCTTTAACTTTTCTTGTTGGGGTGGGAAAGTATTGTATGTATGTGTGTTGTTATTGTTGATTTTGCATTTGGTTTTTATGTGTATGGAAGGGGGTTGATTGGGGTGGGGGGTTGATTGGGTGCGTTTGTTCTTCCAAACAAACGTGGACGTGTGTTCCTTCCTCCATGGTATAACAAAGGGAACAATATCGTCCGCGATTCCCAGAATACGTGTACAAAACCTATGGGAGTCTTCCGAAAAAGTTCAAGTACAAACAAAAGAGGGGACAATAGGACGTACGAGTTTGGAGGTCGACACATGTTTGCCTGGGTGGGTACGTGGGTTTGTTTTTGTATTCAATTGGGACCTTTAACAATAGATGACAACAGGGTCCCCGTTTAAAAATCGTGTACAAAACCAATGAGGGACCTTGCCAAAAAGGTAAAGTGTGAACAATTGGAGGGTCCCCGATTGAAGGTGTTTACACACTTGTGTGTTCCCATGTTAGTCTCATTACGGGGTACCGGGAAGAAAGGGTAACAATGGGGACAATGGTACCCCACGAGGGAGTCTTTAGAAATCAAGGTAACCCACAAAGTTAACACTATGGGTTTTGAGATTTCAATAGGGACAAAGGAGAATAAAAGAAGGAAAGTAAAGTCTACAATAGAGGTACCCCATATGAGTGCATATGTGAGAATATGCGAGTATGTAAATACCGGCAATCGTGGACTAGGGACAAAAGAGTTAGGGCATAGACAAAGGGTCCACGATTGACCAAACGTCCACGATTAAAATTCGTGTACAAAACATAGCGTAGGCCAAAACAAAAGAGGGACAACAGGGAGTCCCCGATTGCCAGTATTTACACACTTGGGTGAGTTTGTATAGCTATTCAAACCATGGACCTTTAACAAAGAGGACAATAGGGTCCACGATTGAGTCAAGGTCCACGATTGAAAATCATGTACAAATCATATGGGAGGCCTTCCGAAAAAGTTGAAGTACAAACAAAAGAGGGACAATAGGAGGTCCACGATTGAAGGTGTTTACACACTTGGGTGGTGCTACCTTGCATACTATTTGTGGACCTGTGAACAAAAGATATCTACACGATGCAGGAAGAGTGAACGTAGACTTGCCCATACGTCCACATAACATTTCCCCCCACTCTCTGAAAAACAACTTTAGAGTCATTTTGGGGTTAGGGTTATCTATCATAAGGGGAACACTAAAGGGGATCAGGCTCAAACATTTGGGTTGAAAGAACGTTCACAGTGCGAGTACCATTAGCTTTTCTCCATTTTTCTTAACTACATGAAAACAAAGGAATGTCTACACTACTGAGGTACACAATGTATGTACCTGTAAGGTCAGTGTGAGTTTGTTTTCGCATTCAATAGGGGACCTTGAACAATAGAGGACAATAGGGTCCCCGTTTGAGAAAGGTCCCCGTTTGAAAATCGTGTACAAAACCAATGAGGGTCCTTACCAAAACAAGTATAAACAAAAGAGGAACAATGGGAGGTCCCCGATTGCATGTGTTTACACACTTGGGTGGGTGGGAGAGGTTGGATGCACGGGGTGGGGTGCACGGGGTGGGGTGCACGGGGTGGGGTGCACGGGGTGGGGTGCACGGGGTGGGGTGCACGGGGTGGGGTGCACGGGGTGGGGTGCACGGGGTGGGGTGCACGGGGTGGGGTGCACGGGGTGGGGTGCACGGGGTGGGGTGCACGGGGTGGGGTGCACGGGGTGGGGTGCACGGGGTGGGGTGCACGGGGTGGGGTGCACGGGGTGGGGTGCACAGGGTGGGGTGCATGGGATGGGGTGGGGTGCATGGGATGGGGTGGGGTGCATGGGATGGGGTGGGGTGCATGGGATGGGGTGGGGTGCATGGGATGGGGTGCATGGGATGAAGTGTGTAATTTATCAGTCTATGGATTGATAGCTACCCAATAGTACAATACATGTCAGTAATGTGCCAAATGAAATGATGCCATAAATGTCTAAAAGAGTCCTTGCCCCCTCAACTCTTTTTGGAAAATATTGTAGAGAAAATTTGGTAAGTGCCTCCCCCCCCCCCAGCCACCTAATAAGCTTTCTCACCCTAAACTTGTTTTTGAATTTTTGCCTTTCTACAGTGTACATCCCCTTGAACCACAATCCTGTTTTTGTGTTTTTCTTTCCACCTCGTGGCAGTCATTACTGATATCCGCTGGGAGACGTGCCTCTGTGGCAGAGCTCGAATCCTGGTGAGCACGAACTCAATGTTTTGCCTAAGATCCTCTGCTGTTCTGTTGTGGGCAGAGTACCTTATGAACTTTCAAGCAACTCACTTGGCTCTCGAGGTTACGGATGGTTGACAGTCCAAGTAACATATGATTGCTACCCCTGATCAGCCGGACATTAGAACATTCCTGAAACTTTCCCCAAGTCCATGGCATCAAACAATGAAGATGGAATTTGCATCGGGGATGATGTAAACTTCTCTTTTTCACAAGGGCTCTCGGAAAGCACTGAGCATACAGTGCTTTATTATACCCTATATCGGGAAAGGTCCAAACAAATTTACATCACCCCGATGCAAACTCCATCTTTTTACTGATTACGCGGTACCCACTGCTGTATTGGATTCGGATGGCCAGCCGACCCCGGGAAGCTCGGTGGTCGAGTGGTTAAATAGGATGTTGATTGCCAGGAGAAGTCTGCATCATTTTGTACTTTTATGTAGATTGCATATTGTAAAATAAAACAGCCAATTATTTCTGCAACGAAATAACCAAAAAGTGACTTTTGAGAGCTATTTGTCAGTTATTCAGGGCCTCATGGGTCATTCACTGGGAGTTCAACCCAGCTCATCCCATTTTCAAACGATGAGAGGGCTGCTGGTGACATTTCTGGGGGAAAACAGTGGCGTATCCAGCAGGGGGGGGGGGGGGGGGGGCAACTTTCCCACGCTGGCGGCGTTTGAGGCGTCATAAAAAACAAAAGGAAATAGTGTTTTTGCGACAGTTTTTAAGACGGTTCAGACGTTGTTTGCCCTCCCCCGACACAAAAAGCTGGATACGCTACTGGGGGAAACCTGGGGGTGCACACACTTTTTCAAGGGAGCACTGAAAGTAAATAAACTGTGGCTTGTATATATTTGTTGTTTATTAAGATTTCAAATGGGGAGTCCCCTTGGGAGGGGGGGCACAGACATCAGCTGGGGGGGGGGGGGGGTGTGCCTAGTTATGCCACTGCTGCTGACAAATGATTTTGACTGTGCAACCCAGCTCATCCAATTTTAATAGTCATACCATGGAGTTATGGTCAAAACAGACTGCAGTTAGCCTGTGTATGATAAACATGCTACTGCTGACAAATGATTGTGACTGTTCCTGCAGCAAAGTGCACCAGGAAAGCACAGTCCACCTGTGCAGTGTCATCATCATTTCCCCTAATCCTGTAAACAACCAATAATCAGACCATTAATTTATGACTCCTGATACAAAGTTGGACTTTTTGAGTCCCCAATGCAAGTATTTCTAGCCTCAGGGGTGAAGCCAGTTCCTGGGAAGAAAACATGATTGAAAACTTGTGTCTGGGATAAATAAATAACAAAAAAAGAGGGCTACTGGTGAGAGGGGATGAAGGGGTTGGGGAGGCGCAGTTAATCACTTGGGAGTGCCAAGGGTGCCAATATTGAGAAGAGGGACTCAGTCCCCAGGGTGACAAACAGACAATAATCGGATGCTTTGTGTCAAACTCAACAGACAAAGGTAGACTAATTTGATGATCTGTTGGCAACAAAAATTAACCAAGAGTGACTAGATAACTTCCTCACTTTGGGTTTACAGTCAGTCACTCTAACCTGTGACTGATAGAAAGTAAAGTACTTTACATGTTTGTTTGTATTCACCCATGCAGGGAAAAGATCAGATTCCAGTAGGCTCAAGATTAATGCTCAACGCTTACCAGGCCCATCACTGGGAGGGGGGCAGCCCCTCCCCCCCCCCCCCCTCCCCTACCAAACAATTGCCTCCCCCCTGCCAAACAATTGGCACCCCCATTAGCAAGACCTAAAGCATCACAATTACATATAGTTGTTTTTGTTTTTCTTGTGATGTGGTTCCCTTACTGGGCACTGTGGCCCCCCTGATGCCCGGAGTAGGCGACTGGCCCGACGCTTACCTACTTACTGCAGCAGTAAATTGAGTTTGTGAAAGACACAGTATGCAAGTGATTTTCAAATGTGGATTAAATTGCAGGGTTAGTGAGTTCATCCTTGTCGAATAATAAAAGTAACTAAATAATCAACTACTCCACTCACACATTAAATTATTGGAGAAGTAATTCAAAAAGAATCACATAAGAGATAGGAATTGATTACCTTGAAGATTACCACAAGGAATTTGACATCGTCCGATTAAAAAAAAAATCAAGACTTCTTTCATCAAGTGTTTGCAAACAAGTTTTGGGTCCTTTATTGCATCTCACAAAAGGCCTTCCCACTATCTCTTTCTTTAGCCTGTTTCACACTATGCTCTTACCCGGGTAATTGCCGGGGAAACGAACAATTTAAATTTGTAGGGCCTACAAATCTAAAAACCACTCAAGGTAAAGGACTACAATAGAGGTGGTGGGGTTGGCCACATTTTAGGTTGCCAGCCCTACCAGTACTGTACCACCCTTACGGTTTTTCTGGGTCCAGATCTAACATGCACAAAGAAAGACACTGGAAAATAAAGACTGGCAGAACTTCCATAGGACCTGCTTGAAGCAAGATGTCACGGAAAAGGATCAATACAAACTGCTAAAAATCTTCAAACCATCTTCACTTTAACTGAATACCCCTTTCTACATATATCTTTTATTTTAACAAGAAAACCCTACTTTTTCTAGTTCGGGCATCTACAACCCTCCAAATAAAAAGGCTTTTATTATTTAGGGTTGCAAAGAAACTTTCCGGAAACTTTCCAAGGAATGTGTTTTCAAGGGGTTGGGAATTTTAATCTTACAAAATGGTAAAATGTCACTTTTGTTTAAAAAGTAACAGGGATTATGATGTTCTACAGCACTTCTCACACAAACAGAAGCATTTACAGGTTTTGTTGGTTACCTGCAGCCCCCCATATGGCTTAATTGGCTTAAATGATACAATATGCCCAATTGTCCACAAAGTTTCTGAAAATAATCCAACAAACTCCCAAAAGAATTCCAGTGAAAATTTACCACGTTCTAAATTCCATGAGCTTTCACACATCTAATGCACACAAAGATACGCTGGAAGGAGGTTTTGGGCAATATGAATATGAATTCATGGAGCTGAATGTATGATTACTGCCAACCGAGGGCAGCAGACTATTTAAATGGCCTCAGAGAAAATTTGCTCGCAGCAGACGACACAAGCTGCAGGTAGCCTGCATTGGGGAAGTTTTGCTGCAGTGAACTTTCATACTGAAAATGTGCTTTCTTCCAAATTAAGCTACACAAACATTTTCACCAACAAGACTTATAATTATAGGAGGGTTTTGTGAGCACCAATGGAGGGGTTGAATGGGAGAGGGAGGGGGGAAGACACAAGAGGTAGTCTCAAGCCTAATATGTTTGATTGCTACTGTACATGTACTTGTAAAATCCATCAATTTTTCTTCCTGAATTAAAACCCTAACCCCCTAATGGTTCACTAGGACTACCCTGCTAAATCCAACAGTCCGACGGTGACTCATGTGAGTTTCCTGCTCAATCCAACGCAGTCCAACACGTCATAAAAAATGACTTACCTGCTAAATCCAACAGAATCCAACTGTGGCATATTTTCCGTTGCCTGCTGAATTGGATTGGAACATTATGAATTAGCTGCTCAGTCCAACAGGGTCCAACGGGAATATTAAATTGCTGGATCCTGTGCAATTCAGCAGGGTTAATGTTTTAAGACACATTCCTACCCATAATTTTACATCAGTTGTGAATGAAAGCTTTTATTTGAAAAAGCTCCATCTATTCATGACACTTCCATTCAAAAATACAGTTTAAAAATGAATGGATTGAATATAAGTGCAGGAATGTGCCTATAGACATCAACTGGCCACGGGTGGCCTTTTTCAAACCGCGGCTATGGCTATCGTCCATATTCAACAGGTTAAAACATATAAAATGTATTTCTCTGCTAAAAAAAAAAATAAAAAAAATATTGATACAGGTTTTTCAAATAACAAAAACCTTAAGGGATCAGAGTGAGTACATGTAACTTTTGGGGCAAACCTTCCAATCTCTACAAATTCCCAGAGGAGATGACAATTTGAGGCATGCTGACAGATGAATGACACTGTTGCATATTGTCACGGTTTCAGCCTGGGTCGGTCTCGGTGCCAGCTATAACATTGACAGATCCCTACAGAAAGGTTAGAAGCGAGACAGGGAGCTCTGTCATGCATCAATGATTTCCATTTAAGCAACGATGATAGCTCGTCAGATATGCTGCACGTTTCTCCCTTATCTTCCCGTCTCAGATACGATCTGTTTTGGTTTCAGGGTCTCATCAGAAAATTGAAAACACACATTCGGTTGCTGTGGGGGCATGAGGTTTTTTTCCTATCTGTCAGTACTGCCTAAAAGTCACATGATTTGATGTTAAAGGCACACCTGAAAGCTAAAAAAAAAAACACATGAACTGCTTGTAATAAGAAGGAATTATTGCTTGTAATCAGTGGTCGATTTAGACGGGTGCATGCATGCACTGGTGCATGTACTTTTTCATCTGTGCATGTACTTTTTCATCTCCTCCTAGTTACATAAAAGGGCTCATATTCTATAATGCATCTCAACAAAGGCCAATCTTTCAATGGTGCACTTCAAAGCACTTGTACATGTACAAGTAATTTTTGTTCTTTTTTTAGATGAACATTGTATGGAAGGCGGGATGGCACAATGTAATGAAATGAAACCGTTTACATTATACATATTGTGGCTGGTGTCCCGAAGTAACCTCCCCCACAAAACAAAAATTAATGTGCACTGTTTGCACATACTATCTATAGCCACAAATTAAAAAGAAAAATTTCCAAAATTGACACGCAAGTTTAACCCCTTGAGTTCGGGTGTTATAATGGGGCGTTGGGTTTGTGCAGCCAAGCAAAACGAACACAAGAGGCTTGTGCAGTCAATAACCCAACAATGGATTGAAAATGCAGAGAATGCGGGTATAGCTGTCAACCGGCCAGGTGGTAATTTCAAACCACGCCAACAGACGTTATCCAGGCTCACAAGCAAATAACCTATCCAACAAATGTATGGGTAAAAAAAAAAAGTTTTGTACTCCTCCGGTATGGTATAGGATTGCAACTGTGGTGAAAAATATACATACACACACACAAAATCACTATTGCTTGATGATTTCAAGCGAACTCGACACCAATGGCCGTGTGACGTGCCAACATGACATTGCGCACCGAGTGGAACAACAACTTCGGGGAATGGCGCCACTTTCACGATAACCCGACTGAGATGAGAGTTCCACAAGCCAGATGGGACCTGCGGAAGTGACTCACGTTACCAGGTCTCCATGCAGACACACCTTTCCGGAGCTAATGTAGTGACCCCCCACAAGTATGTCCAACGTAGTTGTGTCAAACATACCAGGTGCACATGAAAAAGCTAAGCAGAACGCTGATCTGATCTGGTGGTTTAAATCATGCATGCCTATTGAGATTCAAAATCCCTGCGCATTCAATCTGATGACCCATGTGTAGGACTAGCAACCGATTTTGGCCCAAATTGTTCATTTTTGATTTGTGAAGAGACCAGCTAGTTCTGGGTTTTTCTAAAAAATGCATCCATGGGCACATTACTTGGAATTGAGAACTGGGGAACAAACAAATTTGTGCATGTCACAGTCACGATTTTTTGCATCTAAAACAGAGTTGTAATCAAGTCGATCACAAGTCGATCACAAGTCGATCACAAGTCGATCACAAGTCGATCACAAGTCGATCACAAGTCGATCACAAGTCGATCACAAGTCGATCACAAGTCGATCACAAGTCGATCACAAGTCGATCACAAGTCATAAGTCATCACAAGTCACAAGTCGCTTCACAAGTCACTTCACAATCCATGTAACAAGCTATTCAAACAAAAGCATTCCTTTTGACTTGTGAATGACTTGATTACAACTCTGGTCCAAAACAATGTACACTGACAGAAATCGGGAAATTCTGTATCAACAGATCAACGTATTCACGTTGCACTTAGATCCCAATTTCAAACAAAAAACTGCAAGTGTCACTGTTCAGAAAGCCATTCATCCAAAACAAAAAAAGGCATGGATCTTATAGGCTATTTTCTCTTATTAATCAACTATAGGCTTTATGTCCTTTTTTAAACTGTAGGAGAATAGTGAAGTTAAGTATGTGAAGTTAGGTATGCAAATTATACAGTTTTTTGGTTTGTTTAACAAATTGAAGCCCTATGAGGGTGTGGTGAAAAAAAAAAAAAAAAAAAATGACTAGACACAGACTAAATTTGGGATGGAAAAAACAATTGTTTCAAACGGTCTCAATAGCGCTGGGTTGTCACCGTTTCAAATCAATTCATTATTGAGGACATACAGGATTTCTGCGCCGAGGAATGGGTGAGGATATCGAAGATTGCTCGCAGCTAATGAACATCAGATCTCAGAGATTATACGAAAACACGATGTGCCCTCGGTGCTTGGCTCAGAGCCCACCGTTAATCCAAGACCTCGTTTCGTTCATTTCCTCGTTGCCTTATTGCGAAAGACTGCGCAGTCATAACAGGACATCGAGTACAAATTTCTCCCAAACTTGTCCCCGATCCCCAACCTCCGAGGACACTGTGGTGATTTTGATGATTTTTGACGGAAAGGCGGAAAAACCTGACGAGCACTTCCGCCGAGGATAAAGCCCACATAGCCTCTGACTGCGCTACTTGCAATGCCGTGATCGTTCGGTGTTTCACCGAGTTCTTCGGTCAATCATCCAATCAGAGAGCAGTATTTACTGCTTTAATGTTTGAGAATGTTTAGCGCACTCTGTGCCCAAACTATTCCAATTCTGCCACAAAATTGAGCAACTGAAGTGTATTGGTAAGAAGTTGTGAATCAACTTAGACGATCCGTGGGCATTTGTTTCTTTTGTATCCACTTATGGGCTCCGTGCGTCACCAAAAGAGGGCGCTGTTCACATAGCAACCGCACTTTCATGGGGAGTACGTCGCTGGTATTACGCACTGCGCTCCTCGTTCATTTGATACTCATATACCAGTGGGATTGCTTTGTCTGTTTGCCGACTTTCGATAATTGGGTTTTCAATCAGAATATCATAGCGGGAACCAGACACTTAAATTGAAGTCAGGTAAGATGGCGTCGATATTGACCCCCCAACTCGCCTTTTCTTTCCGCTGAGGGGGTAGTTGTGCATGGAGCCCATAGAGCAGAAGACCGGCCAGTTTTGCAAAAGTTGGTTTTGAATGTAGCAACCATGCATGTAAAACCATGTAGCAGGGCTGCAAGTCCTTTCACAAGTCCTTTTGCAAGCCCAGTCACAAGTTCTTTCATAAAGCCAGTCACAAGTAACTGGATGAACAATGACAAAGGAATGCCTTTGTCAAAGCTCATTTGAACAGCTTGTGATTGGAATTAGGACTGGAGGACTTGTGAAGGACTTGTGATGGACTCGACTACAGCCCTGCCATGTAGCAACCATATGCATGCATGTAACAAACATGTAAAACACCGGTATCTGATTGTACCTGATCTGATTGTTCACTGTTCTTTCGTCTTATCAGATTTCAGAATGTTCTCATAATTATCACAAGACTAAAGACTGTATAAATGATACAACACAACATAAGCGCAAACTCTATGCAGTCAATCATTTATCATAACACAGTGTGATGAGTGGTGCCAGTATATGGAATAATCTGTCTGAACAATTGAGAACCATGAACTCCTTAGGTACATTTAAATCGGAGCTATGTAAAGCCGTCCATCAGTGATATTTCTGCTATTTACGCTGATCTGCAGAGTTAAAAACTTGGTTGCCACAATACTTTGGAGCCAGATGGGAATTTCCCCTTGTTTTATCCCAAAAGGTATTATTTTTTTTTCGTGTTTTTTACCCATCCCGTAAATCAGCAATAGGCTTCTACTGGAGAGTTGAAAAGTTAACAGTAATTGGATTTATTTGTTAAATTGTGTAAATATTCCTGTATTTGTTTAAATACTTTGTATGTGTTTTAAACTGTTTGGGCACACCCTGGGTAAAGATATGTAATAAATAAATAAATAAATCACGCAGGTAAATAATGGAGGGAATGACACCTGGGTCGAAAATTCATGGATACCGTAATACTAGATTCTGTGCTTAGAGAAACAGAGCTAGCAAAGAAATTCTGAAATAACACAGCAAGCATTGAATCCTTAGTTATGGGATTCATGCATGCCCACTAGCCAAAAATGTCTCGCTAACCCATTGCAATACACCTACCCTTGCATGTAGAATTTTCTCTTAACAGTGATTCCTCGCTAATGGTAAGCACAGCCATGAAATTAGGCCAACAAGACTTACCTCTGGATACAAGGGATGGAATGCGACATCCAAGACAACGTCAGTGTGGCCAGTGAGCTTGTGGATGTACGTCCCATTCCTGATGTCAAATATGTAGGCCTAAAGGACATACATAAAAGAAAGGTGAAGTTTAACCTCTTGATTACAGATGATGGCCATCGCTGCGGTTTGAAAAAGACTACCTGGCTAGTTGTCAGCTATACACGCATTCCTGCGTGTATTCAATCCATTTATGTTTCAACTAGATTGTTCTTCAATGGGAGTGTAATGAATAAATGCAGCTTTTTCAAACAAAGCTTCATTCACACGAAAGGGGGGCTCCAAGTGCGATAAATAGGACCACTGGGTGCCTATTGTTGGCTGCACAGCCCGTTCTTGGCTTACCGGCCCCTATCAACAACAGCCAGATACAGCTACGGGGTTAATATATGGGGTATTTTATAAACACTGTATATGAGTGTTGTCCCGAGTGGGACTGGAACACATGAATTCCTTCTTTCTAGTGCAGTCGTCTTGTCACTTGACCACCGAGCTTGCCGAAGTGTACTGGCAGAAGTTGGTAGTTAAGGATGGGGGAGAGGGGGGGGGGGGGGGGGGGGGGGGGGTTAAGGAGTGAGTGCATTTTTTCTTTCTAAAAGGAAGGGCAAAATCTAAAGGGGCGAGGGTTTTGGGGGTTAAAACTCTAAATTCTGGGGGTTTTGTTCTTTTTACTCTTTTTTTTGTGGGGGGAGGCTTTTATGTGCTCGGGCAAGTTCAATATTGCCAAACTCAATATTGCTTGCCATGCCCATGATATCCAGAGTCTTTAGAAAACAATGAGAAACCTCACTGTGTAAGTAAACTGGGCGCGGCAAGCAAGTGCTTTTTACTGTCGTTCATGCCTTAAGCCGTGTCCGCACTTTTTTTTTTTTTGGAAGGTTTTACCGAGACGATGGTAAAATGAAAAATGGTCAAATGTGACCACTGTCCGCACTTCGACTTTCGACTAGGGAAAATTTTACCGAGACCGTGGGAGAAGTAACCGAGCTGTCAATATAACGACACATGAGGGCGCTTTGCGTGACCTTTCTACATTGACGTGATTGACCCAAATCACGCGTGCCTTTTCATTTTTTCGGCCGATGTGTACACGCAGGCCTACGTCTTTAGCACCAATCAAACTTCCGACTTTATCAATAATAAAATCTACCATGATTGCGACCAAAAGAGGAACAACGCACTGGAATTTGGAAACTTGCCATGTGCACCGCACCGCGGTTAAACAATGTAAAGCGCATGCGTGGTTTCCCTGTGAAGCATGACCTTGCGCTCGGGCCGGATGTACGCTTTCCTGAGCCGCTTTTACCGACTCGCACTGTCCGCACTGGACTTATCTCGGGAAAAGTTACCTGGTCTGTTTTCCTGGGCAGCAGTTGGCCGGTAAAAGTAACCACTGGACTCAGGAAAAGTAACTGAGAGGAAAACGTCCTAGGCTGTCTGCACTGGACTTAAAATGGGAAAAGTTCCCATCGTCTCGGTAAGTTTTACCCAAAAAAGTCCAGTGTGGACAGGGCTTTAGCAAGAGATTAAGGGGCAAGTCCCATGATTCGCAAAGCTACTACTAAAGCACAAAATTACAGGAGAATCATTTGTTATGTATCCAATATTATTTCAGAACCATTCATAGCATTTCTTCCCATTTTGAATTCTGTGAACCTTTAAAACCACCCACAAGACTGCCCAAGTCACTTACAATAGTACAGAACAGATGTGAGGACAATTTATTAAAAAAAAAACTACACCGATGGAAAGCCCACACCGAACTGATTTCCCTCTGATTGTACATCAACAGATGCAAGCCTCAAGGTAGATGACAAACGGCTGCAACTACAAATTGGGGTCGGCCCCTTTTTCCTGATCCTAATGAAGAAGAAATCTGACCCCATCTCTATCCTGTCAGAAACGCCCCCTCGTGGATATTTCCGTACATGCGCAGGGGACACACAATAATGACCCATGATAATTCACAAAATATTGGTCAGCTGCGTGGAATTCAAGCCACCTGTTATCAAATTGTTGACATACTGGCCAATACAATTTTTTCTTGGTTATGTACTACTTTGTCGGTATGGAAAGGGGTACGTGGATTTCTGACTGTGGTTAAACATTTGCTTTTGCTGCAATTTTCAGAAATGAATGGATTTGGGGGTTAGTATTTTCAATAGCAAATACTGTAACACTGACCTGTTTAAAATTGTGTGTGCATAGATGCTGGGAAACAGAGAGAAATAAATGCTGTTCTGGTAGTCTGGTTCCCTGGCCTTACTTCAGATGAAACGGAGCCTATTAAGTTATAGACATCAAGGAATTATCAGGTCGGGGAACTAGACTATTTCCAAAGATGGTGGCCACATGAGACCATTGCTGGAAATTGATACAAAAACTCCACTTTTCTTGAAAATGACAGCACACCAGGTGCCATGATTTCACAGGATGCTTGAGACTATTATTTACTTACAGTCAAGTTTAGGTATTTCATAGTATAAATTCAGTAGTTTTGTTTTTGGATGTTTGCAAATGTTGTATATTACCTTTAAGGCTAAAAATGGGATAAAGGTGCTGGCCTCCTTGGGCAAGTGCTTCACCACACTTACTTCTCAGCACTCAGAACTGTCATGGGTGTTTGTGAGGCTGTGAAGTTGGTTAAAAATGTTCAGTCCGTGCTCCTAAAGCAGGATCGGCTATTTCAAGACCGACCTAACACTCGGACTACATTAGCCAAACAAGTCAGAATTGAAAGACCATGAGACACCATAAGCTCTTAGACTGGCTAATGTACAAAGACATCCCAGGCCGAGTAGGCCTGTGACTGCCATTTACCCCAGGCCACAGCAGAGGTAAACAGGTCACAGCCATGACCCTTCCCTCATCTTGTCAAGATACCGATTGTTGCCCACAGGCAAGAGAACCCGAGGAAGCTTCCTCTCTGAGTTTACCCGATGTTCCCTTGCCCTGAGGCTGTGTTCATACAAACCCCTGAGCATGAGCGGAAAAGCAAAATCAAAATGCTCTGATTGATTTCCAAGACAGGCCAATCACTTGTTCCAAATCCCGGTAACTTTCAGTTTGTTCGGGCGTTACCTCTCCGTTCAGACTTTAAGGTTTTTTCCCCAAGCTCTACTCGAAGTTGTCAATAGAGGAATTTCACATTAGCCCCTTTTGCGCACTTCCGGGTTGAAAGCGAGAATGTCAGTGGCTGACAAAACAACACTTTTCAGCACATTCATTCATGCATGAATTAATCAGGCCATAAAAGGCAGCGCAGGCATACGGTCAGTATAAAGTTGTTTACTGTGAAATTGAGATCCTCGTTTTCAAACGCGGAATTGCGCAGATCAGTGCTAAACTCGTCGTTGTGGGATTCCTCTATTGGACCTTGAGCACAGTGGGTATTTTTAGATCATACAGCAGGATGTGGGAAAAGTCACATAAATTCCAAGCATCCGTAAACCTCTTGAATACGGATGGCAGCCATAGCCGCAGTTTAAAAAAGACCAACTGGCTGGTTGTCGTCTACACGCACATTCCTGCGCGTACTTAATCCATTCATTATTCAACTACATTGTATATTGTTCTTGAATGTAATGAATAGATGCAGCTTTTTCAAACAAAACTTTCATTCACACGAAAGGGGGGGGGGGGGGGTGTCCAAGTGCGATGAGTAGGACCACTCTATTCAGCATGGTGCCTATTGTTTGTGTTTACGCTTGGCTGCACAGCCCGTTCTTGGCATACCAGCCCCCTATCATTAAACAACCGGACACAAGGGGTTTAATAATCTATTTTTCCTCAAGTGAAAGGTATGATATAGCTTTGGCATTAACGATCAAATTTGTTATTAGTTTCAAACTGAAAGTTTACTGTTTATAAACTTGATACCAGTACCAATCCTCCTAAGATACTTCCCAGGGGCGAGATTGGCCAAAAATAAAAAATCCACGAGGACCCCAGATCAACATATAGTTTGTATTAGCCTAAAGGCACCCCCTTAAAATATTTGTTTTTATTGGTCTACATGTATATCCACTTTTACAGGTAAAAAACACCTTTCCAGATTGCAAAAGAGATTCTTTAACAATTATAAAATCCTGACAAAAAATCCTGAAATCAGGATGTAAGGGTCAATCCGATTACAAAAATGTATATATTGAATTTTCCTCTCCCTAATTCAAAAATGTCATGATCGTGGCTCACTCAAGTAAGAAATAACAGCCATTTAAAAATTTAGACCAAATTCAATATAACACAAAGGAATTCTGGGAAGGGCAGATAACCATGGCTCAAATGTGAATGCTGTTTATAAAAAGGGTTGATTTCTAGTCTTTTTTCAAGTCGCTAGACTATTGCCCATATCATTTGTAAACGTTTTCTTTCTTACCGGCCAATTTGGCTACTTTTAAACTTGGCAGACACTTACACCAACCGCTCACAATGTGTGCCGAACTTTTACGTCATGATGACGTCATCACGTCACGTGACGTCATCTTAAAGGGGCATTTTTCGAAGCCATATATCTACAAAAGTACAAGTCCGATTCAGTTGAAACGTAATGGTATGCCACCGGGTGTTATAGATGAAAATTGACATGACGTTATGATGAAGTCATCACATGTCACGTGATGTCATCTTAAAGAGGCATTCGCTACACTATTTCCCATAGCATTTGTACACGTTTTCTTTCTTTCTGGCACTGTACCTTTGGTACTTTTAAAATTGGCAGACACTCAGACCAACTGCTTAGAATGTGTGCCGAACTTTTACATCATGATGACGTCATCACATGTCACGTGACGTCATCTTAAAGGGGCATTTTTCGAAGCCATTTATCTACAAAAGTACAAGTCCGATTAAGTTGAAATGTAATATCTAGACAGGTCAGCAGGTTTATAGATGAAAATTGACATGAGATGATGATGACGTCATGACATGTCACGTGACGTCATCTTAAAAGGGCATTATTTGAAGCCATATATCTACAGAAGTACAAGTCCGATTAAGTTCTAGGGAACCCAGCATATAGTTATAGGTGAAAATTGATGTGACGTCATGATGATGTCATACAATTTTATAGTCATTTTTAGGGTTTTAAACCTAAGGTCATATCTCATCAACAGTACATGCTAATTTCGAAATTCTTTTTGTAATAGGTTTGTTTAATAGGTCATAGATACGTACATATAAATGTGAAAAATGTGACGTCGTGATGACGTCACCGAAACAGCCATGTGTTTGTCCACAAGGCTCAAAGCTATTATCTAGATATAAAGGGTTATGATCAGAGGTGTTAGGGTTGGCGACATTTTGAATCGCCAAACCTACTCCCTGATAGAGGATAATTCTTCAACAGATTTCAGAGACAATATCCCAATTTTCAGACCTATAGACCCAGGTGGGGTAACTTGATCCAGCAGGTCACAAAATATGAGGGATGAGTTGCGAACCAAAGTGCCACCAGCAAAGCAGGAATTTCTTTAAGTGGAAATAGTTTTGTCTGAATCCGGAGAATTTCTTCATCTGGTCTGAAGTCACGACTTGAATTCTCCACAGGAAGCTAAGTAATTCAAAGACATGCCGAAGAAATTAATTTCTGCAACAAAAACAAACACACAAAAATAGAAAGAGCAAGTTTGCAGGTTTGGATTTTCTTTCATGTTTCCCAGGAGACTGGGTCGACTCATGTTTGGGGGAATAAGAATGACTCCAGGATGCACCGCTATTTCCTCTTCGCAAAGACGGCTTCATCAAAAACGTCTTACATACCCGCAGGCACCCACCGAGGGTATACCTTGGACTATAGTAGACTGAGAAAACACTAATCTAAGAGCTGTCCCCTGCAAGATTCATGAGTCTGTTTTTTGGGGGCATTAATCTCAAGCAAATGTGGTGAGAGTCATTTCCACATGTGTGGGGAAAAGCACGACTGTTGGTTCTGTTGCACTTGCAGACATCACTCTACAGGAAAGACATAGACATCACTCTACAGGAAAGACATTAATACTAATGTTCCGTTGGTAGCAGAGCTTCGGGGGGGGGGGGGGGGGGGGGTGGGGGGAGGGAGGAGGAATGAGGTTGGTATTCGCTCACAAATCACCCACCCCTCCCCTAATCCTCTACTTAAAGCTGCTATGCACATGCTCTGACTGAAAATATCAATGGATTTCCAAAAACAAACTCGATTTAGGAATGCCCCGCTCCTCATTCAAAATGTGAAATTTATTAAATCTGTTACTCATCTGTTTCACTGGAAAGCTCATTACTTATCTAACGCTGATAAATTAGTAACTCAAATATAATATTCAGTAATACACCCAAATAGCAAGATGCTAGATCTTTGAATATTGAAGACTGCACATTTCTGTCACATGCATTCAGTTCGTTACTTCCAGGTGCAACACAAGAAAATGTTAGTATATCTCGTAAACCTTTCCTTATTTCCTTTATACCACAGAAATGGATGTGGATAATGAATGTAGCCAATGCATTTGAATTGTATGACAGACCATGGTGGAAGCCAGTCTGTGTGAAGTAGGCATGTTTGAAATGACTTCACACATACATGTACATGTACAATGATAATATTCAGTGACACCCTCACAGTGACTACAGTGCAAGAATCAATGTCGGGCAAGTACTTTATTGAATGAAGCATTTAGTAGTTGCAAGTTATGGTCAAGACCAAGTATATTTTATGTCAGTATCATATCAAGTCAGTGCATCGGTTCTTTCAAGTTGAAGTGACAAAATGATTTCGTTTAATGACAAAAATATATTGCAGGCCATCCGAGTACATCACCCCAACATCAAAGCAAAAAATTAATCGAGCCAGAGCGTCGGGGCAGAGCGTCGGGGCAGAGCGTCGGGGCAGAGCGTCGGGGCAGAGCGTCGGGGCAGAGCGTCGGGGCAGAGCGGCGGGGCAGAGCGGCGGGGCAGAGCGGCGGGGCAGAGCGGCGGGGCAGAGCGGCGGGGCAGAGCGGCGGGGCAGAGCGGCGGGGCAGAGCGGCGGGGCAGAGCGGCGGGGCAGAGCGGCGGGGCAGAGCGGCGGGGCAGAGCGGCGGGGCAGAGCGGCGGGGCAGAGCGGCGGGGCAGAGCGGCGGGGCAGAGCGGCGGGGCAGAGCGGCGGGGCAGAGCGGCGGGGCAGAGCGGCGGGGCAGAGCGGCGGGGCAGAGCGGCGGGGCAGAGCGGCGGGGCAGAGCGGCGGGGCAGAGCGGCGGGGCAGAGCGGCGGGGCAGAGGGCAGAGCGGCGGGGCAGGGCAGTAGCAGTACCAGAACAGGATTGCAGCAGAACAGAATAGCAGCAAGGCAGCACAAAGCAGAGCTGAGCCATTACAGTGCAGAGCAGCACAAAGAAAGCAGAACAGAGCAATGCTAACCAATTGAGGGCACAGCAGAGCACAGCAGGCAGAAGAGCAACAACACAACACAAGCAGACCAAATCCATCATACAAGAGAGGAGTAGGCAGACTAAAAAAACATGCAACAGAATACACTGGAATAAAAACATGAAGACCAAAAACAAGAGATCAGTCAGATCAATTTGACCAGTGGGAGAGGAATAATCAAACCCCAATGCAACTGACAGTTACTTTTACATTCATTATCCAACACAACTTTGGACTGTAAAATTCTGCAGTGGATTTTCTGCAAGAAATAGATAAAGAGAAGAAAACGGAAGAAGGATTTAAGCTGTCTGTCTACAGCAGATCCACATCAACTCCTATACACGCCAAATCAAAGCTGAAATCCAATCCAATCCTGAATGTGTATGGCACAGTCAAGTTGCCGATTCTGAACTACTCACCAGTGCTGTGACTCATTTTTTAGTCATCTTACAACTCATTGGCACATTACTCAAAAGTCGTATTTCCAAATAAACAAGATTAGCTGGCATAACATTTCGAACTTAAGCAAGTTCTTTTTCAAAAGCAAAGTCATATTTTCATGAAATTATGAATAATTTTTGTACAACTTTAATCCCACAAGAGGTTTGCATATGGTAATATATTGGAGTGAGCAAATACTTAATTTTTAAGACAACTCGAAAAACAACGAGTATTTTTCAAGTGGGAAATATTGCTAAATAATTGCATGTACTCATATCAACATGTTAACATACTCATACTTTTAAGAAGTTGGAGTACAGTAAAAATGACTTACAAGGGCAAGTTAAAAAAAATAGTTTAGCAACCCACTTCCTATTAAAACACCGCTTTTTCGGGGGGGGGGGGGGGATGCTTTTCTCCACAAAAATCCATAAAAAAATGCCAAGGCGAGAGAGGAAATGCTTCACAGTCGATCTACTGTATTTCTAAAATTACATTTGGGACTCAACTTTCAACGAAAGCCATCTTGAAAAAATTGGGGGCAGTTTTCTTGAAAAATAATACCCGGCAGGATCTAAAACAGGAGTAAAAAGGCCCTTCTCCGTCCCACTTTGAAAAGGGAACGACAACTGTTTCTATTTTGCCTAATGTAACAGAAAAATGACTTGTGAATGACTTCCTCGGGAGAAGAAAATGATTTGTGAAATAAATCAAACGTGACTTTATGACAAAACTGTTAGAATCCTCAAACAAGCTTGCGGTGACCATGCGCAAATATTCTACGCGGATAGTTTTGGATTTTTTCATAATAAACGATACAAGTGATTTCAATCTGATCGATCACTGGTATAAATATCAATGACAGTTACTTCCACTCAGGAAGGATACTTGCAAGACGGGACATAAGAAAATCAGAAATAAACAATTGGAAAAGGCCACACGACGATGATATGGAAAGGGACAGGTACACATAAAGACACCTCCTTAGGGATATCTGTGAAATGTCGGATTATATGTCCGTGAAAGCTTGGCTCTCCCAATCGTTGAACAAACCGTTAAATGCCAACCACATGTGAATCAGAGAGCGTAACAATTGAGACGTATACTCGCAGGACCACTTGCTCTGTTTACAATTAAGAGTGGGCGGGGAATCAGAGGATTCTACGGGCCCATGCCCCTGATGGCACAGTCGTTCACATTGATGATCAAACCGCCGGAGACCTGATGTCTCTCTCTCTCTATCTCTCTCATCAGGGATTGTGTGAGCTGGTGATGAGTGTAACCTTTCACATCATTCATACATCCAAACAGCTGGGGGCTGCTTTTCAAGTGACACATCAAAGATATCGCTGACGGTTTGTGGCCAGAATCAACATCATAAGCAACGTCAGCAAAAGTGCACATTTTTGTGATGCCAAATAGAGGTGCACTTGTCATCCGTTTTGGTTGGTTTCTTTCCATTGCCCCCATCCAACAAAACCAAACCAAACCAAACAAACCCACAATAAATTATTAACCATCAATGGCGCACCAGCAGACTTTTTTATGCAAGTTTAGTTTGCCCCCAAACAAGGCTTAAAGCCATTCGAGGTATGGAGCTACAAAGGGGAAAAAACAGAATCAAAACTGCAAAATGTAGGAATTAATATTCCTCTTGAAACAGGTAATATGCACCAGGCAAATAATTCCAGAGAGATACAGAATGAGGGAAAAGGCTATTGGCATAGCTCTTCATTCTACATCTAGCTACAGGGTATATATTGGTGAGAACAGGTGGAAAGCCGAGTTTCACACTCAAACAGGAGGAACCAAGCTGGACAAGCCATGAAAATACCTGTAGATTAGACAAAGAGTAGCGACAGATCTCCGGTGTGAGAGTGATTGTAAGGATGAGCCCAACTCTTCTCCAACCAAATTAACAATGCACTTCTGTACTCTATCTAATAAAGATGAGTGACAAGCAGAAGCACCAGCCCAGATGAGAGGACGTATAGTTGTCTGATGAAGGTAAACAATATAGTGCTGCAGCCGAACCGCCGAACCGAACTAAAAATGGCCGAACATGGCCTTCCGAACCGAACCGAACCGAACCAAAATTGTTGGTTCGGAAGTTCGGCAAACTTTACGCACACATATTGATATCGCTAGGAATGCATGCGATGATAGGACAAAATTCGCGCACACGGGCGGCACGGATATGATTGAATTTACCTGTTGATAAGGCCCTTCTTTTTGGCCTTACATTGTAGCAGGTTTGGACTTGAGAACATGTACATGTACCGTTTAAACGGTTACATTATAGCCCAGGTACTGCATGCAATGTAGACAGTCGATAGAATTTAAAAAAAAAGGATAAAGCCTTTTCCATTCCAGGAAGCTAAAAAAAAAATCATAAAAGACCAAGTCGCGACCGCTTGCATTCAGCCGGCCATGCGAGTTTCCATCCCTCCACCCCCGCCTAAAAAATGTAGTGTGCTCGAAAGCGAGCCCCGCCCAGTATGCAATGATTGGTTGTTCACACGGCGACACGACATGAATATACATTTCTCGTTTTGTGGGGATGCACAGTCCAGGGTAGACTGAGTATCAGACGTTGCATGCATTGCATTGCATTGCATATCAAACGTCTGATATATGCAGACATGTAAATTTATGCGACCCCGCGCGCCAGCCAATCGGAGTGGACTTTGCAAACTTGTGATGTCATTTCGATCAGAAATGTGGACGAAGGTACTGATTGGTTGGTGGGTGTCAGCTGACCCCGTTTCTCTGAATTCATCACGGCGCGTATGTGTAGCATGCGATGGCAGTTATAAAATAATTCAAATGCCGCCGCGCGTGTCGCGTGCTCCCCCAGCGCGCGCACGCGGTACGCAGTACGCAGTACTATACTAGCGCACAGTACAACTGCAACATGATTCCGTGCGCGCGCAGAAATGTTTACGCAGAAATGTTTACGCGGCCGGGTAGGGTAGCAGCACGCGCCTTGATCAGCGGTTTAGCAGAAGGTCCAAAAAACGAGCAGGCTGATTGGTCAAAATCAAGAGGTCAAGAGGCGGATATCTTGCATAATTAATCGCCAGATCTGCACACATATTATAGACGCTCGTCGCGTTGCACGAGCGCCTATTCCATAGACTAAGTCCAGGGATGAGATTCTAAGAAAATAAAGTTTGAAGTTTGTGAGCGCGTACGGCATGGGGCCAGGGCTCCATCAGATTCCAGGTACTCTCTCATGGACACCTTTTAGTTTAGAACAAAAATACTTGCAAAATTGTACCCCCGGAAATGGTGGTAGGATTCTACATGTACATGTACATTCCTTCCTAAAGCAAAAACTCCTGCCTTGTGAATTATATGTTGCAGCACTTTATCCGTTGAAGAACAAAAACGTTCCAGAATAAAATTATGTTTTGTCAAAAGTTTTGACTTAATTAAATTTGTACTTTTTACCATAATTTCAAGAAATGGCTGTCAATTTTGCTTATCACGCACACATGCGCTAACGATCATGTTCATGTACTCACACGATCAACATGACCGTCGACTCAGCGCGCAGTGGCCACATCGCCCCCGTGCATTGACCCACAAACAACTCGCACCGAGCCGGTCAATTCACACGATTTTCCCGGAGTTGTGTACCTTTACACCATGAATGCTTGGTACATCCGCATTTCGTCGTATATAGTGATTTTGTCAGAAATCTTTATAATAATGTGACATTTTCATTGTGACTGCAAGCTTGAATTGTCATCATCCATTGGGTAGATTCATTTTAGCGTTCAAAATATAGCTTTCAAATTAGATGTTTAATCACCAGTTTTAACTGGCATCGTTTTCGTGCTATGGTCTGGTTACGGTACGGAATGCTTGCACAATGCATAATTTTAAAAAATGTATCGCGTGTGCGTTGTGCGACGGACACGTTGGATTTAGCTCATGGGGTGATGCGATGTTTTCATTTCGTGGTCGATTGACATCATGAGTGGCATCATCATGCACGGCATATTACTGCGTGTGATTTTTGGTTAAAAAGAAAGAAAGACATGAGACAGGAAAACATATTTTAATAGGAAGAAATGCGTTTTTATTCTATTTCAGAACACATTCAACTTTATTGGTGTTGAAATATCTGATACCATAATCAAGCCAGCTTTCTAAAAATATGTCGGAAAGTCTAAAATGTCTGAACTTAATTTGAAAGTCGGAAGAATCTTATCCCTGTGAGAGTTGTGCATGTGGGGGAAAAGAGTTACATATTTACTCAAGGAGTCCGAGTAAATGTATCAGTGGGATGTTTTTTTCTGGAGCACTGGGCAGTCTTTCCCCTTGACAGCAAGAAATGATGAAGTTTATTTTTTCAGACAAGATTAAATATAATGTACATTCACAAAACATGCGTTTTCTAAATGGAAATCTGAACATGTCTTTCTGTTTGTTTCACCGCCATTTAATCTTTCCTCGCTATAGTCCCATTTTCCCAAGCAGATTCAACTTCGGAAAATGAAATTCCAAGCCTAGCTCGCTATGCCTTCCCGGATCTCTGAATCACTCGATGAAATCATGACCAAACACTGAACATGCAAATCTGAAAATCTGATAGTCAAGCATTGGCGCGGCGGTGGCCCGCGGGGTGTGACCATTGTTCCATTATTATCTATCTTGCACCCTGCGGGTTTGGCAATGTGCCAATCAACTTGTTATGACTGCAGTGGGGAGGGCCGGGAAATTCCCGGAAGGACATTGTATGTGTATGTACTATCGATCGGTGCGATTTGAGAGATTTTGTTTTTAAAGCATATGTACTTCCGAACCCGAACCGAACCCGAACCGAACCGATGATCGGAAGAAAAAAATCCGAACCGAATCAGAACCGAACCGAACTGTAACCTGGAGGATCAGTTGCAGCACTAAAACAATAGCATCAGATAGATACATGTACTTCCTATTTACAAAACCTTATGGAACTGCTCATCTTCACTTATGCCACATTATATAAAATTCAAATCAATTAGGAAATGCACATGTTGCTGACTTACAAAAGTACGCAACAAATTATAGTGTAATTTAGGGAGTCTGGTTAGATGGCATAAGTCGTTCGTACAAACCGTGAATGGATGACTTAATCAGCTGAGCGGGAGCATCATAATCCATTTTTCACTCAAATTATTCATTAAATTCTCTATATTATTACTGCAGGTGTGAGGAAATCCTGAGAGTTGGCACTTTTTCATAGCAAAGAACAAACTTTCAAAATGGCACCACTGCAACTATTTCACAACTGTGAAAGATTCTCTAGCATTACACACATTTATCATAAAAGCTGTGATAATCCAGTGTCATCCAAATTTAAACCACTGCACAGATGCGCAATGTTTAAGATGCATAAATCCTATGCTACGGATCCCATGCTCTTGAAATCGGCTGCAAACCTCTTGTCCAAAAGTTCAAAGATTTGTCCTACATTTGAACAAAACAGCCTCTCAGTCCCTCAAAGAGACACTTAGGAGATTGCTTCAGCAGCCGTCAACAACCAAATTGACATGCATCCTCCTGCAAGTGAACGCAGGTGCACGGAATTATGTGCTGATGATCGCAGCGCTCATTACATAGGAAACAAGCTTCAAAGGTTGTTCGGTGAAGCTATAAAAACCATCTAAAAACCATGGTGATATACACTGAAATTGGTGCAGGGGAGGGGGGGGGGGGTAGAGGAAAAGTTATCTCAGGATGCAGAAGATTAGCGCACCTTTGACTAAAAGCACATGAACATTTTGGCAAGGGCAATTATGAACTCGATAGAGACAGCTGAACAATCTAGATGTAGCAGAATATAGCATAATTGCTTCTTCTGAGAAGGGGAGGGTACAATGTAATATGTGAGACATGAACTCAAGAAGGCTTCGTTCCAGTTGTAGGAGAAGGCTACGTCATGGCAGAACCAATTTTGAAGTTTTGTTTTGTTTTGTTTTGGAAAGCTTTAATGTCATTAAATCTCCAGCTGCAATCTTCTTTTAAAAAACAGACAAATAAAGTTAAAACATTGAAATTTTTTTATGGTGACATTGGTCACTATGGCACGCCAAAGCGGCATTTATTCAACCCTGCACAGCAAATGTCAACATTACAAAATACACCACAAATTTTTATTATACAACAGCAAGATTTACCGTTCAACATTTCAACAAAAACATGGCAACATTTTTAAAAATATGTGTCAACATTTCTTTTGTGCCAACACAGTCAAAACATATGTCAACATTGTAAAAAAGATATGCCAACCCGCTGAAAAACATGTCAACATTGTACAAAAATATGTGCCAACCCGGTGAAAAATGTATGCCAACATTAAAGAAAAACAGTAGTCAAGATTTACGTCAGAAATAAATGTCAACATTGTTTTAAAACGTTATGCCCTAACTTTGTGAAACATATCTGTCAACATTGTACAAAAAAATGCACCAACCCGCTGAAAAAAATATTGCAACTTTTCCAAAAATATTTGTCCAGATTCACGTGAAAAGTACATGTCAACATTTGCCAAAAATGTGCCAACTCGGTGGAAAATATATTTCAACATTGTAATAAAAAAAACATGTGCCAACCGGCTGAGAAATATATGAGAAGATTCACGTGAGAAATACATGTCAACATTGCCAAAAATATGCGGCAACCCGGTGAAAAATGTCAACATTCACGTGACCACCTCCAAGTCCATTAAACTGGTTCCCAGTCCGCATTGATAGGCACATAACAGCCTATGCGCCAACCATTTTAGGGGCTGTCCATAAAGTACGTACGCACGAAATGCTGACTTCCCCCCCCCCTGTACGCATGGCATATGCAGTGGCTCCAACCCCCCCCCCCCCCCCCCCCCCCCCCCCCCCGTACGCATACGCATTCCACATATCTTTTTGATTTCTCGGACGTTTTTCAAGCCCCAGGGTGGGGATTTTGGTCACTCATTTTGCCATTGTTTCCCCATTATCAGAAGTTAAAAACCAAGAGGTGGGGGTGCCCCACCCATGTATGTGGGGGATTGTCACTAAAATTTCGCCCTATGTGTGGGGATTTTGTCACTTCAAAAGTGTTCAAAAGTGTTCAAAAGTGTTCCTCCAATCCTCATGAACTAAGTATTTCTTCAATTTTTGAAGAATTAGTTAAGCGGGTAAAGTTTTTTGTATGGTATGTAAGGGCGCCCCCCAATTTCCACCAGTCTGAGGCGACGGCACGACGCGACGGCACGACGGCACGGCACGACTCGAAGGCACGACTCGATGGCACGACTCGATGGCACGGCTAGACGGCACGACGCGACGGCACGACGCGACGCGACGGCTCGGCACGATGCGATGACAGGACGCGACAGCAGGACGGCACGGCACGACAGTACGACGCGACGGCAGGCATACTACATGTACATAAAAGTAGCATAGGAACAGGCGACGCCACGACGCGACAGCACGACGCGACGGTGATGTCGCGTCGTGACGTACATCGCGTCGTGACGTACGTCGCGTCGTGCCGATTAATGATTAATGCAGTAATGAAAGCATCCATCTCGATATTCCGTAATGAGAGCGACAAAAGATGACAAATGATGCAACAAAATTGTAAAAAACAACATGCTTGTACGTACGCTACCATACGTTTTACACCAATTGAATAGCGCGCGAGTATTTGCCACAAGATCGGCTACTGCGCAGTGTGCACACACAATGACCCATCTTCCGCTGTAAATGGTGGATCGAAGCAGGATCAGGATCGAGTGTAAACGCGGCACAGTTTATTTACGGTTAAGCTTCACTGCAGTTTTACTACCCCGCAAAACCTGATCCACCTTTGCCGTATCCAGTGTAAACGTGATGTACCAGTGAGTACAGTGCTCTGAAAAACAGTCGTACTGCTAATACCAACAACACCAAGGTACACATCTACATGCACGCATTTACAAATACATGAATCATTGTGACAATCACGTGGTTTCTCAATACATTTCTTCTCATTTCTAATTTACGCATTGGTTGGTGCCCTGTAATGGTTGTCTCTCGGGAGCCGTGGAAGACTAATCAAATGCAATAAAAAAGTAAGTACATGTACACAGGGATGATCCTAATATCGATTCCAGATGCTATATACTTGCAAATTGATACTGAATTTTCATGATTGATAGGATCTCAACACAAATGTTGGTAAGGTTTAGGGGGGGAAGACAATATTAAATATGTAAATTTAAACTCATCAATTAATATTTTTCTCCTTAATTTCCTTAATTTTTTTTAATAGAAAGAGCTTATCCCACAGCTGCAAACTCAGACAAAATATGCAAGGTGACGTTCGGGCATTCAGTGTATAAAATTTAAATATAAAAATGCTATTGATTTCATAATCCATGTCACTGGCATAGCAACTCTTCCGTTCAGGCAGCCAGGCATTCATGTTGCCGTGTGACCTCAAACATTTCTTGGGCCTGGGGGAGGAGGATCCCACAAACTTAATCCAGCCCTGCCCGAGACGGAAAACCCGGGGGAGGGAATAGTCATTGGACGACATGACATTACCTGCCCTTTTATTCAACTCCTTTTATTACTTTCTGGCCTTTCTCTAAACATAGTTTCCCGACTAGCTCCCTGGGGGAAGTCCCCTATATTTCACCGGCCCACATTTACACATTTTTACATACTCACGAGGATAGAATTGCCAAATATATTTTAAAGATATACTGTCGGTGCTTTTCATGAAAATTGCAAATTATATGTTTCGTAAAAAAAAAAAAATAGAAAATAAAAAAAATAAATTAATGCTGAGCCGAAAATAACTGAATGTGGGTAGATTTTTCGTTTGATGTCCGATTTAAATGCTAGAAAAATTGCAATTTGAAAAAAAAACAGTTATTGATGTGAACCGTGAAAAGAACACAAAGAGTATATCTTTAAGACTAGTTACATTTGCAAAGTGGTTTTTATTCACAAGACCGCTGGCCATTGTAAGAATTTATGTTAGGGCCAATTTACACATACGCGACTTTGTCGTGCGATATTGTCGCACGTTTTTCTAAATACGCACAAATCAATGGGCATGACACTGAATAGAGTGGTCCTATTCAAAGCACCTGGATCCCCCTCCCCTTTTGTGTGAATGAAAACTTTGTTTGAAAAAGCTCCATCTGTTCATTACACTCTCATTCAAGAGCAATATAGTTGACAGAGTTGTAGTCGAAAACCCTGCAAGTTCTTTCACAAGTCCTTTCGCAAGTCCAGTCAGAAGTCCTTTCACAAAGCCAGTCACAAGTAACTCGATGAACAATGACAAAGGAATGCCTTCGTCAAAGCTCATTTGAATAGCTTGTGATTGGAATTAGGACTGGGGGGCTTGTGATGGACTCGACTACATCCCCGGTAGTTGAAACATGAATGGAATGACCATGCACAGGAAAGCGCCTATAGACATTAACCGGCCAGGTGGTCTTTTTTACACCACGAGCTGTGTGGCCGTCTTCTGTATTTAACCCCTTGAGTATGTTTTTTACGGGAGACGTCGGGGTGTCGCGGCGGCTCTGGCAGCCAAGCGAAACGGCCACAATGTGTTTGTGCAGTCAAGCGTAACATACACAACAATCCAACAATGGATTGAAACTACACAAACAGCGGCAAATGGCATCATCTGACCCGGTGACACTGGTTTTTTTTTGCGGCATAGGACGTCTTCCGTACGCAAAGGGTTAAGAGGGTTAAACCTGAGGGAATGTTTTTCCAGCAGCTTCTCTCCAACCCCATCCCACAATCATTTTACTTACTGATTTGTCTTCAGATCCAGCGGCTATGTACTTTGCGCAGGGACTTATTGCAACGCCACACCGGTGCGCTCGATTCATGTGGCCTTCAAACCTTCTCACACATCTAATTTTACACAAAAACCACAAAAAAACTAAACAAATAAATAAACCTCAAACCAAATAAAGAAAACCAAACATAGGGTCATTTTCCACGAACTGAACGTCATGATAATTTCAAGAAATGGCACAGGCATGTGTTGGGCATGTGTTCGGCATGTTTTCTGAAAAAACAAATTCTGAGTGCATGTGTTGGCATTTCAAATATATTGATTTATGGGTCAAACGTTTACATAGACCTCACTGACGTCAGTACTAAAAACGAATTATTCCCAATTCTTCAAAAAAGCTATGAACCAAATCTCATTGATTATACACGTATGATGAGAAAGGACTTGATTTTATGGATATACTGAGAATTTACAATAGAAGAATTGTAAGAGCCAGGGCCTAATTTCATAGCGCTGCTTAAAGGTACACGATTGGTAATCCTCCAATTTTTTTAAACTTAATTATTATGAAATACCTTACTAGACTGTAAGTTAATAGTAGTCTCAATCACTCTGTGAAATGATGGCACCAGGTGTGCTGTCGTCGTCAAGAAAAGTGGAAATATATATAGTTTTCCAACGATTTCCAGCTGGAAATCATTGGAAAACTGCCCTGGACAAGTGGCGCACCCCGGACATGATGGCGCCATGGCATATTCCCACGCGCGCCTTGACTGAAGGCTATCATCCTCCCGACGGTTGAAAACGAACGCCGTTGTTCTCTAGTTTTTTTCGCCATCCAACAACGCAAAACTTTGAACAGGTCAGTGGAATGACATTTCCTATAACATACTAACCCCCAAATCCGCCCATTTCTGAAAATTGCAACAATGACCAATCATGTATTGTACACTACCTTTAACACCCTGCCCATTTCATAGAGACTGTAAGCAGTAAGCACAGCGAAGAGCCCGCTAACTTCGGAAGCAGGATTTGCTTAACTTAGTGACGTAACAATATAAATTTCCATGCACGCGCAAGCGTTAGCACGACTTGGCCATGAAATACGCTAATGCTCCAGCAAAGTTTCCTGCTAGAGTTAGCACAACTTTTCTGCTTACCGTTAAGCAGCGCTTTGAAATTGGGCCCAGCTAGAACAGCTCAAGGAACAATTGAAGGAACAACTTCCAAACATACATGTTTGAAACTTTGGACCACCACGACTGTATCAGATTGCAATGTGACGTTAACATCAATAAATATGAAACTATTAATACCACATGTAATGCCACAGATGTAAGCATTTCAGGCACTTGACAGAATGTGAGAGTGATTGGGGGGGGGGGGCCTACAGGGAGACACAATTCGATCCAGTGACCTACAAAAAGGGGACGTGGCATAGGTGTTATTTTGGTCATACCTGTTTGTGCGCAAGTCCCACAGCTTCACGCTATCTGTCACGGCGGCTGTGAGAAAGAGGTCATAGGCCGATGGGGGGTGACTGACATAGGCAGACCCCTGTGGCCGAGACAAAAACAGGATAGGTTTGGGGTTATCATTCCGCAGTATTGTGGGATTTCGTGTTCGGGGGTAATTGGATGAACCTCTGGGAAATCAAGGGGGTTGGAATGGAAATAGATTTGGGCCATCTGGTGTCACATTGATGCTCTCCATCAAGATCTCGGTTAAAGGAAACAAGTAGGAAATACAAGTTCAACTTGTTTTCACACAAATAACCATGTTTTACAATACGAGCTTGATCGAAATCCTTTTGTAAAAATCCTTCTAAATTAGTCATGCATAAGGGCACTCTGTGTTTAGTATTTAAACAGAAGGAACTCCTTGTCACAAAGAGCATAGTTATTAGTAGCAGTACAAAAAGTAATTCGGAACAAAGAAAACTGGCAGGAGCGGGATTTGAACCTGTGACCTCCGGAATACCGTACCGGCGCTCTACCAACTGAGCTATCTTGCCCTATGTTGGCGGTCCCTCAAATTGTCAGTATCTTTGTTCGGGGGTGCAAGCCAGAAGTCATAAACCCATAATGCCGTATAGCTGGCCAGGGATCACGACTATAATTTTTTATTTGTTTTTGTTACTACTAGTGCATGCCCGTTCGAAATGTGCCTGTTCAAAACGGACAAATTGCTTGGCTTTCGTTAAAAAAAAGCCACGGGTGTATGTTTCCACGCCACACGCAGACCACAGTTTTTGAAGTGAGTTTCTTGGGAAGAGCTTTTTGGTAACTCTGATGCGCATGCGTGTAATTTATTTGCATATTAAATCAGGCCACATTGCATGCGTGGTGGTCTATACCCGTGGTGCAGTGCCCATTGAAAATGTGCTGTAGTGCGTGGCGGTCTATACTACCACGTTTGCAGATGTAGGCTTCCGGTTTGCTGGTTTTTTTTCTGTTTTTTTGAGAACCGCTGATCCAAACAACTTCAAAATTGACACTGCACATTCTTGGGTCCTGAGCAATACACCTGCCGATTTTCAACTTCATACAGTGCCCGGTTCTGGAGATAATCGAATTACAGACAGACAGACATACATACATACATACATACATACACACAGACAGAGATTCCTGGAATTATAGTAAGATATCATACCTTTAATATGGAATTCAATTAAAACATGGAAACTTCACCCAATATGCCACTGAAACCCAATCTTGTTTCTACTTTCTGAATCTTCTTTGTTTATTCCGCTCATTCCATACCCATTCCAATTAAAAAGTCAACTCAAAAAGTTACATTTGAGCTATCTGGACAAGGCGGGTCACATTTGCATGACAGGTTACAACATAATCCCATGGGTGAACATTCCGGCACATAGTGTTTATATGGGACATGAAATATGAGGTGTGGATATCAAGGGGCAAGTCAACACATGTGTCACATTGACAAATTATACTTCTTTCTTTTCGATGATGTCTGGGTCAAGAGATTAAGGCACGGGACATTTTTGTGGTGCTGAGGTTTTCTGAACAATACACGAGGTAGCAGTATACAAATAATGAATGTTTATGAGTGCGATGGTAAGAATAATTTCATGAGGTGACAGATGGCATGTTCCATTCCACGAGGTGAAGCCGATTGGAATGGGACATTCCATCTGTCACCGAATGAAATTATTCTTACCATTGCACGAATGTGAAACATTCATTATTTGTTTTATACAACGCCTGAATAAATCCGACAGATTGCATGCATGGATTTCTTTGTGTAACGTTACAACGTGCCGTTTACCTTCTCAGTCCCGCATAAAACCGCGACAAAAAATTGTCGAGTTCAGAATCAGTTAAAGCTTCAATTGTTGTTCCTGCGTGTCTTGCAAATTCATCTAATCGTTTCACTGCATATTTGATTTGTCTCTTTGTATTTTGAGCGTCAGCATCGCCTACAAGTTCCAATATTTCGTCGTCACGTCTGTCAGGAGAACAAACCGCGGCAGTTCGGGGAACTCGGCCGCCATGTTGTGTGAATGACAGCCCTATTGTAGCGCCACACCTAGTGACTGTGAAATTAGGGAAGTTCTTTTGGTTCTATCAATGCGCGCGCACCGTTTGATAGAACCATGTGTTAGAACGTTTTGGGCGGTGCGGGTTCGCGTCGTGTGATGGGTCGAATAATTCAATGCACGTGATCGACGATCCACCAATCGGATGGCTGGGATTTATTCAGGTGTTGTATAATATGTATTAACCTGGGACCACAAAATGGCTTGAAGTAGCAAAACATGATAAGTGAGATTATGGCATGATTAATTAGGACCCTCTATAGTATATTGAGGAAAGTCTCCCAAGTTTGACTTTTTGAAATTGTTTTGCCAGATTAAAGAGAAATTAATGGGATTTCTGATGATAGCAAATTTATCCCTGTAGCTTTTGCCATTCTAGGGCGGAGTCAAATTGAATAATTGAATATTTGATCGAATATTTGAATATTCAGTTGTCGGGACGGCCGATTTTGGGGTAAAAAAGTATGTACTGAGGCAGTCTAATTAATGCTCGAAACTGCTCGTTATAATCATTATGATATATTCTCACTTTTATGACTCGCCAGCACTAAGGAATGATTTAGTAAAGGTTTAGCACACGTGCAAAATGCAGAAATCCTTCTTTTTTTCGCCCCGGTGAAAAAATTTAATTTTTCCCGACAAAAAGAGTATGAACAGCTACACACTCGTCATTACGTGTTTGTTATGTTCACAAATAGATTTAGTTTTATCCTGCTGTCATACCTTTATTTGGATAGGAACCAGTCACTAAGTCACGGATGTAATTTCTTTAAAAAAAAATTGAACTTTTTCCCTTTTGTATTCCCTCGCATTTCACCTTCGAATATTCAAACTCGAAAATAAAATTTCAAAGATATTTGATAATCGATCAAATATTCAAAAATTTGAACTTTCCCTTTTGTATTCATTGCATTTCACTTCGCATATTCAAACTCGAAAAAAAATATTCAAATATTTTGATAAGCGATCGATTATTCAAAAATTTGAATATTCGGCACAGCCCTATAGATTACCGAAGTCTGACGTCAGTTGGCATGACAACTGGTTCCAAACAAATGTAAATTTCGACTGTTCCTTTGTTAACAGTATTCTGGTTCCAAACATTGCATTGACGTCATCACTTCGGTGCTCTTCCATTCTGGACTGGATTTGAACCATTTTCGGACGACTCAGCCACTCGGATTTGGGTACGGT
Organism: Hippasteria phrygiana; assembly: GCA_037893225.1. Taxonomy (NCBI): domain Eukaryota; kingdom Metazoa; phylum Echinodermata; class Asteroidea; order Valvatida; family Goniasteridae; genus Hippasteria; species Hippasteria phrygiana. The sequence continues at coordinate 121,220 of JAZGUH010000904.1, forward strand.
ACACTAGACCACCCGGCCACGACTCTCAACAAAGAAAATGGCCTATTAAGAATTACCTCATTTTGGCATATGCAGTGCACTGGTCTGGCATGGGCATTGGGCAGGGTCCTGATGGTTCTACCAACATTCATGTCAAAAAACTCCAGGGACTTGTCAGATCCCGCACACATGACGATATCTGAGGGTGTGTAGGTTAAGGTGGGCAATGACACATCAAAGACACTTGGAAAGAAAATAAATAAACAATACATTGTCCCTTTGATTGTTCCCAGAGCTGTTCCGTTTCTTGCAATTTTTTTTTTTTTTTACAAATTTTCAAAGTGAACAAAGAAAACTGGATGGCAGGAGCGGGATTCGAACCTGCGACCTTCGGAATACCGTACCGGCGCTCTACCAACTGAGCTATCTTGCCCTATGTTGGCGGTCTCCCAAATTGTCAGTATCTTTGTTCGGGGAGCGCTAGTCAGAAGTCAGAAACCCATAATGCCGTTTAGCCAGATTCTCAGTATATCAACAAAATCATGTTTCTAAAGTCCTTTCTCATGCATGTATAATCATTTGGTTCCCAGCTTTGGGATGAAATGGGCTGCGGTTTATGGAAACTTCTGACAACTATACAAATGGTTCCATTCTTGTGTTTATAGGCCATTTATCTGAGTGATGAGGGTGGTACAATGACACCTTTTGGGTGTAAAAATAGAACCCAATTCACAAGTATTGAAGTAAGTTGACCTATAAGACAAGAAGTTACATTTTTACAATGTCTTTTTTGCTTCCATATTGAAAACACGACTGTTTGTTCCCCAAAGAATGGTGTTGTTGCAATACTCTCATGTGCTCAAAAATCCGTTTGTTTTTTTAAGAGTCCTACATTTGCCCACACATCAACAGGCGTCCATGAGTCCGGCCAATTTCCCTTATGAATATTTTTCCGGCCAATTTTCCTGACAAATATTTGGATTGCCCAATCATCCAAAGAGAGAAGTCAAGATAGTCCAGACATGGGACAGATCCGGCTATTTCTAGGTAAAAAAAAATATAAAAATTGCAGTTTATTACAATTGACATGTCCGATACGCCCCAGTCAACAGGAGTCACGATGAGATTCTGGTCCAAATTAGACTGGTGCCTCTGTGTTGACCCACTTTCTCAATGACTTCTCGGGTACTCCATGATAGGCGCCTGTAATCTATGACATTCAAGATGTATGATTCACTTGGTGAAGGTTCAATGGCCAGTATTTGCTATTTTTCTCGAGCACATTTTCCTCTGCGGGGGTTTGGAGATGCAGTAGCCATGGAATTTTCTCCGTAGCCAAAATGTTTTCTTGGCAATGTCACTGGCCTCGAAACTTCCTAAACCGTTTTTATTCAGTGTCACAATTTTAATTTGAGGGACTCCAGCTTTCTACTTCACAGCTCCGTATAGACTGTGGTCTGCTGGTCACATATCGCATATTAAAATCCTCTTGTCGATCATTATTATGGAAATGCACCAACAACCACATTTCACAATTGTAACAAGTTTGACAAATCACTGATTGTAGATCACCACAAAGTACTTTTTGGTGAATGTAGATGAAAAAACTTTGGCGTTGGGTGTCTAAAAAGAAAATTATAGAAAGTAGTGAATTGTAAGAATCCGTATTTGGGGAAATGTTTACAAAAAAAATTCAAAACATTTCAGACATTCCTAAACAAATTCTTAGAAAACAAAGAAAATTGACAGGAGCGGGGCTGGAACCTCGAAAATACTGCACAGCTGGTCTATCGACTGAGCTGTCTTGCTCTATTGTAGGTGGGCTCCCAAATTTATCAATATCTTTTAAGGGAGGCAGTTTTGAGTCATAAACCAATAATACTGTAAGAACATGCTCCAATTCTGTTATGCAACCTTGGAAGCAGCACTGAGCAAGTTCAGGTGTTGCTGACCTAGTCCTTTTTGTCAATTTTGCGATTTAAATCACACCTGCGTGATTTAAATCACGCATGCGTGGTTTGTTTTTCACTCGAACACGTCTAGTCGATCGACTACGTCAAATCTAGTTAGTGTGTAGCAACAACAAACTGCAAATAATATCGTCTGCTTGTTGTTAACGAAGCAAATGTTGGCACGTCGTTTCTATTTTCTATTATTTGTTTCTATAATTTCTCTTCTTAACTTTAGTGCAATAAATAATTCATTATCTTATTGCAAAGAGTTATTATCATTGGCTAAAACCAACGATTTATCGTAAACGTTTGCCGAACTTGCCCAGTTTACCTATCCTCCATCTTGAAACCGTGACGTAACTTGCGAATTTGACTAGAGAAACCGTGGTCCGGGGCGAGGTTGATCCAGTTGGACTAGCTAGTCAAACCACGCAGCGTTCGAGTGACATCTAGATTGACTATGGTTTAAGTCTAGTCACTCTAGTCGCCCAACCGAACTTGCTCACTATAGGATCACTCAGCATCTGCAAGAATATTATTTGAGCCCTTTGAAGCCGGATGACGCCTGTACCCGCCAAAAACAAATTGCCACCAGGCCATGTGTCGTCTATACATGCCATTCTCTGAATTTTCAATCCATTGTTGGATTATTGTGTATGTTACGCTTGGCTGCACAGGCTTCTTATGTCGGTTTCGCTTGGCTGCACAGGCCGCCCCGGCACCCCGGCGCATCATTATAAATAACCGACTTCAAGGGGTTAATTACCTTTTTTATTAACCTCTTCAATACCGATGATGGCCATAGCCGTGGTTTGAAGAAAGAAAAACGGTTGTCATCTATATGCACATTCCTGTGTGTACTCAATCCATTTATGTTTCAACTATATTGTTCTTGAATGGGAGTGTAATGAATAGATAGAGCTTGAAAGGGGGGAGTTCCAAGTGAGATGAATAATAGGACAGCTGTGTTGCCATTTACGTTTTGCTGCACAGCCTGTTCTTGGCATGGCCGCATGGCCGCATGGCCGCATGGCCGCATACCAGCCCCAGCCCCAGCCCCCCCCCCCCCCCCAATCAATAACAGTTGGATACAAGGGGCTATTCAGTTCTATGAAACTGGGCCTGGACAGAGCAGTATTTATGCGAGTGGACTGAGAACCAAGACTGATGACGGAGCGTAGCAACTTTACACAAGAACCAGGTTTCCCTCACCTCCAGGCCCCCCCCCCCCCCCAATGCAATGAATCATACCTTGTATAACTGGGCAGTGGATGTAATTTGTACCAACCTGCTAAATTAAGCATAAATCGCGGCTAAAAACAGGTCTTTCCAGCAGTTTATCTAGGCCGGATCTACATGGGTCATGACTCAACCAGAGATGACCACTGGTATGGTAGGGGCTTGATGAGATCGTGATCTGGCTGGAAATGTGAGTGCAAACCTAAGGAGACTCTTGGGACCCCACCTCCAGCAGTTAAGCGCTACCTTGGTGCCGGTCCGCAAATAGGTGGCCGCGCAAATCTAAACCGGAAATATAAAATCATGCTGAATCATGCACCGATAATATTGCCCAATTTGCCTCCTTCCATTTGGGCGATGACAGAAGCTGGTAAATTTTCTGGCTTTATTGGTCTTTGCGGTGGTCAATTAGCGGATGTGCTGTCGAATATACCCAAACGCGACAGTTACAATGGGACACTCCTAACGCTAGTCTCTCAAAGTATCAAAACAAGACAGAAATTTACGATCAATTGCCGCCTTCTTTCACACCCCTCAATAGGTCATATTTTTCAGTGAAAAAGAGCCATATAATGCCATTTTCGGGGTTAAAACAGAAAAAAAAATTCAGTGATATTGCTTTGATTCAAAAAATAAATTCTCTGACAGTGTGTAATGTTTCAATCGAAGGCAGCTTAATGTGGAAATGTTACCATGATAAACATGAAATCACTACTGTTTGTGAAACTGTTTGGCAAATCTTTGCAGCAAAATTCTTGGAATATCAAGATAAAATATCACTTACAGTTACAAGTCTCTGAAGAGCAAAGGGTTTTAATATACAATGTTTGTCAAAAATGTAGTTGTCAAAAGAGGGCGCAAGTCACCTTAGCTGAGATCTTTTCATGCATACTAAAGATGTCAAGCACACTTTACAGTATAATGTCCAACCATAATATTACAAGATATTGACAAGTTTTCAACAAATTAATGCCTCCTAGAAAAAAAAGGTAAAAATTTGTAAGGTGGGCTGGCTTTGTTTTGATTAATTATTGAGTCCTGAAGTGTGCTGTCAGTTGGCACGACAACTGGTTCTAAACAAACAGCTATCTTGGCTGCTTTAGTGCAGAGTATTGTGAAATAGAATTTCTTTTTCGTCAGCATATCATGAACTTGGAACAATATATAATAGCAAGTAACTGTCATTCTCGTATACTGGCATTAAGATGATTTAATCTGGTTCTGGACATTGTATGGTGACGTCTTCACTTCGGTACAATATAATGGTTGGGTCGCATCAGGTCGGGACAGGTCGGGTCAGGTTAGGTCAGGTCGGGTCCGGTCAAAGTAGTTGGGATGAGATGGATCGGGTTGGGTCAAAGTAGTTGGGATGAGGTGGATTATGTTGGGATGAGGTGGGTTGGGTCAGGATGGGATGGAATCAGCTGCACTGGGCTGTGTCAGGTTAGGCTGTAACAAATTAAATGTAGTTGTGGAGGACAGAGTAGTGGACAAGATTTAAGCTGCAGTTTTGTTGGGCTGTGGTTACATATTACACCAGGGTACCAACAGGTCCAGTTACTTCAAGATGGTTAATGATTTGAGGGTTCTTAAGGGTTGGGATTGGGTCAAAGTTGGATTTTTCATTGATGTTTGAATAAGTACTGATTTGCATCAGTTAGACCCAAGGGCATAGATTCAAGGGGGGGGGTGACATGTCCTTAACATGTTTATTACACGTATATTAATTATTGTCCATATACACGTACATAAATGTACCTGCATGTTAACCCTCTTTCCAACGATTTTACTGGAAATTTCAAGTGAAATTTGCATTTCCATATTAGCTCCTAGCCTCTTCTTTTAATTTTCCTTTTTTTTCCATCTTTTTTTTAAACAAAAATCTGGAGGGTTGATCCTATGGCCCATCCCACAGGTCAAAAAGTAGGGGGGAATATCCCCCTCCCCCACCCACCCCCAGAATCTACTCCCTTGGTCAGACTGGTGTTCCTACATTAGTCTCCTCACATGATAGTACCCCACGAGGGAGTCCTTAGAAATCCAGGTACCCCACAAAGTTAACGCTATGGAGTTTGAGATTTCAATAGGGACAAAGGAGAATAAACGAAGGAAAGTAAAGTCTACGATAGAGGTACCCCATATGGGTGCATATGTGAGGATGTGTGCCTTTGGGTTGTGGTTAAAAATGGGTTGTGATGGGGTGTGCAGCGAAGCCCGTTTGGTTTCTGTTCTTTTGATATCTGGGAAGGATACAGGAGTGAAATCCATTGACAGCAGACAATGCCGTTATCTGCTGGGCCTGCTCCAGTTGAAAGGATTTGATTAACTTGTAGCGAGAGTTACTCTGATACCTGCAGTGAATGAAAAAGAATAATGCCACTGCAAATCTCACAATGAAACATGAACAAATATGCATCAACAATGGTTTGTAGACAATTCTGTGAATGCTTTGTGTACCAGTGAGCAAACGTTTCATGGGTCATTCCATGTCAAATCACCCCCTAAAAATGGCAATTTAAACCTGACCCCTTCAAATTGGCTCAAATTTGGTGTATGGGGTAATCGAGGCCGAATTTTAAGTTTTAGCCCCATTGGACCAATTGTTTTTTGCACTATGGCACGCCCTTCTATTTGGTGATTTTTGCCAAAATGCGTGTGTCCGTCAATTTTCAAATGACCTTATCTCTGTAACCGGTGAGCCAAATCTGTTGATATTGGTGTCTTTGGAAAGATAACTGCAATCCAAATTTGCCATTATTCTTTTATGTAGGAGTAATTTCAAGTTTGATGACCTTTTGACCTTTACGTTGACCTTGAATTTGACCTAGTGAATCACATGACCTTGAGATGAACTTGTGTAATATTTTTTGTTTGCTTTCTAGTTCTTCTCAAAGTTGGCATACTTGATGCAAAAATGCAATATCCCTATGCAATTTACCATAAATCTATGTATACCTAGAGTTTTAGTAAAAAAGGTTACGTCTTGGGCCACTGCACATCTTGCTTCTGCTTCACTTAGGTGCATTTTGTAAGTTCTTCATTATTTTTCAAAGTAAAATCTGGAACTTAAAAATATGAGAAAACTGCATTGTAAAAATATCTAAATGAAAAATGAAAACTCGTCAAAAAAACCACAAGGGAAACTGACTAGGTAATTTGAATGAATTTTCAAAGTGAACAAAGAAAACTGGCAGGAGCGGGATGTGAATCTGTGACCTCCGGAATACCGTATCGGCGCTCTGCCAACTGAGCTACATTGTCGGCATCACTCAATGAGGATACGACTGAGTGAACCTCACAATGTGGCTTCCCAGGTTGCACCATTAACCCTAACCCCTTGGGTAACTTTACTAGAAAGTATCCTGAATCCGCCAAGATCCACCTATTTTGTCTTGCACAAAAAGTTGGTTTTGGTGACTGCTCAATATGGAGGTATCCTGAATCCATCAAAATCCTGCAGTACTGCTAGGCTTACAATCCTCAATCCATCAAAATCCCTCAGTTTTCAATATGGAGGTATCATGAATCCGCCGAAATCCTCCAAAACAGGGGTATAGATTTTGATGGATTCAGGTAGGTTAGGGATAAGTTGGGGCACCGACAATTTGGGAGACTGCCAACATAGGGCAGGCAGTGGCATAGCTAAGGGGGGGGGGGGGGGGGGGGGGGGGGGGGGGGGGGGGGGGCGCATGGAGGGCACACCCCCCCCCCCCATAAAAAATCGTGTCCCCCCCCCGCAGAAAATGATAGTATTATAAAGAGAAAACACTGAGCGCCCCCCCACTGTAACATCCAGGCCCCCCCCCCCCCACTTCCCCCCCCTAAGGAGACAGCCCTGGCTACGCTGCTGAGGGCAAGATAGCTCAGTTGGTAGAGCACCAATACGCCATTCTGGAGGTCGCAGGTTCAAATCGCATCCTTGCCAGTTTTCTTTGTTCACTGTGACAATTGAAAAATAAACAGAGCAGCTATACAGACTATATGAAATTCGAACTTTCCATTGAAAAAAGCCCAGCTTATAAGCTGCATGATTCCGCAGGGATAGCATGTGCTAGTTTCTCTCTATAAAAACAAATACCCATGTAGCTGGGGAATCAATCCAAATATCTGTAACCCATGAACCATACAACCTTCGGGCACGTTTTTTCATGCATTGGCAATTTCTGATAGTTTCCATCCACATGGCGCCAACATGAGACGGAAATATCACTAGAGTATGTCCCACTGTGGACAGGTACTGACATTTAATATCTTAGCAATCGGTGATCTTTTTTTAAACCCAGCTCTTGGCAAATCAGGATTTCCGGAACAGGTTTGTGACCCACCAACACAAAATGGGTGACAAATAGCAAAATTAGAAAAACTGAGTTTATTATGGTATTTCCTGAATGTACAGGATATAAGATTTAACTTGGTATACAGTACTTCACTATAATAAACACCACTATATCGAACATTCGGCTATAACAAACATCCTCTTTGGCTCCCATGTTGTTATTATATAAATAGTGAATGTTTATGAGTGCGATGGTAAGAATAATTTCATGAGGTGACAGATGGAATATTCCATTCCACGAGGCGAAGTTGAGTGGAATGGGACATTCCATCTGTCACCGAATGAAATTATTCTTACCATTGCACGAATGTGAAACATTCATTATTTGTTTTATACAACGCCTGAATAAATCCAACAGATTGCATGCATGGATTTCTTGGTGTACAACGTGCCGTTTACCTTCTCAGTCCCACATAAAACCGCGAAAAAAATTTGTCGAGATCCGAATCAGTTAAAGCTTCAATTGTTGTTCCTGCGTGTCTTGCAAATTCATCTAATCGTTTCACTGCATATTTTATTTGTCTCTTTGTATTTGGAGCGTCAGCATCGCCTACGAGTTCCAATATTTCGTCGTCTGTTAGGAGAACAAACCGCGGCAGTTCGGGAAACTCGACCGCCATGTTGTGTGAATGACAGCCCTGTTGTAGCGCGACCAATAGTGACCGTGAAATAAGTTCTTTTGGTTATATCAATGCGCGCGCACCGTTTGATAGAACCATGTGATAGAACATTTTTGGCGGTGCGGGTTCGTGTCGTGTGATGGGTCAAATAATTCAATGCAAGTGTTCGACGATCCACCAATCGGATGGCGGGGATTTATTCAGGTGTTGTATAAATACAAATAATGAATGTTTATGAGTGCGATGGTAAGAATAATTTCATGAGGTGACAGATTGAATGTTCCATTCCATGAGGCGAAGCCGAGTGGAATGGGGCATTCCATCTGTCACCGAATGAAATTATTCTTACCATTGCACGAATGTGAAACATTCATTATTTGTTTTATACAACACCTGAATGAATCCTCGTCGGATTGCATGCATGGATTTCTTTGTGTACAACGTGCCGTTTTCCCTTCTCAGTCCCTCATAAAACCGCGACAAAAAGTTGTCAAGTTCCGAATCAGTTTGAGCTTCAATTATTATTCCTGCGTGTCTTGCAAATTCCTCTAATATTTGATTTGTCTCTTTGTGTTACCAGCGTCAGCATCGCCTAAGAGTTCCAATATTTCGTCGTCTGTAAGCAGCTGTTCGGGAACATCGTCCGCCATTTTGTATGAATGACAGCCATGTTGTAGCGCCACCTAATGACCGTGAAATTTGTGAAGTTACATCACACGCCTACCGTGTGATGTAACTCCTCGCGGCGTGCGATCGAACGAATAATTCAATGCACGTGATCGACATTCCACCAATCAGATAGTGGGGATTTATTCAGGCGTTGTATAATACTTAATACATACCATTGTTCACTATAAAGAACGACCACTGTAAACATGTTTTGTGGATCCCATGATGTTCATTATGACGTTCTCCCGTAAGATGTAGTACAGTAGCTTATTTGTAGCACATTCGACAACCTTTTGAAGTGATCCCCACAATGTCGCTTCCCAGGTTGTATCGTAAATTGGGTGTGATCCCTGGCTATACGGCATTCTGGGTTTATAACTTCTGACTAGCGCCCACCCGAACAAAGATACTGACAATTTGGGAGACCGCCAACATAGGGCAAGATAGCTTAGTTGGTAGAGCGCCGGTACGGTATTCCGGAGGTTGCAGGTTCGAATCCCGCTCCTGCCAGTTTCTTTGTTCACTTTGAAAATGTATTCAAAATTTACCTAGTCAGTTTTCCTTGTGGATTGTTTGACGAACCTTTTAAAGTTGTTGGATTACGTCCACTAGTTTTAAGAAATTGAAAATTTCTAACCATGCAAACTATACGCTAATGTGCCAAACGTTTATAACTGAATTCAATCTGAAATTCTGGCTTTGGGCCGACTTGAATTTTGCACTTGAATTTTTATTTCAAACAGTTCACTGACACTGAGCTTCATTTTCTCAAAACAAGGGGTCATAACTCTAACAGCTTCAAAAGGTTACACCTTGGGAAAGGAGTGCGCTATGGCATCAAATTAAAGCTTATTATCTGTACATTCAGGAAATAGTACATTGCAATTGAAAGTTAACCTGAAAATGTGGAATTTCTTTTCACACTTTTTCTCTTCCCAGGGAATTCATTTTCATTTCACAAAATGTGAAAAAAATTCCCAAAGTGGGAAAACATTTTCACACCTTTTCACAAAAGTGGGACAACATTTTCACACCTTTTCACACAAGTGGAAAAATATCTGTGAGAAATGTAAAGTTGAATGGGGAATGTGAATGGGAATTCTCTTGACGAAATTTCCCATTTCCATTCACAGTGTTAACTTTCAATCCCAATGTACTGTACCCATTATCTCCATTTTCAAATTTGGTTACGTTCCACCTGTTTTGTGGTGCCAGGTCACCTGTGTTCCTGGATCACCTTTTGACGTCGTCCAGCGAGGGATCCAAGACGTACTTGTACAAGTACAGAGTGCTTCCAGATGCAAGCAGCAGGAACTGATCCATGTAGTAGAACCTGGCAGCCCCGATTTCCTTGGCAAAGATGCCGTTGATCCCCTAGGGGTTAGGGGAGACAAGCATGGTTGGAGATTAGGCAAGATTATAGACATGATGACTTTAAAGGGTAGCCGGTGACCCCGTAGAAAGGTCTCCGGGTACAAGATGTGATTTCAGAGTCAGTTGGGAGCTAGATCTCCGGAGGATTTGGTTTGCAAATTCAACAAATCGGCTGAACTGTAAAGAATTCAGTTGACATACACCACAGTGCATAAAACCAATTTATACATAATCTTTGCAGGTTCCTGTCTTTATTCAAATGGTCTCTGCCACATTTCAAAATATTTTCAGGGTATTTCTATAACATCTTGGGTTGCATTTCAATAATTAGAGACACTTGGGCAGAACCATGTTATCCATGTTTTACCAGCTTAACATCTCAATGGCAACTTTATCTACACATCACAGCATCCTTTGATTTTTCTACACAGTATTGTTATATCGCCGTCTTGGATACTGTATTTTGATTGGCCTAGAACTAACACGTGTCCGGTGTATAAACACGACTGGCACACTCCAAGCATATCACACACCAGGCATCTAGCGGATTCAGCTGTATCATTGGTACCAACGCAATGTTCACCTAATGTACACTGTTGACGGTAGTACACTATAATGGGAACAGCGAATTAGCAGACGATCGGCTATTTTGATCGAGTGAATTTCCACCGAGCAAGGCAAGTTGAACTAGAAAAAAATGGGTTTGGCGATATATCAAAACAATTGTTGACGGCTGTGATGTGGGATATGACGTTTTTAAGACCCTCGGACATGCATAGCACTCTCAGCTTCGCCTCGGGTGCTATGTGTCCCTCGGGTGTTAAAACGTCACATCCCACACCACAGCAGTCAACAATTGTTAATTGACATTTTGAAAATCTCACTTCCCAATTTATACATGATTTGCATGATGATAAGAACAATAATAACAACTCTGTGATATCCATGGTGGCTGAGTCATCAGAATGTGGGTTCAAATCCCAGCCTGGCTGATTATGGCACTTGTGTCCTTGAGCAAGACACTTGATCATAATTGCTTCTATCTGTGATGGACTGGCATCCTGTCCAGGGGGAAACTGGCTAGAAACAACTGCCCGACGAGCCATCTTGCTATGAACAGACTGCACTTTTTTGTCACTATCATTTTGGGAAGAGTCCTTGTGGATTGTTTGACGAATTTTGGGAAGAGAATAAAAACAGTATTATCCAGAGATGAAATCATATGGTTCGCGCTCCTTTCAAACTGTTGTTGAACATCTACGGAATTCACTCTCAGATAATGCTTAGCTATTTCTTATTTATCTTGGGTTTGCCTGGTGAGTATATTTACCACTCTTCTCCCTCAGGTCTTAGCTTGAGAGAAGAAGACAAGGGAAATTAAAATTCTTAAAAAAAAAAGAAATTTTATGCAAGTTGCTCAAAAGGTCCTTGAAATTTACGGTGACATGGAAATAATGCTGTCCTACATGTAGTCACGCAACTGCATGGTTCCTGTAACATCAAATCTGATGTTTCACAAGAAAGGCGAGAATTATCCAAGGGACTGGCTAACAATGCTGGCCCCTGTAATCCTACACAGGCCATGTCCGCTATCCCGGGCCGGAGAACCAAGCCCTACAACCTGGGGCAATACAGAAAGGAAATAAGTCCCGATGCGCCAGGTATTTCCCCCCCGACGCTAAATCTCCAGGTACTTCTTGACGCGGTGGCAAAATTAACACCGCGCCCTCAAACATCAACAAAGGTTCCCCACGGGAGCACTGTCGGGCTGTAAATCAACAGTTTCTTTGTCCAGTCGCTTACCTTATCAGCGGCTCTTGGCTTTTCCTGATCGGTGCCGCCAGTGCTGTGGTGCGTGTGACTCAGGGTAAGAAGCGGGTCCGAGGCAGATCTTGACCAGATGCGGGCGGTCTTGTCGTCCGAGGATGTGAGTAGCCACTGGTTGTTGTGGCTCCAGTGGACGGTGTTGAGGGCAGCATTGTGTCCTAAAACAAAGGAAGGTATTTTTATGCCCAAAATAGCTATGACACTGAAGCTTTTCCCTTCTGTGACATCACTGCTGTGGTCATGAATATGTAAATTCATAATAGCATAAAATCCAAGAAATTGCTAAAATGGGAATAAATACCTTTAGAATGGCACAAATATGATGGTCAATTGGATGTACAGGTGAATGGTGTGGGGTTAAAGTATTTACAATTCCATTTCATGAGTCTTTTAACTTTAAGCAGCACAAAATTGCATCCTGACTCGTCAAATTTACCTGTGAAACTTGTTCCCTTTCCAGTCAGCGGCATTTTGAACAACTGGGCCGATTTGTTGGCCAGAGCACAGGCCAGATTCTGACCATCACCTACAATGGAAAAAAAATAGTACAGCTGAAGAGCAATATCTGTGCTAAACATACAGGGTTTGATATCCTTTATCCCAGCAACATTAGAACAAAACTGTTGTGGGTTGCTACAACTTACTTTTTTACACCATTTGCAAATATTAAAAAAAAAAAAAAAAAAAAAAAAAAAAAAAAGGAATTATTACAAAATACCGTACTAGACTAAGTAAATAGCAGTTTCAAGCATCCTGTGAAATTATGGCACCTGGTGTGCTGTCGTTTTCACGAAAAGTGGTTTTTCCCAACGATAATCGTTGGAAATAGTCTAGTTCCCTGACCTGATAATTCCCCAACTCTATAAATTGCTCCGTTTTGTCTAAGGTATGGTCAGGGAACCAGACTACTAGAACAGAATTTGTTTCTCTCCGTTTTCCCAGCATCTATGCACACAAAACTTTAAACAGGTCAGTGTTACAGTATTTGCTAGCATGCTATGGAATACTAACCCCCAAATCCATTTATTTCTGAAAATTACAGCAAAAGCAAATGATGTATACTACCTTTAAGTAGCCTGGTGGTTAGTGAAAAATCAGCAATGTATTAGAACCAGCCCAGGGGGGGGGGGGGGGGGGGGTAATAAGGAATATATACTCACGTGAGGCCTAAAATATTTTTTATGAGAATATGTTTATACACCCAAGTTTTTTTTATATTGACATGTATATCTTTTTATGTATTCTGCCAAAGGCCTTCGGGTCACAGTTTCGGGCAAACTTTTTCTATTCCAGGCATACAATGTGCCTCTGGCTTTTGTCCTTGGTTGTTACATTTTGTGATATATATGTTATTGTAATTGTTCTGTGCTTTTTTGTGCCAAATAAATACGTAAAATTCACCCACAGTACACCTATAGACCCAAATATAATGCACAGATTGTCTTTTGATTGGCTTAGAACGTGTCACACAGTATTCTGTTTTTTACTTTATCACTACCCATTATCAAAAAGACTAGCCCATGGCCAAAAAAAGACAAACCCATGGCTACGAAGTACTCTACCCATAGCAACCGGAGATCCTATGTAAAGTCTATGCACTATGCGTGGACGGATTTATATATACTGCACATACATGTATATAAAACAAAAATGGCTTTTCATAAAGATAAGTGAGAAGCACTGCAACCGTGATGTAGCAACAGTACTCCGTAAGGACATGCACAAACTACAACTTTGTTTCTCAAGTCTAAACTTGGCAAGAATAACCACCGAAGATGGTGATAGATGGCTACATCCTGATGCACCCAGAGACACTGTCAGCAAGGTGGCACTCACATGACAACTCTAAAAGCCTAGCAGCAACATAATCACAGGCTTTTGTTCACATTGTGGCCCTCTAGTGGCGATCTTGGTCCTCTCGTCCTGATAATTAGCAGGGGTGAGATTTGAGGAAAAATGAAAAATCCATGAAACATTCAGAGTATTTTGTTTGTATGGCATTCCTAAAAAATGCACAAGAAAACTGCATTTTATACCAAAAGATACGGTTGAAAATTGCACACAAAAAATTGGGTCATTAGAATGAATAGACTGGTTTCAGGTTGTAGAGGTAATTTTTGAATGATGAAAACAATTCAAGTACCCATCCGAAAATCTGGAAGACATCTCACACAAAAACCTGAAATCAGGAAGAATCTGGAGAAATCTCAGCCCTAAATTAGACTGGCTCTACGGATATGATGCTTTTGACCGGCCCTAGGGTACACAAGCAGCGTAACAATTCTCAATTTGCTAAGAGTTGGATGATGTTTACATTTTCATTCAGGTTTGAATCACAGAGAATGTGTTTGGTTGAATGTGCGTGTGCTTTGGCAAGTTTTTGCAGCAGTTGGGAACATCACAATACATTATGGGTATATCAGTTGGGAACCAAAACTGATATACCTGGGGTACATCACTATTAACCCCTTGAGTATGGATGACGCCATATGGTTTATAAAAAAAGGTGCCACCAGGCCGGATGACGCCATTTGCCACCGTTTGTGCAGTTTCAATCCATTGTTGGATTATTGTTTGTTACGCTTGATTGCACAAACACATTGTAGCAGTTCGCTTGGCTGCCAGAACCGCCGTGAAACCCCGACGTCTCCTGTAAAAAACGTACTCAAGGGGTTAAAAAGTGATGTACCCCGTGGAGTTCATTACCTTGATCGTCCCCAGGGCTGCTGTGAACAACAAGTTTAATAGAAGCAGATCCCGGGGAGGTTACGTTTACGCTGGTACTACATGAACCACTGTATTTTTCCATGGAATGCGCCGTTGGGAACAGTTAAACAGTTCACGCCGGGATTATTTTGACATTCACCGGACCCAGGCACAGGATTATTTTTCACGAACCTCGATGCTAGCCGGGTTCAGGTGGAATCAGGCTGTAATCTATACACGTCATCCGACGCGAACTGGTTAAAATGAAAGTTGTGATAAGTTTGGAAGACCTTCTGTTGCTGCCATTACTGTTTATGTTTCCTCTGCTCTTTTTATGTTCCAACTACCCGGTGATTTGGATAGGCATGTATTTAATACCATGGTATAACAAAACATCTACACAGAAAACCACGTTAGCTCGTACAGGTACAAAACAGTTACCTATACGGGTTCAATACAGCGATTGTGTGGTAGAGCATTCCTTGGGGTTGCCATGACTAAGCTTATCTTTCCAGGAATATTCCGACCTTTCTAGATCATAACAACTTAATTGAACCTGACAGGAACTACAGGGGACCCAAAAAACAAGTGAATACTGATGGACATCAAGTTTTTTTTTTTATTGGGGGGGCGAATGAACCCTATACAATGTACATCAACTTCTCAGAAAAATCTGAGTCCAACACAAATTTTTCAGGCTAAAACTACATTTCTTTCTAGCTCATTGCTGGATATCGTTCACAACAGGAGAGAGAACATCACTCTAACCCTTCCGCAAGGGGAACATGGTTGGCCACCTAGAGGAACCAGGATGCTGCCATATCCCGTCCATTCCCCACTCAGAGCATTCCCAATCTGGCCTTTCTTGAAAGCTGGATGGACTGAAGTTTGGAAAGCCGTGGGGACCTCCCCTACCACCGTAGGGGCTTTGTCCATCCTGTCTGTATGGAGCATGAGCTGGTTGGCTCGTGTTTTATGGTGTTCAGACATCAATTGGGAATTCAATATGAAACTTCTACAGTGCGCACTCACAGTATCAGGACAAATTAATCTCCCTGATCGGCTCGGAGGCCGAGAGTGACCGAGTTGCCAGAATGAGCTGACTGCATTGTCAGATCCCGGTTGTGTGAATTCTCTTGATGTCAGCATACATTTGATAAGGGAGCCACTGCCTATCCCATGGTTGGGCCAGGCCGTTGAAAAGCCTGGCCAAGTTTCGGGAACTTCCGGGCCTTCGGGCTTCAATAATCCATTGGTTGTACACAACAAACTGCCCACTAAAGCTGGAGTCCAGCCAGCTCCCATTGTTCACCCAGACTTGATCTCTGGTCCGTGAATGGAATGACAACAAAAACAATCACAACAGATTAGTGTGAGAGGGGCCACAGCCCGGCCTAGCCTGGCAGAGGCCGGGCTTTATCGATTAGTAGATGCTCTATTGTTTTGGTGGATTTGCGGTTCACAATAGTAAGACTATAAAGCCAGAAGGCCCAGGCGTGGCCAGGCCTTTCAATGGCCTGGTCCGACCATGGGTTAGGCAGTACTCCCTAACCCCTGAAGGTTTATTTCTGTACATAACGTCACCCACCTCACAAAGTAACAACACTCTGATTGTTCTTGAGCGGGAGTGTAATGAATAGATGGCACTTTTTCAAACAAAGGGGAGCCTCCAAGTGCAATGAATAACACTAGTGCAGTAATTCTGCGCTAGCCCTCTAAGCACAGAATCCCTAGTTATACATGCGCATAAATCAGAATTCCTTCCTAACCTTTGAAACATGCTAACCATGCAGAATTTTCAGCGATAATCAGCAAAAATTCTTCCCTTATGGTCAGCAGAGCCATGACATTGGGCTCTGCTGACCTTGGGAAATTAAACAAAACCAAGCAATAGGTGAATTGCGTGCCTTAAACAAACTCTGCGTCATTTTCGATTTATGCTATCGTGATCGATCGCACTGCATGTACCCGTTGTCCAGCCAAATATTACTGTCAGCACTTTTCAGATTAATTTACTAATATGAACCAATCGCTTTTTTGGAAATTAACGACAGCGACTCAATTTAAGGAGCCTGCTGGAATCATGCCAGCTAAGTTTGGCCACTTCATCTAGACCATGCTGCAGCAATACTGGTAATCATTCAATCCCACAAGGGACAGGCGTTACACATAAGTAAATTAGTGACGGCAACTAAGGGGGCCAAGAGGTTGTACACATGGGTAGACTAAAATTACTGGGGGGTGGGGGAAGGGGGTCAGCCCTGCAAAGCACTACATGACTTCGAATACATACAATTATACCATAACCGTTGTGAAACTTCAAGGGACCTTTAACTTGGACAGGATATTATGTCAATAGGCTTTTTGGTTGGCGCCTCGTGGGACGCGTAATCAATCAGTACAGTACACCTCGTCATTGGCAGTACCGTCTGAACTGGGGGAAACATGGGAGTGAGGGGGGTCGCCTGAAGGGGTCGGCAAGAATTCAATCAGACAAGCTGTGACATAGTCAAAGTTTTGCGACACTGGCATAAAAAAAAAAAAAGCAACTTGATTTCTTAAAGATCGGCACATGAATCAGATTGGAAATCTAGGAGAGCTATTAACCTACACGTAAATAAAGTATACTAGTCAAAAAAATGTATCAAGTTTCCAGCACGTCTACATTTAGACTTCCACCAATCAGAATTGAGGATAGTAAAGCCCAGCCAACATGACTGAAGCTTGACATCTCTTGAAAGCTGAAGCAAACAAAATGAGCCACTGGGTCACACATCCTTTCTAGAGGATTCAAGAACGTTCCTAGCAACAACAAAAAAACCTGAGGGAGTTAAGATAAGAGAGCATGTAGGCTTTTGTTTGGTGTCTTGGACTTAAAAGGGACATTTAGCTATTGAAACACACGTTTTCCTTTTCTCCGTTTTCCTTAAGTTTCAAAACCCTTTTTGCAGAAAACAAGGCTTATGGACAATTTTTGTTCAACCCAAATATACAATTAAATTCACACACACACAAAAAGTCCACCAGTTTGTAGAAAATTTAAGTGAACTCGTACAAACAGTCGAGTGGTTAAGAATAAGCCTGTGCCTTTTTTTCACAGGCTCTCGGAAAGCACTGGGCATACAGTGCTTCATACACTATGTCGGGAAAGTGACGAAAAAAAATCCCTCTTCTAATTTTCATCATCCCCGACGCAAAAACCATTTTTGTACTAACACATGAGCTCCAAAGAACTACACAATGACATCAAAATTGAAACCATCAATTTTCAAATATTTTTTCCCCCACAATCTCCATCTTTGAAGATCAGTTACAGGGAGGCCAGACTGGCCAACTTGTGACTCATCTGTGACGAAGGTCACAAATTTCTAGGCCGGCATGGGGGGCCCTTTCGCAATATCCTGATCACTACGGAGACCAACTTTCGCCCAACGGGGCAAGGCAGAGTTAAATTTTCCTTACCAACCAAATTAATGAGGGATTACAATTACAGAGCAAATCACTATTTCATGCAAGATGATCAAAGCAACTTTGGCCGGGCCACAGGGAGAGTTAGCACGAACAGTTAAAATCAAGCCCATCCTTAAAGACAAACTTAATTTGACTGGATTGGAAAATTGAAAATTCTGCACATTTTCCAGAGTGCCAGATAGATGGAGCTGCAGTGCAAAGCACACAAGTTTTTCTCATCACAGAAAAGCTTTGGTTTGCAAACACGGGTTACCGGCCAAAATGTCACATGCTGTGTACTGCATGTGACTGGTTCTAAAGCTGATATCTGCTTGGCAAGGAAATTTGCAGAGAATTAAGTTCTGCTTAACAGCTTCATGAAGTCGGGCCCAGATTCAAGAATGAAGGCAACAGACCGATCTTCAATGTATGACCCATCTAAAAATAACACCTTCTAAACACACCATTCGTGTTACGTGGTTCTGGGGACAACAAACTAGGCCAAAGACATTATGGGGACATAAGAATGTCCCAAACATGGTTAGATCTTTACAATATATAACTTCCACACAGCGCAGTCGCTTCCAGGGCACACCTACACATGCTTGTTCCATAGTTGTGGGGACAACAAACAACTCCAACAGCATATGTGGGGGCCAAAGACATTGTGGGGACCAAAGGCATTGTGGGGGCCAAAGGCATTGTGGGGGCCAAAGGCATTGTGGGGACCAAAGGCATTGTGGGGACCAAAGGCATTGTGGGGGCCAAAGACATTGTGGGGGCCAAAGGCATTGTGGGGACCAAAGGCATTGTGGGGACCAAAGGCATTGTGGGGACCAAAGGCATTGTGGGGACCAAAGGCATTGTGGGGACCAAAGGCATTGTGGGGACCAAAGGCATTGTGGGGACCAAAGACATTGTGGGGACCAAAGACATTGTGGGGACCAAAGGCATTGTGGGGGCCAAAGACATCGTGGGGGCCAAAGGCATCGTGGGGGCCAAAGGCATTGTGGGGACCAAAGGCATTGTGGGGACCAAAGGCATTGTGGGGACCAAAGGCATTGTGGGGACCAAAGGCATTGTGGGGACCAAAGACATTGTGGGGACCAAAGACATTGTGGGGAAAAAAGGCATTGTGGGGACCAAAGGCATTGTGGGGGCCAAAGACATTGTGGGGACCAAAGACATTGTGGGGACCAAAGACATTGTGGGGGCCAAAGGCATTGTGGGGGCCAAAGGCATTGTGGGGGCCAAAGGCATTGTGGGGGCAAAAGACATTGTGTTTGCAAAGCTATAAACCTAAAGTCTACAGCAATCCCGTACCTTGCGATACGTCAGATGATTAGACGATTTCCGTGGATACAAGAGGGGATACACGAGTTTACAGAAAGAGATGACGACAACAAAACAGACAGATGAACGAGAGTCTTGTTGCCCAGAAATTGGAAAGGATGTTTATTACTTTACAAATTTTTAAAGGAATTTTTGGAGAAGATTAACCTTAACCCTACCCCCTAGGCATTTTTACTAGGAAGCTTCCTCAACCTGTCAAAATCCAACACTATGCAGTATACCTATGGCACATTCTTTGGACTTAGACAAATTGGGGCATCATAGCTCCATGTAAAGTAATGGTGCCAAGGTCCTGCAGTACTGAATCCGTCAAAACTTAACAAAACCTGCTGTTGGAGTTTGCAAGGCTTGGGGTAGTTAGGGTTCATTTTTACTTTCTACTTCCTGCATTTACAAAATATAAATGAGTCGTCAGTTGTCGCTATATCTAATTTACCTGATAATTTTCAGTAACTTGCTGCCGTAATCTACATCGACACTTGATAATCTACGTTTAGGGATTGCTGTAGATTTTATGTTTATAGCTACAAACAAAGACGTTGTGGGGGCCAGAGACGTTGTGGGGGCCAGAGACGTTGTGGGGGCCAGAGACGTTGTGGGGGCCAGAGACGTTGTGGGGGCCAGAGACGTTGTGGGGGCCAGAGACGTTGTGGGGGCCAGAGACGTTGTGGGGGCCAGAGACGTTGTGGGGGCCAGAGACGTTGTGGGGGCCAGAGACGTTGTGGGGGCCAGAGACGTTGTGGGGGCCAGAGACGTTGTGGGGGCCAGAGACGTTGTGGGGGACAAAAAACGTTGTGGGAGCCAAAACGTTGTGGGGGACAAAAGGCATTGTGGGGGGGGGGGCCCAAAGGCGTTGTGGGGGGGCCAAAGGCGTTGGGGGGGGCCAAAGGCGTTGTGGGGGGCCAAAGGCGTTGTGGGGGGCCAAAGGCATTGTGGGGGACCAAAGGCATTGTGGGGGGGGGGGGGCCAAAGGCGTTGTAGGGGGGCCAAAGGCATTGTGGGGGGGGGGGGGGGCCAAAGGCGTTGTAGGGGGGCCAAAGGCATTGTGGGGGGGGGGGGCCAAAGGCGTTGTAGGGGGGCCAAAGGCATTGTGGGGGGCCAAAGGCGTTGTGGGGGGCCAAAGGCATTGTGGGGGGCCAAAGGCATTGTGGGGGGCCAAAGGCGTTGTGGGGGGCCAAAGGCGTTGTGGGGGGCCAAAGGCGTTGTGGGGGGCCAAAGGCGTTGTGGGGGGCCAAAGGCATTGTGGGGGGCCAAAGGCGTTGTGGGGGGCCAAAGGCGTTGTGGGGGGCCAAAGGCGTTGTGGGGGGCCAAAGGCGTTGTGGGGGGCCAAAGGCGTTGTGGGGGGCCAAAGGCGTTGTGGGGGGCCAAAGGCGTTGTGGGGGGCCAAAGGCGTTGTGGGGGGCCAAAGGCGTTGTGGGGGGCCAAAGGCATTGTGGGGGGGCCAAAGGCGTTGTGGGGGGGCCAAAGGCGTTGTGGGGGGGCCAAAGGCGTTGTGGGGGGGCCAAAGGCATTGTGGGGGGCCAAAGGCAATGTGGGGGCCCAAAGGCAATGTGGGGGGCCAAAGGCGTTGTGGGGGCCAAAGGCGTTGTGGGGGGCCAAAGGCGTTGTGGGGGGGCCAAAGGCGTTGTGGGGGGGCCAAAGGCGTTGTGGGGGGGCCAAAGGCGTTGTGGGGGCCAAAGGCGTTGTGGGGGGCCAAAGGCGTTGTGGGGGGGCCAAAGGCATTGTGGGGGGCCAAAGGCGTTGTGGGGGGCCAAAGGCGTTGTGGAGATATGAGAATTTCCCTCCAACTCGGTACTCCTTTCCTCTTATTCCTAGCAAGGTAACACTTCACCAAAACACAGTCACTGCCCACGTACACATCACTAAGGAGTTACTCTACTGGGATCTACCAATCCAAAGCTCTGAAGAAGATCCAAAAAGATCAAACAACATCTGAAAGCTAAAGCATGTTTTCTGTTTGAGGTGGACATGTAGAGATGGATGAGGGCCGGGTCAAATAGCTCCGTGACAACCATTTCTCTTAATTTCTCCCGGAAGTGAGACTTACCAGAGAAGTGAAGGCAGTTAATTGGAACGCTCTGGCTAGCCACATCAATCTTAGTCTTGACGGTGGTGGCTGGACTGGCATCAACTGGGTATTTCTTAATGATGGACCTGGAAATTGAAGGGGTTAGATTTGTATCAAGTTGATTTAATCAAGACTGAAAGTTGACCTGGCCAACTTACAAAAGAGAGGGGAACTTTAAAAAAAAAAAAAAAAAAAAAAAAAACCTGCTAATACTGATGTCAACCCCTTGGGCACGGTATTTTATGGGAGACGTCGGGGGGTTGCAGCGGTTCTGGCAGCAAAATCGAACCGCTACAATGTGTTTGTGCAGTCAAGCACGACATAAACAATAATCCAACAATGGATTGAAACTGCACAAAAGGCGGCCAATGGTGTCATCCGGCCTGGTGGCACTTTTATTTTTGACGCCATATGGCGTCAACCGTACGCAAGGGGTTAACGCAAAATGCCGGAAACTCTGCATATAAGTTGTTTTCTTACAAAAATATAACTGTCACATTTTATAAAAGAGATACAAGAACACACACATAGTGAAGCATTAAGTACAATATGGAGCAGATTGAAAATCTAGGTCAGCTAACCTACACATAGAGTATGGAAGTCAAAAAAATGTAATCATAAAAATAAATAACTCTGAAACTAATTGGCAAAAGTTTGGTCATCTAACAGCCTCACAAATATCATAAAGGTAAAATAAATAATATAATATAAAAACATGAATTGATGGTACAATGTATTGTCAATTGGCCAATTTATACCATACTTGTCGTATTCTCCAATGTATTTAAGAAATGTCTTATTCTTTTCTCTAACTTCTTCATCCGGAAGATTAACTCAATAGTGATTTAGTTACCCGTTTTGCTATTCTAAAAGGAGTGCTATTTGTGTTCTCTGTTATCTATTGTCTGGTTCTAAAAATATGCTATCCATACTCAACAATTTGGATATTTTTTCTTTTAACAATTTTCCAAACTATGTGGGTCTATCCACACTAAAGAGACCATTAAGCAACAAAAGATAGCAAAGGGAGTCAGACATGGAAGAGGGACATCAAATCAAGTATTTTGCCCAAATGTTTTCCTGATGCTTTCCAGAGCTGTTAGTGATCACACTGACACCAAAAATAGGACAACGCTCTGGATATAAGAAATTAGAGGGTCATCTTCAAGACATTATGTTTGTAACATGGACGGACATTATTATATTATTGACTGGAAAAAAGAAAGAGGAATTTAGTAACATTCCGAAATGTTGGTCAGTTTACATCTCTCGCAATGTCAGGATTATTATCAGTGGAAATTACAACAAATGTTGGGGTATTTTAACAAATTAAGATGTGATATATATTATGTTCAAACATGGACGGACATTATGTGACAAATGTCCGTCCAGAAATG
The DNA here is from genome assembly GCA_037893225.1 of Hippasteria phrygiana. Classification (NCBI taxonomy): domain Eukaryota; kingdom Metazoa; phylum Echinodermata; class Asteroidea; order Valvatida; family Goniasteridae; genus Hippasteria; species Hippasteria phrygiana. Next base: position 144,190 of record JAZGUH010000904.1, read on the forward strand.
TTAAATGTTTGATATGTTACAAACATAAACATCTTGAAGATGATTCAATTATTATTTTTTTTTCCTAAACAAACTTGCTGATGGTACTCAATGTATGTGTGACAAAAATCAATATAGAATTATTTTATACAATAACTGCAATCTCAAATTCCCCTCCCGTGTCAAACCAAATGGGGTCATTAGTATGGATGGACCCTTGTCTAATTTTAAGTTTTAAAAAATACTTTGTTTCTATTTCAGGCATCTACAACTCTCAGAAAAGAACTTTTATTGCTGGTTGCTTTAACCTCAAACAGACAAAAAGATACGCTCTGCAGAAACTGAATTATTGTAAGCTGCAAATAATTTGATATTTGTAAAGTGATTACTGGATAACTAAACTTGGCAGATTTGATCGTTCAATTCAAAGTGAATAGCTTTGATATTGCTCGACAAATTAAAAAAAAAAAAAATGTATGGTGAAGAACAGACTGTATGTCTATAATGTGTTTCTTCTCTAGTTGTGACTCCGTTTTGTGTCTTGTAATTTCTTTGTGTTGTAACTGAATATGCAACTCTACAATGGGTCTGAAAATTGGGATAATTTGTTGGGTATCTATTGAAGATTTAACCTCTATTTACACCTGGACCCAGGAAAACCATAAAGGTGGTACGGCTGACATCCTAAAATTTTAAACACCTTTACCTAGAGTGGCTTTTAGCCTTGTATTGGGCGACTTCCTTTTTTTATGGTAATTCTAATGCATATATAATACATGTATTTTTATATTTTTATCGTCGTCGGATAAATAAATGAACTGAAATGATATCTTGTTGCTATGGTATCCAACATACCTTGAGGCAGGCCCCGTTGATCGCCCCTTCTCCCTCTTGCCTTCGCCGGACTTACTTGCATTAGTCTTAGGAGAAAACATTTTAGCCCTGCAAAAAAACATGCATACATGTAGGTCTATGAACACATCAAGTTATTAACCCTCCCTCTCTCAGGGCCACAATGGAGCCAACTACCCTATATATCAAAACCTATCAAGTGACAGGTTGAAACACACACAAGCTGTGAGAGTTGGTGGGTAGATTTTTTGACAGGCTGTGATAGTTATAACTATAGAAGGGTTAATCAATAAACCTTAAGCTGTGGAAGTGCCGTGGCCTAGTGGTTTGGAGCACTGAATTCGCAATCTGCCGGTAAATCTGCAGGTTGTGGGTTCGAGCCCGGTCCTGGGCTAAGACACTTCTACATCTAATATGGGTGGAGGCATTGAAGTGGACTAGTTTATACCCATCCCATCCCTATATCCACACTGTGAAGAGATCAGATTATCTGGTCTTGTTTCAGTGTGAGGGGCTGGTTTTTCCACACTTTCCTATTAGTAGCCCACACCTCGAGTGCCCTAGGGCTTGTGATGGGCGCTTTGCATAAAAAAAAGAATAAAAAAGTCTAGTTTCCATACAGTCCCAATAAACACCAGCAGTGCACAATACAGCAAATCACAGACTGATGGGGCAGAAACAGTTCATGACATTATTCAACCGAAAATGAAAATAAAACGGTGTCTGAACCATAGCAAATTTCTCAGTAAAAGTGCATTTGTTTGTAGTTGTAACTTTTCTGAAAGCAGAATTTATACTTCGCAATTTTTATTTAGATTTAGTCAAAGAGAAAATGGGTCATATTTAGGGCTGTGCATCCGAACTGGGTACCCGAGTACTCGACCGCTAATGTCAGGAACCGGTTCCAGATTATGGAATCAAGTACATGTAACTGAATTAACATATTACTTAATAATATCTCAGACAATGAAAAAGAATGTTTTAATGTCATTTGTGGGCAATTTTTAAAATGAAAACATGGAATTAATGTTTATGACAAGTTTACGACAATGCAGTTTATACCGATGTGGTAGTATTAACGTGCAAACCTTACGGACAATATGAACACCAATTTCCAAGATTTAAGTTTTGGGATTGGCTTCAATTAACGGGTACCCAGATACCCTTGCTTTTTTTTTTAATCAGGTACCCGATTCCTATACCACTCGTAAATGCACACCCCTAGTCATATTCGGGGCACTCAAGCGGGGAAATTGTTGTATGCTCAGTATTCCAGTTGCCAGTGACTCATTGGAGACGCAATGGGCGAAAATAACGACTATTTTGAAATTGGACTTAAGATGTAGCCATGCCCCTAGGACAGCTGCTATTGAAAGTTGTAGAGCCATTTTTCACTGGTCTTAGTTTTTGAGAGAATTGCATATCCAATAATGGTTTACAAGATTAAATAGCAATTCGTCAAACAAACCACAAGGGAAACTGACTAGGTAAATTTAAATAAATTTCAAAGTGAACAAAGAAAACTGGCAGGAGCGGGATTCCAACCTGTGATCTCTGGAATACCGTACCGGCGCTCTACCAACTGAGCTATCTTGCCCTATGTTGGCTGTCTCCCAAAAGTGTCTTTGTTCGGGGGGAGGGGGGGGGGGGGGGGGGGGTGGGCGTGGGCGCTAGTCAGAAGTCATAAACCGATAATGGCGTATAGCCAGGGATCACGCCAAATTTTATGATACAACCTGGGAAGCGACATTGTGGATACCACTCAATAATGATACGACTTTTTAACGTATAATTTGTCAAACAAACCACTAGGGAAACTGACTAGGTAAATTTGAATAAATTATCAAAGTGAACAAAGAAAACTGGCAGGAGCTGGATTTGAGCCTGCAACCTCTGGTAATTCAACAGTTTGCTACTGCTACACGACTGATGTAATATTAGGTTTCTACAATATTTATTTGTGACCCAATTTGTTTTAACTCACCAACTCAACTTACCTTGGTGCATCCATGTATCCTGAGGACTTGATTTTGCTCTTGAAAGTCAAGGGCTGGTCTTGTACTCCCGAGGACGGTTTAGATGGCTTCTTCATCCCAGGCTTTGCACCTTGCTTGACTTTTGAGCCCACCTCCTTGGGCTGAGCAACCATCTCGGACCGTAGGAGGGACTTTTCACCAAGCGGAACACTTAAACAAAAAAATTGCCGAAAATTTCTATTTTCCAAAAAGGCAAAATATAGCAGCTAACTTCTGATATACAGCCAAACGCCACAAATACTGATTTGCAAGAGTCATTTCAACAGTATTTGTACAATATTTCTTAGCGAAACCTCATATATTTCAATACTCCGGGTGCGCCCACCGGAGCGTAAATTGTAGAACAACAGGCCGTGCACAGTGGCCAAGTTCAAGTTTAACACACGGTCCACCTCCACAGACTTGGTTATTAAAGCGGAAATTAAATATTTCCTACAAGCTCAAAATCTTGCCAAAAAGCTAGGGTGCATGCAAAATCATAATAAAATTGGTGGATTTAGCATGGTTAGGGTTAATCAAAAAATGAAACGACTTAATTGAATGAACGCATGAACTGAATTAAATTCGTACATCCCTCTGAAGTACATCCCTCCAATCAAAAACACAGGCAACACAGACCTGGATGCAGGATGTTTTGATTGGGGGTACGTGTCCTGGTTTTTGAGGACCAAATTTAAAGATTTTTTCCCCCACCCGAACAAAGCTACTGACAATTTGGGAGACCGCCAACATAGGGCAAGATAGCTCAGTACGGCATTCCGGAGGTCGCAGGTTCGAAACCCGCTCCTGCCAGTTTTCTTTGTTCACATTGAAAATTTGTAAAAAGAAATTTTGCACAAAGTGATCTTGCAAAATATTCTGAAAAAAAAACGGGGGTGTAATAGGTTCTATTTTTTTTTATTGGCGCCGCCTTCAATACCCTTTACACATAAGTATAAACTAAACGCACATCAATACACAACAGATGATAGTAGGACAGGACGCTGTATTATCGCGGTACTTATCACGTTTCCCGATCGGAATAGAGATTGCTCACCAACCTTCCCGAATTGTCCTGTCTTTTGTCTTGTATAACTCTTGCTTTTTTACACGGACATCATAAAATCCAACGGTGGTTTGGTTTATTCCCATGCAATGCCTGTGAAAATAGACATGCTCGTCGTTGCTTGGCGGAGTACAGACTCTGTATTATCGCGGTATGTGGGAAGCGGTTTTTACAATGATCTCAACTTTTTATTCATAGTCAATGTTTGACCAAAACATCCCCTGAATAAAGTATGATATTTTTCCTGTAAAGTTCAAGTTGATTAAAGATGATTAGGCCTGCAGGATGATTTCTTAACACCCTGTCCCCCCTGGAAGGCGACAACATTCACTAAGACAAGTCTACTGATTGACGATTGGGGGCGCCATTCACTTTACACGGTGCGTCGTTTTATTTTTTACCGCACTGTCCTTATTTTGATCCCGTAAAAGTGTTTACGATTTTGAGGTGGAAATATCGTCCTTCGACGTCATTTTGCATTTGCAGCTGTAGAATGGAACCAGACAATAGAATGACAGACCACCATTAAAGATTTATGTTAAAATATAGACGGTACTTTTTAGCAGACACGGTGAGGCAAAATCTACAAGTTTTGGAAAACGTGAATATTTATTAAAAATCATTAAAGTCCCGACACAACATTTTACAATCGTCATTTTTATACAACTCAGCAGGAAGTCCTTAATGCCTGATTAACTGAATGAAAAATTGCCACACGAAGGAGTTGTGGCAATGCAAAAAAAGAGAAATTTCCGATGCCGCGATAATAGAGTTGCCGCGATAATAGGAAGTCTGACTATACAAGGTGCAGTGCATCCTCCTTTACCGATTCCTAAATATATTTTATTTAAAACCATTTTTTTTTTTTTTTTTTTTTTTTTTTTTGGGGGGGGGGAATTTTTGGGCCGCTTACTCTACCCCCCCCCCCCCCCAGCAGACCTACAACAAATGCACTATTTTACCTGGAGATGACCATGAATTGTTCCAAATCGCCATCTGCCACAGAAGCTGAAATCTCACTTTTTGTAGGTTCATCAAGGGAAAGATTGTCAAGCAGTGTTGGGAGGGAGGGATCTGATGACTTGGAGGAGGGAGTCTTCAACTGGATTACGTCAACAGCATTCTCAAATACACTGCCTATGATACACCAAGTCTGTGGGAGAAACAATCAAACAACAGAATAAGTATAACTGGACCTGTTTCATGTGATGTCATCACCAGTCCAGGTTGGACCGCCTGATGCCGTAGTTATTTATTTGTTATTTTTTTAAAGTTTGCCCCGAACAAGGCCGAAGCCACTTGAGGTATTGAGCTACAAAAAGAAATAGAATCAAATATACAGAAGGTAGGAATTAATATTCCTCTTGAAGCAGGAAAGATCATAAGATGAAGGGAAACATGCACCAGGCAAAGAATTCCATAGAGATACAGAACGAGGGTAGAAGCTATTGGCATAGCTCTTCGTTCTACATCTAGGTACAGCTAGAGTATATTGGTGGGAACAGGCGGAAAGCCGAGTTTCACGCTCAAACACATTAACTGGAGGAACCAAGCTTGACAAGCAAGTGGAACATTTACCATGAAAATATCTACAGAACGGACTAAGAGTGACTGTAGAGTGATTGTAAGGATGAGCCCAACTCTTCTCCAACCAAATTAACAATGCGCTTCTGTACTTAAAGCGACAAGCAGAAGCACCAGCCCAGATGTGGGAACAGTGTAGTTGACGTGTAGTCTTGTAAAGGTACAGGATAGCATCAGGAAGTAGATACATGTACTTCCAAGCTTGATAAAGACAACCATGGAAGCACTCTTTGCAATACTTGAGATATACTTCTCCCAGGTATTGAGTTGCTTATTTAAATAAAGCAGGAGAATGTCTCAAAATTTGGAACGCTCCAACAAGAACAATGCCTGTTATGATCGGAAACATTCACTGTTCCCACTGGGAACAGCTTGGGAGCACCATGCGGCCTCGTATGGAAATGGTGGTCCATCCGTATGCACACTTCTTCGGGAACGGCCTGTACCAGTTGGGAATACACTGGGAACCTAGAGCTTTCCCAATGTTCCCAAGAGGAATGTTCTAATGGGAAAAGGAAAATTCCAACTTGAGATGCTACCTAACCGGCCCAATAGATCTCTCTCAAAGGACGCCATCTTCGTAGGAAAATTACAACTGCGTGTTTAACACCATCAGGTGCGTGTGCGCGCAGTATGCAAAATATTTTAAACACGAGCGCATGTTGCTCAAAATTACGGCACAGCCGATGCGCGTCACGAAAATGTATGGAAGGTTTGTGTTAACAACATGTGAAAGGAGAACCAGGTGTTTTAACTCGACGTTTCTAACAGTATGCTCTGTTCATCTCCTGATGACGAGCAGAGTGTACTGTTCAAAACGTTGAGTTAAAGCAACCAGTTCTTTTCAGAACCACACAACTCAAAAGAGATCAAATTTCACATGGTGTTACCGCATACCTTTCACACTTTCTTCATGTCCACCATGCAAACCTACACATCTTAGGGAGGAGTGGTTAATCTGTGGTCGGGCCAGGCCTTTGAAAAGCCCAGCCATGCCTGGGCCTTCGGGCTTTTACTCTTGCTATTGTAAGCCACAAATCACCTAACAATAGAGCATCAACTAATCAATAAAGCCCGGCCTCTGCCAGGCCAGGCCTGGTTGTAGCCCCTCCCACACTAATCTGTACCCATTCACAGCTGGGTCAAAAGATGCCTCAGCTGTCAGTCAAGTCTGGGTGAACAATGGGAGCTGGCTGGACTCCAGAATTAATGGACAGTTTATTGTATACAATCAGGGGATTATAGAAGCCCGAAGGCCCGGGCTTTCCAGGGGCTTGGCCGGGCTTTCCAGGGGCTTGGCCGGGCTTTCCAGGGGCTTGGCCGGGCTTTCCAGGGGCTTGGCCGGGCTTTCCAGGGGCTTGGCCGGGCTTTCCAGGGGCTTGGCCAGGCTTTTCAACAGCCTGGCCCGACCACAGATTAACCACTCCACCCTTAGTTAACCAGTCGGTCACATGGGTGAAAAGTTTCTATACACGTATCAATCTACACAAGTACAGATTGTCAACCGCATGAAGGGACAAAGAACGTGGGACAGAATTTGTTTCAGTTGATACAGAGCTGTAAAACTAAAGATGGCTGGTCTCAGGTTTATGTGAAACCTCAGCAGATAATGTATTTTGTGGGGGTGTGGTCTAGTGGTGAAGATTTGTGACTCATGATCAGAAGGTCAGGGGTTTGAATCCAGCTACTGGCCATGATGTGTCCTTGGGCAAGCCACTTCATCCCCACTTGCCTCTCTCCACCTAGGAGTATAAATGGGTACCGGCATTAGCTGGGGAGTAACCTTCGATGGACTAGCATCCCGTCCAGAGGGGAAAAGAAATATTCTCAGTCGTTTCATGCTACCAAAACCGGAGATAAATGCAGCTTTCAATTTTCACACAGTTTATAAAGGGAAGTTTCTTCCCAAATGTCAGAAAAATTGATAGAACAAAAGAATGGATTTACCCGATTCATGTCATCTGATGTTTGCGCAAAGGCAAAGGAGCCGGAGATTGTAATATAATGCTGGTCGACTCCAGAGGGAATGGGATCTATGAAAAGAACAAATAAATTGTGTTTTAAGGGAGGGGGGCATCGCTACAACTTCTACCCCCCAGGAATTATTGTCAGGAAGCTTCCCGAATCCTCCAAAATCCGCAACTGTACAGCTATCCAACAGCACTACTTCAACTTCCAAGGGTCATCAAGCCCCTATGTAAATTAATAGTCAAAAGGTTAGGGACAAATGCTTTTGCTTTGGGAGAAATGCAAAATTAAAGAAGGGGTCACTCGAGGTTTAACCCCACGGTAATGCTGGTGTTTTTAGGGTACATGGCACTCCAACCCTGTCAAACCTCCAGGGCAACACTGAGTTACCAATTCTTTCATTTTGCATTTGCCCCTTACAAGACACATAATGTTGTTCCGTATGTTACCCATTTTAATCAGCTTCATTGTTTCATTCCTTTGTTTAATTTGAGTACTGTTAAATACTGTAAGTCAAAACAAGCACATGTAAATAATATAAATAACACTGAAATAAGAAAAAAGAGCCGCAGTTAGAAAAAGACCACGTGGCCGGTTGTCGTCTACATGCGCATTCCTGCGTGTATTTAATCCATTGTTTGCCTATTGTTTTCATTATGCTTGGCTGCACAAGCCTTTATTGGCATAGAGTACCGAAGTCTGACGTCAGTTGGCACGACAACTGACTCCAAACAAATGGAGATTTCGACTGTTCCTTTGTTAACAGCCAGTCATGCAAACACATTGACACAAAATAACAAAAGTATTCTGGCTCCAAACGATGCATTGACGTCATCACTTCAGTACTTTGTACCAGCACCCCATCAATAACAGCTGGACAGAAGGGGTCAGGCAAAGGTAGCTATAACTGCTTTGATTGTATTTCTGGAAGGTTTTCCGGTCCCAACCTTTCCTTTGTACAAGCAAATAATGAAATTGTTACTCCACAACGGGAGTCTTGGTGATAAAGCACTACAGTGGAACGCCGCTATACCGAACATTCGGCTACACCGAACACCATCCTTGGCTCCCAAATTTTGTGTACAAGGCTTACCGAACATTGTTGTTGAAAAAAAGGCAACAGATTAAAATAAAAATGTACCAGGTATTGGGGCTGTATGGTCCTTGTACTAGCCCAGCCTAGGCCTGGGAACGACGACTGTTCATGACAGCGATGGAACGGAGGACGCTGATGACACAAATTTGTTTACAAAAAGTTACTTAAAAATTAATTAAAAAGTGGGGCAGAATATTACATTTCCAGGCGGAAAAATCTGGGGAAATATGTAGTACAACTGAATAAAACCTTCAATTACAATAAAACGAGGGCGCACTTGTTGAAAAATGGGCACGCGGCGGACCGGTGGCTGAAAATCGCTATACCGAACGATCGCTATACCTAACAAAATCTGTGGATCCTGTGATGTTCGTTATAGCAGCATTCCACTGTATTGCAGCTCTCGTTACATCTAAAACCGCAGTGAACTTGAGTGGATTTCACAATGCACTCTAATTCGCATTTAAACAACACTATGGCTCCACTTTGAAATAGGGCTGTGCACCCAAACCGGGTGCCGGAGTATCCAACCACTAATGTCAGGAACCGGTTCCAAATTAAGAAATCAAGTACCCGTATTACATCGAATTAGCATACTACTTAATAATTTTTCAGACAATGCAAAAGAAAGTTTTTGAATTTCACTTGTGGGGAATTTTCAAAATGAAAACCAGGGTACATGGAAAAACAAAACAGATTAAGATTGATGACGCTTGCAAAAATGTAATTTGCACCGTAAAGCTATAGAGCTCACTGTACATGCATTGATGCACCGATGTGGTAGTATTAACGTGTAGACCTTTACAAACAATATGAACGGCAATTTCCAAAATTTAAATTTTTGGGATTGTCATTCTTTAACAGGGACCCGATTCCCTTACTACCCGTAAATGCACACCCTTTACCTTGAAAGTCGAGTAAAGATGCCAGCTCAAAGGTGTGGGTATTGACTTGTAGCAGGGCACCAGGTGTCGCTATGATAAGCATTGGAGATTCATCCAGTAGTTCCCTGCAAAAGTAACAAGAAAAATTTTTTTTTTAAAGAATGTAAAGAATTTACAGATAACAGACTTGTATTTGTGTACAAGTTTCAGTCAGGAGTCATACAAAGAACTGCAGTTACAGGAACACACTGCTTTGGAGGCAGAAACGGTGTTCATTCTAAAATAGCTATGGTTGGAAAGATCAGTAACCCTAACATCATAGGCATATATTTGAGGTAAAGTACAATATATGCCAGTGTAGTTAGAGTACTGAATACTATGGTGTACTACCAGTGGTATTTTGTAGCTTAAAAAGTAGAATATAATAACATATGATAACACATAACCATCTCTTGAAAATGCACCATTTGTCTCTAAATCATTGACGAAACAATGATTTGCACCATTTGTCTCTAAATCATTGACGAAACACTATGCGCGCGCACTATCCGATTTCTAATGGTCCGACTTCCAAAACAAACTTTCGTTTTCTTAAAAAGTATTTTTGTCAATAAGCCAGTTTGGTATTTCAACTGCGCATTTGCACAATGACATTTTATCTCGAATGACCCGCGTGACCTAACGTGGGCGTGTGACTGCAAAAGGTGGTCGCACAACGCGCACGTGTTGAATTCAATCAGAATGGCCGTTCGCGTAACATGGCGTGAAATTACGTCGGCAATTTTATCCCGAAAAACCTTTGAACTTTGAGATACCGAACTGGCTTATTGTTAGCCTTATGGTTTCAGAACCTTGGCTAGTCAACTACGTCTTGTTTACCATCTAGAACCAGCTTTAACCCTTTCCTATACCGTATTGTTTATATCTTGCCCCAGTACCACATTCTTTGTTCAGTCAAGCATGAAACCACTTATGCAGAAAAAGCAGCTGACTGCTTGTTGAATGGTTGTATTTTCAACCAAAGATTTCACCCTCAAGAATTGATTGAAAAGGAAAATGATGTGTGTAAAGTTTGTTCCATAAAAATTTCTCTTTCATATGGTGCAAAAATGAAAGTCCTAACTGCTAAAATAGCAAAGTTACGGCTGTTTTCTCTTCTGGCCCACTTTATCAAACAGGAAAGTTGTTTGTCACATTAACAAATGGCACTCCATACACAAAAGTCTACAGGGCAACTTCGCATACATGTAGTTTTCTCAAAATATTGTACATGTAACAAGCTCTTGGTATAAAGATATGTATGGACAGCGAAAAACACAAGCACTACAGTTCGTTGGAACATGGTGAATATATTTGTTGTTTGGTGTGTGGTTTCCTTGTCGAGTAAACTCGACATTGGTAAGGAAATTTTAAAGGGCATGGTTATCTCTTGGGTGCTACGAGTCAACTAGGGTCATTCGCGCTTGGATGTTAATACTGCACATGTATGTGGTTAGACAGTGACCGGCCACAAGTGGGGTTCTTTGTTCATGGTCTGGCCATGCCTATTCAGCATTCCATGACCGCTGCAAACTGGAAATCTTTGACAATCAAACTGGGCTTTAAATGAGCTTCAAGCTCCAGTTTCAACCTCATGATTATATAGTTATTCAAGCCGCCTGGCTTCTCATCAGCTAGGTGTGAGGTACGGAACGTGGCGCCGAAAAGAATAACAGCGGTACTGCAACACCGCCAATGTTCTAGCCAGGCATTAAATAGCACTAACACCCACTACGCATTCGGGAATTAGCACTATGCTTGAATCCTGCCCCTACACTAAAACTACGCTTTAAATTTAAGAGCAAGAGTATATTCTAAACAATTTCAAATGAACTAAATTTTGCCTATAAAATCTTCAAAACTTTTCCTCAAAACAGTCAAGGGAAAGTGGCCAGGAATTGCCTCAGATTGCACCACAGAACATCCAGAATCCAAAATTCCTCGGGCTCCTTAAGTGAACCACGACCCCACGCTGTAACGACTCTGTGCTCGCATTGTCCATCCTTGAGCAAAATTCCCCCCACGCTTTAATTTCAACCTGGTTAGAACACTGCACCGGACAATATGAAATGCTTCCTGGAGTGGCTTTTAGCCATGTAATGGTCACCGTCCACACAAAAAATAAATAACTCCCAGAGAGAAAGAAAATAAATACTCTACTCCATCAATGAAGCGTCGGGTAGGAGAGAGGGAAGCTTGCTCTGTGAGATTCCGTCAGACGGACCACTCGGTGATGACACCGGCATCTTCATAGTAAAATGCAGCCCCAGGATCGCCTCCCCGGCTTCTGATGAGTAGCTGTCGTCTTCAGTTCTCTCATCCTCGACTGGTTGATTTTCCAGCTGTCTCTTCCAAGCCGGCCGGCTACTGATGATTCTTGGACCTTAGCATTTGAAGAAAACAGTGACAGGAATTAAGTGGGAAGTTAAGATTTCAGCAGGAAGCATTTACGGGTAGTATGGGAATCGGGTACCCTATTGAAAACAAGCATGGGTACCCGGGTAACCGGGTACCTGTTAAAGAAAGGCAATCCAAACATTAAATCTTGGAAATTGCCGTTCATATTGTTCCACATCGGTGCATCAATGCAGCAAGATGCAGGTTTCTACAGTTAGCTCTATAGCTTTATGGTGTAAATTGCATTTTCGAAAGCATCAGTGATTTTCAGAAATGGGCGGATTTGGGGGTTTAGTATTTTATAGGAAATATCGTTTCACTGACCTGTTCAAAGTTTTGCGTTCTTGGATGGTGGAAAAAACGAGAGAAAAACGGCATTCGTTTTCAACCGTCGGGCGGCAGTTAACTGGATTTGTTATAGTGCCCTCTTGTAAAATAAGCATACATTTTTGTAAAAGGGATCGTTTTCAATTGGTCACATAACTACGCGAGCCGCCTAGTTAAAACCCATCACTTCGGTACACTACGTGACACACACTTGTACTATAATTGCAACCTTGTGCCCGTTTTCAGATTGTTAACCCATTTTAGACGCAACACGGACTAACTACATTCGGTCAATAGAGCGCAGTATTAAAAAATCTGTTATTTTTTCCGATTGTTAAGCGAAACAATCGTTGGAAAGCTTTTCTTGAAAACGATGGCACACCAGGTGCCAGTATTTCACAGGATGATTGAGATTGCTATTAACTTACAGTCTAGTAAGGTATTTTGTAATAATTCAGTAAAAAAATCTTTTTAGGAATTACCAATTGCATTTTGTTTTTCCATTTTAAAAATTCCCCACAAATGACACTTACAAACTTTCTCTTTCATTGTCTGAGAAATTACCAAGTAATATGTTAATTTGGTTACGGGTACTCAATTCCATAATCTAGAACCGGTTCCTGGCGTGAGCGGCTGGGTACTCAGTTCGGATGCACAGCCCGAGGAAGGGAAATTAGTTAAGGTAAATTATATCTTTCACATTTGAATGGGAAAAGAAGATCTGTCTATAAAACTTCACTTGGGCCTCTAAAATGACATTGGTTTACTTCTAGGTATCCGAAGAGAACATTGCTAAAATAAACATGATCAGGTCCGTTAAAGATCTGGTATAGCGGTCGTTGGTTACACAGAAATTTGCTCTGCTGATTCTCAAGTCATACTTGACTATTCAGTTTTGAAAAGTTCGGCACATGTTTTTCGGCCTGTGTTCTTCTTGAATAGAAGTAGGTTCAGCTGACAGTTATCGACCAATAAACAGCTTTCATCACAATCCTGCAAAAAAATGACTTTACAACGCTGTGATTAGCTGGTACGCTGCGTTGCACAAAACAGATGATACTCAGACTAGCTTTACCTTTACCCATGGATGGATGTGTGGCCAAGGATACAGTATAGGGAATATCCAGGCCACGCCAGTGGCACTAGGTATTACTTGGAGAGTGGATGGCATACCTGCTGCACTGGTGTTCTTGTCCAATTCCTTCAACTCCCTGTGTTTGTGTAGCGCCTTGGCAATGTCTAGATGACGGAGACAGCGAAAACCATTGCCATCAGTCATGTCATAGACTCTCACCTAACAGACATGGGAAAACAGCTTAAGCATATGAATAAGTTATTATTTCAAAAATGATTACCTGACTAGGTTGAGCAACTCGACTCTAATCGGAATTTGTTGACTCCTCAAAGTAGTCAAGTCCTGCTTCCTTGGGGTAGGGGTGTGCATTTACAGGTAGTACAGGAATCGGGTACCTGACTGAAAAGAACACACGTCCCGGGTACCCTTTAAAGAAAGCCAATCCCAAAAATTTCATCTTGCAAATTACTGTTCATATTGTTCGTAAAGGTTCGCACGTTAATTCTACCACATCGGTGCATCAATGAAGCAAAATGCAAGTGTGTAGTATACAGTGAGCTCTATAGCTTTATGGTGCATTTTGTTTTTCCATGTACCCTGGTTTTCATTTTGAATATTCCCCACAAATAACATTCAAAAAAACTTCCTGCATTATCTACAAGACTGAAAACAGCAAGAAATAACTTTCCATATATCAGGGGTGAGATTGGCTGAAAATAAAAAATCCACGAAACCTGCAGTGTTTGGGGGTCGTCGAGGACCCCAAAGCAACATAGGGTACCCAGAAAATACCCGTTTCTAAAGCACCTTTAGGGTAACACCTCAGGAATTCCAGATTTCAAAAGAGATTCTTTAAAAATCCTGAAAAATCTCACCCCTGTAGTATTTAAAAAACCTTGCTAGCACATAATGTTTTGAAGATATAATTGTTTGTAACCTTCAATTTTCACACAAAAGGTCTTCTGAGAATACACAAACTTGTTTTCACTTTTCTTTAACCCTAACCCTCCAGGGTATTTTGGCTAGAAACCCTGCCAGACGCATCAGATTGCATACTTTGTCACATTGACTTGTGTGCAGAGTGCAGCAAGGTCAAGCTGTCACCACAGATGCACTGTGCTGTGTCTGGCAGGGTTAGGGTTAAGGACATTTAAATTTGTCTGCTGCATATGAAACTACAGGTATTAGACAGGCTAAGTAAAAATACAAACCCAAATTTCATACATTTTCCAACCTCCCCACATTCAACGGTCAATAACACAAACTGAAAATGCGCAACGGGTGACTTTCTTTGTAAAGCAGGTCACATATAATTATGACTTTGTGCAGAAACTTTAGGACCTCATCAAAAAGACACACCTCTGGCCACTGAATGGGCAAAATCTCATCAATGTTTATTCAAATTTACCTAGTCGGTTTCCCTTGTGGATTGTTTGATGAATTATCAGTTAAAAGTCGTATCCTCATTGAGTGATCCCCACAATGTCGCTTCCCTGGTTGTATCGTAAAATTGGGTGTGATCCCTGGCTATACGGCATTCTGGGTTCATGACTTCTGACTAGTGCCCACCCGAACAAAGATATTGACAATTTGGGAGACTACCAACAGAGGGAAAGATAGCTCAGTTGGTAGAGCGTCAGTACGGTATTCCGGAGGTCGCAGGTTCGAATCCCGCTCCTGCCAGTTTTCTTTGTTCACTTTGAAAAAACATCAATATTTATATAAATATTCAGTTACCTGGCCATCTGAAGTTCCCACCGCAAAGCTCTCTCTGTTGGGATTCATGACAAGGCTAAGGAAAGGCGATCCTTGAGAAAGACACACGTAGAAGTGTTTTAAAAAGTGCACTCTAATTACCGTTCAAATACAAATTATACATAGTTTGTAGCATAGCATCCCTAGAATGGAAGGTTCTCCCATGAACAGTTGTGGACAGCCTCACAGGCAAGTCCCTGATCAGTTAGAAATCTAATCCATTGGGATAGAAGTACAGGTATACTCCAGGGGTGAGATTTGAGGAAAATGAAGAATCCACGAAACATCTGCAGGCAAACAATTTGTAGGGCGTTGCTGAAAAATGTACAAGAAAACTGCATTTTCCACCAAAAGATACGGTTCAGGATTGCAAAAAAAACAAATAGGGTCTTTAGAAAGAGAAGAATGTTGCAGAGGTCATTGTGGAACGATAAAAAACAATTTTAGGACCGAAAAATCTTCCGGAAATCTGGAAAACGTCTCACAAAAAAATCCTGAAATCAGGAGAGATCCGTAGAAATCCCACCCCTGATACTCTGAGTATTCGTTGTAAACTGCACGGATACTTCTCTGGAATAACAGTATTAGGATACAACGTCTGCAAAGGATGGTACAAGATTACGAAAATAAGTGAAACTCCTACCATTTCATAAGATAAAAGTATAAACTTTTATCGTATGAAATTCAAATGGATTCAGTGAACATTCAGCTGCTTCTTTTGTGCAGTTTTCTAATAGCATTTAAAGGACAAAAGAATTATACAAACTATCTAATGTGTCCCAAATCTGCACCCAATAACCTCTGTCAATTGTACAACCTTTTTTTTTTAAGTAACAGTGATCCGATCAGAACAGGAGACAGTAGACATTTTTTATTCTTTACCTGATATTATACAGGACTGGTACACTAGACATCCTTGTGTAATGTCCCATATCTGCAAAGGAGGAAAACAGAGAAACTGAGTCGAATTTGGAGATTCATAAGGGCATGGAATATTACCCTCCTACTATTTCACCATACAAAACCTTACAAAATTTTCATATCAAAATTTGACCATAGCATTAACACACACATGGCAAAACCATACAGTTTAATGCTATAGCAAGCTTATTGACATGGCAAAACCATACACATGGTTTTGTATGGTAAACATGCTTCACTGTGGTACAACAGTGTGTGCCAAATGGTTTTGTATAGTAAACATGCTTCACTGTGGTGTACAATGTATGCCAAATGGTTTTGTGTGGTGAATATACTTCATTGTGGCTTATCAACAGACTACTTGGGGCTATGGTGAGTTATATATAATGTATAAAGAGAAACCACCCTAATTCTAAAATGGTATAGCCCTATTCATCAATGTTCCCCAGTACACAATGGAGTTGGTTCACCATAAAAAACCTTGCATTTGCCAGCAGACACAGCCTGTACAACCATACAAAACCTTACAGTGCCATACAGAGGTCAAGTTGATTTACCATTCAAAACCAGACAGCTGTCAGGTTTTGTATGGTATACCTGCTGTACACTCGGTGACTCACTGTATGGTTTTGTATGGTGAATAAACTTTCTTATAAATTGCCTCAAGAGTAGGAGGGTTAACCTATTGAATACGGCCAACAGCCACAGCCGCAATTTGAAAAAGACCACCTGGCTGGTTGTCCTCTATACACGCATTCCTGCACATACTCAATCCATTTATGTTTCAACTATATTGTTTTTGAATGGGAGTGTAATGAATAGATGGAGCTTTTATAAACAAATCTTTCATTCACATGAACAGGGGCTCCAATTGCGATGAATAGGACCACTCTATTCAGTGTGCTGCATATTGTTGGAATTTACGAACGGGATGTGCAGCCAAGTGTAAATGCAAACAATGGCACCACTCTGAATAGAGTGGTCTTACTCATTGTGCTTAAGCCCCCTCCCCTTCGTGCAAATGAAAGTTTTGTTTGAAAAAGTTCCATCTATTCATTAAACTCCCATTCAAGAACAATATAGTTGAAACATGAATGGATTGAGTATGTGTAGGAATGCTCCTATTGACGACAACCAGCCTGGTGGTCTTTTTCAAACCATGGCTATGGCCATCGTCCTTATTTAAGAGGTTGATAGAAACCGATACCCATCATCTCAAGTTGGGACGGTGCACTGCATCACACCTACCTTGAAAGTACGATCCTCGGACACAGAGACCAACGTGGAGGGAAGATGGGGTGAGAACTCAGCACAATTCACTGGAGCTGTGTGGCCTTCCAACGTCGCATCAAGTCTTTCCATCTGACATATGCAAATGAAGCTGGCTTCATTACAAACCCCAATAATGACTTTTTAATGGAACTGTAGACCGACCCCTTTGAAGCAAGTACATGCCTTAAAACCCCTTACGTGCGGGTATTATATGGGGGCGACCGGGCGCCATGCCCGCTTGTGCAGCCAAGTGAAACGGAAACAAGAGGCTTGTGCAGCCAAGCATAATGTACACAATACCCCAATAATGGATTGAAAATGCAGAAATTGGTGTGTATAGACGTCAACCGGCCAGGTGGCAATTTTCAATCTGCACATATACATGTACATGTAGGTGTCAACCGGGCACAAGGGGTTAACATAAGGGGAGATACATTATCCTTGTGTCTGGCTGTTATTGATGGGGGGCTGGTATACCAAGTTATCGCTTCTTTAATTCTGCATTTTCAAACTAATGTGGATGCTGCTTGTCAATTACTTGGTAGAAATTAAACCAATTTGATCTGATAGCAAGAAATGCTCACTGAGCTGTGAAGGACAAGTAGTATTAGAGTTCAGTCCAGCAAATTTATTATTTATAATTGGGGCAATTCACAATGCAGTAGAATGCCATTATAACAAAGATCATGGGATCCACAAAAATGCTCAGTGCAGTGGTCATTTGTTATAGTGAATGAATGTATTAAATATTAAATTTAGGAGCCAAAGATGGTGTTCGTTATAGCCAAATGTTCGGTATAGTGGTGTTCATTATAGCAACGTTCTACTGCACTGTTAACAAATTGCCCAAATGGCTTTGTTCGTCCGGGGGTATCTTCTACCTTCAAACAGCAACTTTACAACATTGGCCCTTGACAACTTCAGAACGAATGAGCAGAAGGGAAGACAGTATGATGATGGCAGGTAGTGGGTGAGGGTGTGCAGTGGCAAAGTGGGCGTGAGCCCCCCTCCAAAAAAAGCCAACAGCTGATCCATTTTGTTTTAAAATTATGCAGACTAGATTTCATCAGTGTACATAATGACACTTGTCACAATGTTAAAGATCCAAAACGGAAAAACATATTAGAGTACAGCTCCGTTCTCAAAATATTTGGTCTTTTTTTTCTTTTTATCGAACATCTCTTTTCCTATTATCAAAAACAAAAAAATACGTATAACATTCTGTTCTTGATCAAAGATTTGAATGTACGGCACCAAGCCCTAGTGTGTCTGCAGTTTTCTTGACAAGCTTCTCACCTTGGAGTCAAGGACGAGAACCTCACAGCCTACACAAACGGCAACCAGATCATCATCGGGGCTGAAGCTACAGTACTGGACCTGCCGCAAGCACTGACCGATAATCTGACCCCTGATCTGGTCACCTACATATATATATACGAACCCAGGAAAATACAGTTAATTATTAGCAAGTTCAGACTATTTTGAAAAGAAAGGCTGCAATGCAGGTTTTTGTTTAAGACACGTTTATATTTAACTGTAATTTTATATAAATACTTTTCTATTGTTAGGTTACTCGTGGTTTTGCATGCATGCCTTATTTGGAGCCAAATTTGAGGCTACATTGCCTGATATCGATTTTTAGCCAAGAATTTATATTTTTACGGAAAAGTAGCCACATTTTTATCTTATATTTCTCTCAGGGAGGACATCAAAATTAAACAGGCGGTATTGATAGCGGTACCGCTGTTTTCACTGAGGTACTGCATTCAGTGATTTGCATCAGGCTTTTTGAATGGAAATCTAAAAGATTTTAACAGTAGAATAAACATCAGGTCAAAAACTAAGCAAATAACTCGGTAAATCTTCGTCAGTAATAAATAATTCTATGACCAACAGTCTGGGTGTCGTCACAAGTCAAGAATGAGGTCATTATCAGAGCAAATCTGGTTGAGTATACCGTTACTTCTCAAAAAGCAGCGGGAACACTAATAATCCTGCCTGTTTAATAAGGATATCCTCCTGATATTGATGGGGGGGGTGGGGGGTGGCTAGTAGGCCAGGAATGGGCTGTGCAGCCAAGCGTAAATGTAAACAATAGGCACCACACTTAATTGAGTGGTCCTATTCATCACACTAGGAGCCCCTTTCGTGTGAATGAAAGCTTTGAAAAAGCTCCATCTATTCATTACACTCCGTTTCAAGAATATAGTTGAAACATGAATGGATCGAGTACGCAGAAGAATGCACTATATACAACAACCAGCAGGGTGGTCTTTTTTTAAACCGCGGCTATGGTCCTTGTCTGTAATGGGCTCCGTGCGCCACCAAAAGAGGGCGCTGTCCACATAGCAACCGCACTTCCATGGGGAGTACGTCGCTGGTATTACGCACTGCGCTCCTCGTTCATTTGATACTCGTATACCAGTGGGATTGCTTTGTCTGTTTGCCGACTCTCGATAATTGCGTTTTCAATAAGAATATCACAGCGGGAACCAGACACTTAAATTGAAGCCAGGCAAGATGGCGTCGATATTGACCCCCCAACTCGCCTTTTCTATCCGTTGAGGGGGTAGTTGTGCACGGAGCCCATAAAGAGGTTAATTCATGTGCATCAATTCTGGCAAACAGAGTACATTCCAATAATGACTACATGATGAACCTACCCAAGTCGTAGGTATTCCTGGCTTGTTCTACATTCCAGACGATGATGTAATCCTCCGCCGCTGAGCATAGCAGGGTCGGGTTGTGCCGATGCCCAAACTGAAGGCATGTCAGCTTCATCTTGTGCGCTTCCAATACCAGAGGCTGTCAAACAAGGTCATTAATAAAGCCATGTTACAAAATTATTAGTTTTACAGAAACTGAAAGCAATGGAAACAAATCCTTATAAAAAACTGAACCTCCACAATGCACAATCAGGATACAGACCTTTTTTTAACCCCTTGCGTACGGATGACGGAATATGGCGCAAACAAAAACAGTGCCACCAGGCCGGATGACGCAATTGGCCGCCGTTTGTGCAGTTTCAATCCATTGTTGGTTTATTGTGTATAGGTTACGCTTGACTGCACAAACACATTGTAGCGTTTCGCTTGGCTGCTAGAGCCGCCGCGGCACCCCGACGTCTCCCGTAAAATACCGTACTCAAGGGGTTAACCAGCATAAAAGGTAAACAGTGGACTGCTTTGGAGTGATCATCGTACATGTATCGTATGGGGCAAGTTAAACCATGTGCATTCAAGTGGCATGCACACTTGACTGGTTTCCTTGAATAAGCACTTCATTAGCATTACTACTTTATGTTGTCCACGACGACATGTGAACAAGGTCTATAAATAATGAAACCTCACTAAGAAACAATTTATTTACAATTTTCGATTTTCTCAAATCCAATTCTATGCCTGACTGCTTTTGGCCAATTGAATAAACTGTTCTTTTTGTTACAGTTTAAGTACATCCACTTTCTGTGTGGACACCCAGTAATGTATTTTTGTTTATCAATTAATATTTTTAAACAGAAGGTAAAGTGCAAAAAGAGGGTAAAACTGTCTACTTGATTGCAATAAAGGTTGCCATTTAAAAAAGCAATTAGGAGGACAGTGGAAAATGATTAAGGTGTGAACTTTTTTTTGAAGGGTTTCCTTCTTCCTTAAATGTAGTATACAACATTTGCAAACATAAATAGAAATACTGAATTATTACAAAATACCATACTAGACTGTTAAAGTAAATAGCAGTCTCAAGCATCCTGTGAAATCATGGCACCTGGTGTGCTGCCGTTTTCAAGAAAAGTGGAAATTTGTATTGTTTTCTAATAGTCTAGTTCCCCGACCTGATAATTTCCCAACTATAAATTGCTCTGTTTTGTCTAAAGTATGGTCAGGGAACCAAACTACCAGAAAAAAAAAATTGTTTCTCTGTTTTGCATCATCTACAAATGTATGCACACAAAACTTTAAACAGGTCACTGTAATACAGTATTTGCTAGCATGCTATAAAATACTAACCCCAAATCCATTTTTTCAGAAAATTTCATGAAAATTCAAAAAATGTCATGGAGATACTTAATAACAGACAATAACATACTTATTACAACATGGAAATTCTACTAACCATTAGCATCCTAGTCCTGCAAACGTTTGCTAGATGCCTTGTGTTATGTGCACAACTAAATATTGTCAGTGTTATGAAATTCCCCTCACGGAATATACGCCCCTCATTCAGTATTATGTACAACAGTCACAAACGTGGGCGAGGCCACGCGTCACTTATTTGCATACGTGTGCGACCTCGGCTGACCCTCTGAATGAATGGGTCAAAGTTGTTTACGCGAAGCCTTATAAATACATGTACTAGAAGATCTGTGTAGAAATCTCGTGTACGCTAGGTCTTTCGAGAAGCTGTGTAAAAGTATATTTTTAGATGTGGCATAATCGTAAGAAGTTTTCAGATTGTAAGAATTATCTAGAATTATATGTATAGTAATTTCTAGAATGTAGGAAATTTCTTTATATACGGGATAACTTCAGAACAAAATCAGGACTTTAGACAGACAGAGAATTTCGTTAGGATTTTGGTTATCGAGTTAATCGAGCCATTTTATTCGGACCTGTGACCTGTATATGACTCGTCTGCGTAGGAGCGTCTGGAGAGAGTTAGAGCTGAGTTATATTTCCGGAAAAAGATACATTTATTTGTGAACTGTTGTCGGTTCATTATTTGGGGTATCATATCCCCATACTTTCGCGACGGGAGCCAGTTGTGCCGTCCCCGCTGTTTTCGCCTCTCTTCGGCTGTTTTGGAGGTGAATTCGCCCCGTGTTCCAGCTTGCAAAGAACTGTATCCGCTCTCATTATTGAAGTCGTCCTCGTTCGTTGCCGAGTGCCCAAGTCGTCTAAGTCCTTGCCCAAGTCCTCACCCATTGCAGAGCTGCCCAAGTCGTCTGAGCCCTCGCCTATATAAGTCCTCGCCCGTAATATCTTTTAAAGGCCGTGTACATCATTGGTTATTGTTGCAATTTTCAAAAATGGGCGGATTTGGGGGTTAGTATGTTATAGGAAATATCGTTCCACTGACCTGTTCAAAGTTTTGCGTTGTTGGATGGCGAAAAAAACGAAAGAAAAACGGCGCTCGTTTTCAACCGTCGGGCAGATGATAGCATTTATTCAAGGCGCGCGTGGCTACCAGCTGGACACGTGACGCGCCCTGAATGCCAGCATGTCCAGCGCGCCACTCGTCCGGCTAGCCACGCGCGCCTTGACCAAAGGCTACAGGGCAGTTTTCCAACGATTTCCAGCTGGAAATCGTTGGAAGACGATATAATTTCCATTTATCTTGACAACGACAGCACACCTGGTGCCATAATTTCACAGGATGATTGAGACTACTATTAACTTACAGTCTAATAAGGTATTTCGTAATAATTCAGTAAAAAAATTTGGAGAATTACCAATCGTGTAATTTAAGTTATATATTGTACAAGATCACTCTATTCAGAAAAGGGTCGATTCTTTTCAAGAATGTACAGTTAAGTTAATTGACTTAAATCATCTCATACCTCAAAGCATTAGTAACAATGGACACGTTTTGTTCCCTTGAAATCTTGACAATAGGTGAAAGGGACATTGTTTGATTTGAATGGGCTCGGACGCTTCGCGTCCTCGCCCATTCCAATCAAAGAATGTCCACTTTATCGTCGTTTCTCCTTAACTTAATTCTACACTTGTTAAACCCTATTGATTCTCGAATATTCAAATTATTAAATACATTGTTTCTTTGTTCTTTATATCAGTGTGATCTTGTTTGATTTCTTTGTTGCATCTGAGAAAATTCAGGCTTTTTCTACTAATTTATATTTACGGATAGTCTAGAGATTTTCAGACCGTAACACTTGGGATTTCTACTGTCAAAATTTTAAATTACACGATTGGTAATCCTCCAAATTTGTTTTACTAAATTATTACGAAATACCTTACAATCATCTTGTGAAATGATGGCACTGTGTGCTGTCGTTTTCAAGAAAAGTGGAAATTTATATCTTTTTCCAACGATTGTTCGGCCTCTATTGACCAAATGTGGTAAGTCAGCGTTGTCTGAATCTGAAAACAGGCGCAAGGTTGCAATTATCGTACGTGTGTACACATACAATGTAGTGTACCGAAGCGACGCGTTGTAACCAGTGCATGCAGTGGATCTTGGACGTTCGCCACATGTACGTACATGTACTGCTCGGCCTATGCACATGTTATGTGACCAATTGGAAACGATCCCATTTATACAAATTATGCTTATTTTACAAGAGGGCGCTATAACAAATGCCGCCCGGCGGTTGAAAACGAACGCAGTTTTTCTCTCGTTCTTTTTCGCCATCCAAGAATGCAAAACTTTGAACAGGTCAGTGGAACGATATTTCCTATAAAATACTAACCCCCAAATCCGCCCATTTCTGAAAATTACAACAATGACCAATCATGTACACTACCTTTAATCAAATTCTGCTTCTGAACGCAGCGTGCTTTTTACTGTGCCCTCTACTTATGATCTCCTCAAATTGAATAGAGGTTCCTTTAACAGAAAATCATGTGCTTAGCAGAGCCGTGAACTTTGGCCCGGGATACAAAACTTCAAAATAAATCATTGGCAGCACCTTGGATCCCAAACTGAGTAGACTCCAGATTCCCACCGACTTCTCAACAGGCAGTGCTAGATAGGTACCATTGCATCCGAGCTGGAGATGTGAAGGTGCAAACGGTGTACAAATAGTACTCTGATGTGCAGCTGCCATTACTGCTCCTTGTCTACCTTCCTAGCGTCATGAAGATTCAATGTGCTGGAGTGGATATGGACGGATGGTCAGTTAACAAAATCATCATGAGAATCAGGAGTTTAAAACTCTATATTCAGGGATGCCAGTCAGACTTCTCTTCAGGGCCTGAAATTACAGCCAAGATGAATGGATTTACAGTCAAATTTTGAAAATGTACAGGATTTCAAATTTTGTAAAAGCCTGAAATCAGGCAATTGCCTGAAGACTGACATCCCTGTATATTCTTAGTCTCTATTTCAATCCTCTTTTAACCCTAATAACATTCTAGGTATTCATTTGGGGTGCAAAGACCTGCGTACTATTCTGTAGCACTGAGTCTCTCTGTCTTTGATGATTGAGTGTATCATGACAGCAGTCAAGATACTTGCAACTACAGAGTACTATTTTTGTACTTCTATGTACAGTTAAGTTACTGGGTAAATTATATTTGTGTCAATGAATTGGATGGCTAAGATAAACAAATTGTATCATCTCTGAAAACCAGTATACATGTAGTTCATGCTTTGTTTCCGCCTTAGATGAAAACAGACATTTTGCCTCCAACCCCAGCAACAAACAGTAGTACTACATATTACTACGTACATGTACTTTATTTAGTTGGAGTGAAGTATCAAATACTGGTACTAATAAATTACTACAAGCATTGCACACAAATAGGTGAGAGTACTGCATACTACAGTTTACTACTAGTAGTATTTGTATATTTGTAGCTTTATGTGAGGTTAGGGTTAATGCAGGTACATGTATATGAATTGTTTACATTTTGGCATTTTAAACACAAGGATAATTAAAATCAAGACTACTATTTTTTGTGAAGTTGGTCGAAGTTAAAGGGACACAATTGCCTTAGAGGCACCCACTTGGGCTTCAAAAGGTATTTGTCCTAAAATTGCTACATGTATGGTTGGAAAGATCATTCAAAATGTAGAATATAATATAGTACATGACCACCCCTTGAAAATGTGTCTGAAAATCACTGACAATCATTTCTGGAATGCCAGTTTGGTTCAGAAAAGTGGACTGTTGGAAAATTCAGAGTGGTGCCCTTGGTCTGTAGGCAGTGATGTAGTCGAGACCATCACGAGACCATCACGAGACCATCTTGTTACAGGCACACAGGCATGACAGGCATAAACCATAACAAAGGAATGCTTTTATTACAGTTCATTTGAATAGCTTGAGACTTGAATTAAGACTGAAGGTCTTGTGATGGTCTTGCGGGTCTTGTAATGGTCTCGACTACATCACTGTTTGTAGCGTACTTCAACCCTCCTACTGTTATACATATAACTATCATAACCTATCAAAAAACCTAAGCCCTTCCTCTCCAACAGCTTGTGTGTTTCAACCTGAAACTCGATAGGTTTTGATAGGTAAGGTAGTTGGCTCTATTTTTGGCACCGAGAGAGGGAGGGTTAATAGACACTTTTTTGTATAGTACCGTGCTTGGATGCTAATACAGTGGAACGCCGCTATAATGAACATCGCGGGATCCACAGATTTTGTTAGTTATAGCGATCGTTCGTTATAGCGATTTTCTGCCAAATGCCCCCATTTCAACATGGCGTCCGTTCATTTCAACATGGCGTCCGTTCTTTTAAATAGCGTCCTCTTGCGTTGTATTTGAAATGCGCTCTCTTTTGACCATTGTCAATGTCAGTGTACGAAACTACTGTCCATTCATCTTGGCAGCACGTCACCCTGGCGGTTGCTTTAGGACGACTTATGAACATGTGCCGCCCATTGAATCATGTAATTACATGTTCATACTTTTTAAGCTTACCAAATTCTAAAGCAACAGTTGGCTTTCCCCTTCTATTCCTTGGGGAAATAATAGCCACCTGTCACTCTTCAACATAAAGCTGCGGCCTTCCGTTGTTCGGCAAGTTTTGTACACAAAATCTGGGAGCCAAGGATGGTGTTCGTTATAGCCGAATGTTCGGTATAGCGGTGTTCATTATAGCGGCGTTCCACTGTAATACCAGCTCTGTCAATGACAAAATGCTATTAAAAGGAGCTGATATTTCAGGACAAGTTACTTGGACTAAAGACGGATAAATATGCAAACAAAATCATGGCCCATCTGATGTCTGAAGCTGCTAAGTAGGTATCTTGCCCCAAGAGTGTGGTGGGATAACTTGCTGCACTGTATCCTTAGCCACACAACCAACCATGGGTAAAGCCTGTGCATCTACAGTTTACATGTACATGTACATGTACAATGTATGTAGTCCAAAATTGTGACACGTGTAATGTCTCCACAATTTTTCAAGTAACATATCACTGGTGAATGTGTGCCAGGGGAGCTGAGGCATCAAAAAACACATTCAAAAGACAAAAATGGGCCCAGAGGCCCGAAACTGCTCTGTATTTAATTTAATTGAGGTGGCGTTAATTAACAGGCGCTGCCCTTGGTATACAGGGGCTACTAAATATCCACTCACAAACAAAGCAAACTTAAATGGAAATTAACCATGGTGGAAAAAAAAAGGAATGTAAAAAAGAAGTACTGCAGTTGGGACCCAAGATGGATCTGAAAATTGCTCAAAATTCACGAGACCCTTTCAACTTTATGAAAAACAACTCAATAACTAGGACTCTATGTCTCTTCGCTGAACAGAACATAGGGCTTTTCCGCATTATTTTTTTATGATGTCACTGCGATTTTTGCTTGTTTGTGACAAGTCTGCCTACCCACCAGGCTTCATGACAATTGGACCTACCAATTTACATGTCTTACGAGAAATTATGCCTTTGATGACGTCATTATGATGGTGCACATATTTTGCATTTTTGTTACATATGTAGGACCTAACAAACCTATTACAAAAAGAATTTTGATATTAGCATGTTCTGTTGATGAATTATGGCTTAACCCTAACCATCCCTAACCTGCCAAAATCAAACACCCCATTTGTGTTGAATTTTGTGTGATTGGGTACTGTAGAGCCTTGGCACCATCACTTTGCATGGGACTTGATGCCCTGAATTTGTCTAAGTACAAAGAATGTGCCATTGGTTTACTACACAGTGTTGGAGTTTGTGTGGTTAGGGAAGGATTCTAGTAAAAAGCCTTGGGCTGTTAGGGTTTTAAAGAACATTTTAAGGTTCAAAAACTTTAAAATTACTATAATTTCGTATGATGATGTCATCGTGACGTCACCTTAATTTTCATCAACAACAAATGCTTGTCTACCAACATACACATGTACTACGTTTAAGCGTAATCGGACCTACGGTTCTCTAGATACGGGCCATTGAAAAATGCACATTTAAGATCACATCACGTGACCGTGATGACATCATCACCCCGTCACTCTTCGGCATACAATTTCAGCTTAGGGTCTATGTTTGTGTTAAGTCTGATTAAGATCTGAGGTTGTTTAGTGACCAAAGTGCCACTTACAAAATTTGAGTACAAAGTCTATGGGATTTTGGATAGAACTAAAAATTCATAGAAAATCAGCTGATGACGTCATCATGACGTCACTTCGGATTTTACATGCTAGTGGCACTATCTACCTACCTACCAATGTTTATGATGATCGGACGTACATGTACCCTTATATGTGTTTCCAAAAAGCACATTTTTGATGACGTCATAATGACGTCACACATTTTTACATTTATGTGAAAGAATATAGAAGCTAACAAAGCTATTACAAAAAGAATTTTGAATTTAGCATGTTCTGTTGATGAGATATGGCTTTAAGAAACTTTAAAGTTCAAAAACTTTAATATTACTGTAAAATCGTATGACGTCATCATGACGTCACCTCAATTTTCATCTATAACACGAGCTACACTACCAACATACATGTACCTGGTTTGAAGGCAATCGGACGTACCGTTCTCTAGATATGGGCCCTTGAAAAATGCACCTTTAAGATGACGTCACATGACACGTGATGAAGTCATCATGACGTCACATTTTGGCATACATTTTCACCTTAGGGTCTCTGTTTGTGTTAAGCCTGATTAAGATCTGATGTTGTTTAGTGACCAAAGTGGCTCTTACAAAATTCGTGTACAAAGTCTAGGGGATTTGGGATAGAACTAAAAGAATCATAGAAAATCAGCCGATGACGTCATCATGACGTCACCTCGGATTTAACATGCTACTAGCACTATCTACCTGCCCACTAATTTTTATGACGATCAGACCTACCCTTATATGTGTTTCCAAAAAGCACATTTTTGATGACGTCATAATGACGTCACACATTTTTACATTTATGTGAAAGAATATAGAAGCTAACAAAGCTATTACAAAAATAATTTTGAATTTAGCATGTTCTGTTGGTGAGATATGGCTTTAAGAAACTTTGAAGTTCAAAAACTTAAAAATTACTATAAAATTGTATGATGACGTCATCTTGACGTCATCTTGACGTCACCTCAATTTTAATCTATAACACGAGCTAGCCTACCAACATACCAGGTTTTAAGGAAATAGGACCTACCGTTCTCTAGATATGGGCCCTTGAAAAACGCACATTTAAGATGACGTCACGTGACACGTGATGACATCATCATGACGTCACTCTTCGACATACAATTTCAGCTTAGGGTCTATGTTTGAGGTAAGTTTGGTTAAGATCTGAGGTTTTTTAAGACCTAAAGTGCCGAGGACAAAATTTGTGTACAAAGTCTATGGGATTTTGGTCAGAACTAAAAGAAGAAGAAGAAAAAAAAGAGAAACTAGACTTCTATGTCTGTTACAAGAACAGAACATAGGGCTTTTCCGTTTTTTTATATTTTTATTCAGCATAAAAGTTGTTAAGGGTCTTGTCTTTGATGAGTTTTCTAAGATCTGAGATTATTTCATGACCCAAATTTCTAACTTCAAACTCGACCTTTAAGTTCATGCTGCGTGATCCATGATGACGTTATAACGCCAGCATTTCTCAAAGCAAATTTGCAACGTGGTCTTGGCCTGTGTCAAGATTGGAGTCAATTTGATAAATGACAATATAGAATTGGAGAGTAGGCCTAACATTTAAAGATTCACAAAAAATCAGCCAATGACGTGATCATGACGGCATTTCGAATTTTACATGCTATGACAATACCAACTGGCCCACCAATTTTCATGACGATCGAACCTACCCTTATACGTGCTTTAAAAAAAGCACATTTTTGATGACGTCATCATGACAGCACCCATTTTTCGCATTTATATGTAAGTATCTATGACCTAACGGACCTAATAAAAAGAATTTCGAAATTAGTATGTACCGTTGATGAGATACATGTATGACTTTAAAAGGTTCAAAAACTAAAAAAATACTATAAAATCGTATGATGACGTAATCATGACGTCACATCAATTTCCATCTGTAACACATGCTGGCCTATCTAGATACCACGTATCAACTTAATCGGACTTGTACTTCCATAGATATATGGCTTCGAAAAATGCCCCTTTAAGATGACGTCACGTGACATGTGATGACCATCATTAAAAGTCAAGTCAGGGTTCCCACAGAAATCTGAAAACCAAATTCCATGACCTTTCCATGACTTTCCAAGACTAAATTTCAATGACATTTACAATGTAATATCATTTTGCAGAGAAAAGTTGTTTGGTATTATGGTACTGATGAACCCCTGATATGGGGCTAACCATTTTTTTGCTTTTGAAAATAAGTGTTAATTAATAATGCCCTCCTCCTCCCATTACAGCCATCCGATCCACCCACTTTAATAAAACAAAAAAAGATAAGATGATATATTATAAGATGTACATAATGGCTGTGGCACTAACAGCTACCATCAGCAAAGAAGACAGAAAAAAGATAGAAAGAAGAAAGATAGTAAATGGCTAAATCACATACAGCAGACACATGGAGCTAGCACGTTAGTAGAGAGATTCACGCAAACCGGCATTGGCGTCTTGGCGAAGCTATTTGCAATGCCCAATATTCTGTCAGTGCTGCGACTGGCTTTAATTTGTTTTTATTTAGTTTTGATCATTTAATTTTCTATAATAATTGGTGTTTGTTTATTGTTACTATTTTAAATGACTCATAACATTATTTTTATATTTATAACAAATTGATCAGAAATAAATTAGGCTCAAATTTTCAATTATAAAATTAGCAATTTAGCAATAATGGTCACAACTTTTAACTGAAATTGTCCTCCAAAATGACCCAAAAATTAAATCAACAAAAATCCACAATAGGGTTAACCTAACATGACTACTATTGGCCCTCATTCTATTTCTAATTCTATTTACTCTTTTCAGTAATATAATATTTAAAAGAATTGTTTGTCTTAAAATCTCTGTGGTATTATAAGTTACAGCATCATCACCATACTGCACATTTCTCATCCAAGTTGATAACAGGACCCCCCCCCCCCCCCTGCACACAATCATGGTGGAATAAAACTATTTAATGCGGCTACCATTAAATATCAACATGTAGGTATGTACTGTCTGCTTTGTTTTCTTTTAAAGTTTATTTTCTTATAGTCTAAACAGAAACCATTACCCTAATAATCTCCTAGGGTGTGTGAAAAATCATCTACTGAGAATTGAGGACTTTTATGGTTAAGATATCATTTACATGATTAGGTTTAATATTCAGCTACCATCTCTAATCTTGTTTTCAATTATATCATGTTTATGTGCCCACATTACATTGAGCTTATGTGTATTGAGTTAAACCTACATGGATGTGGTTCATTCCATGAAGTTGGGTACATAAAGTGTGACATTTTGCCAAAAAGGGCAATGTTTAAACCCTAAAATATATATTTTCTACCTTTATCAGTTTTCCCTGATCTGGATACGTTGTTCATGCACACTTGCAATTAGTAGTTTCACAAGTCCAATAAAGGATTCTTTGGATTGTTTTTTCACACTCGATGAAGATTTATTGTCAAAATGTGTGACATTCCTCCAAATTTGGTGTCCTGTTACACGTGAAACCAGTACCTTAAAATGTCATTATATTCTCTCTGCTTTCATTATTTTTATCTAATTGTTACTAATTTTATAAACTTATAAGTAGGTCTTATGGGTATGAAACTTGCGACTCTTCTAACAAAGCTGGTAGATATAGGCTGATGGGTCATTCCGTAAATGAAAAATATATGGTGTTCGTGTTACATGTGAAACAAAAACACATTTTCTGACATATTTCCATTGATTTGCCTTGAACATGTCTGCATTTTATGAACTAGTTAAGGATATAAATGAAAAGATATGAAAATCAGACCTCTTCAGTAAATATGAGGCATAAAATTGAATTTTTGTGGATTTTACATGTAACATAGACACTGGTGTCAATGTTACATGTGAAACCCATCGCTTATTTGTACCATATCACTGTAAATTTCAATTGCAAAAGTCTGACTTCCATTTGTTCAATATTGCTGTCTGTAAGTACACAAAAGGTGGTTTATTAAAGAAAGTGTTGAATAAAGTTCTTAAGATATAGCAAAAGTTAGGTACTGCAGCTCAATTCTGTTTGATCCACTGCCATCTTCACTGACAAATGTACATGTACATGCTGTCATCAAATCTGAAATAAGGAACAATAAAAATTGTCCCCTGTGTATTTCTATATTTTATTCATGTGTTGTGTTTTGGGTTTTTTATCTGGGGTTCAGGGTGAGCTGGTTGGGTTTATAATTTGTACAGATACATGCATGCCCCCAGGCCCAACTTGCAGACTAGGCTGTGTATAATAATAATAATTAACTTCTCTGAGACAAGTAGGGGCATATCTCACTCCCCGAAAACAACTTTTTAAAGTTGCGTTGAAAATGCATATATGCAACATGGCAAAGCATTGCCAAAATATTGCAGTATTATACGTGACAATGTTTGTATTTTAGATATCAAACTCTTCAGTTTATTCAGTTGGTGGGGGTTTGAAAGTAAAATCTCTCTTCATAATCGTGTCATCATATGGCACAACCTTTAGTTGGAGGCTTTTGTTGGGGAATTTTCACTGCTAAATAGAGGAAAACAGTTTGTGTTCACTATACATAGCCTAATTATTCTTGGCAGTGTCTGGTCAGAAATTAATGTACATGTACTACAGTGTTTACATACATGTACATGTACGTAAATTTCTGTCTCATTTTCCACAAATCTTTAGGAAATAAATCTTGAAATAAGTTGTGCCACATACTTAGACAAACAGGGTTGGTTATTTCCCAAGATTTCTGTGTTTCTGACCCATGCTGGTAGGGGTATTAAAGTAAAATCTCTCCTCAGAATTTTGAAATTTTTGGGGGGAATTTTTACTACAGTGTTCACATACATGTACAGTAAATTTGTGTTTTATTTTCCACAAATATTTAGGAAATAAATCTTTAAAAATAACACGTAGTGCCACATATTTAGACAAGCAGGGTTGGTTATTTTCCAAGATTTCGCTGCTTCTGAACCATGCTGGTGCGGAATATTAAAGTAAAATCTTGCAATTTTCGACATGCTTACCTGAATATCTGGACTACCAAATTGAAACATGTTGCTGTCCTACTGAACTTTCTCCATGATTGGACCCTCTATCGCCTTTTTAAACGTTTGGACATGATCTGCCGATAGTAGCGTCTAAGGTCGTCTGCAGTGATCGTGTGGTTTTTCTGAAAATGTATCTGAAGTCTCAACAAAAGCATCCGGTTTCACCCTTACAACGGCCTCCAAAATGATAGATACGTCACTTGAGATACAAGTAGAGTTCGAGGATTAAGGTGCAGACACTAAGGTTCAAATACGAGCCGGACGAAAAGTCGAATTTCACGTCCAACTCCAAGAGGCACCCGTTGAGCCCCGAGGCGCGCACAGTGCCGCTGGCCAATATACGCAAACATGTATCCATGTCATGTTTAAGAATCCACTACTATAATATATGCACAGCTCGTTTGTGCATGCTCCGGGTTGCACGAAAAATGTTTTTTCGGGTTTAACTTGATCGTATTTTCATTTTGAGGGGATCAGTCGCTGCATGAATGACTACTCTGCATTTTGGGTGAGTGTTTGGTTGATATATTCAGGGAAACGGAAGATATCGGCGCTCCAAACAAAAACCGCTGTGAACCCAATGTAAGTCCTTCCAGCTCTAAACGGCGAATCTCGCATGTACGGATAGATTTTGTTGTTGTAGACTATATGTGTGGACATTTGGCATCTGCAGCGTATGTACGTACTTTGTTAGGCTTGATTTTGCATGATTAGTAAGTTAGCGAAATGTTACGCACGGTTTCGGATACCTATTTCCACAGCTACATGTGGTGTACCTGTGATTAGCGACTTGAAAAAGACTATAAATCAACCCTTTTTATAAACAGCATGTACATTTAATCCATGGTTTTCTGCCCTTCCCAGAATTCCTTTGTGTTATATTGAATTTGGTCTAAATATTCAAATGGCTGTTATTTCTTACTTGAGTGAGCCACGATCATGAAATTTTGGAATTAGGGAGAGAAAAATTCAATGTATACATTTTTATAATCGGACCGACCCTGGCATGCGTTTAAAAAGAAACAAATTTTTGATAACGTCATCATGACGTCACACAATTTTTCCCTTTTAAGACATATCTTTGAGACATACCAAAGCTATAACAAAAAGAATTTTGAAAATATCTTGTTTTGTTTGCTAGATATATTGAAAAGAATGTTACGATTTTTAAAATAAAAAAATTCATAAAAAATCACTTGATGACGTCATCATGACGTCACTCTACGACATACAATTTCAGCTTAGGGTATATGTTTGAGGTAAGTTTGGTTAGGTTCTGAGGTTTTTTAAGACCTAAAGTGCCGCCGACAAAATTCGTGTACAAAGTCTATGGGATTTTGGTCAGAACTAAAAGAAGAAGAAGAAGAAGAAAAAAAAACTAGGACTCTATGTCTCTTCCCTGAACAGAACATAGCGCTTTTCCGCATTTGTTTTTTATGATGTCACTGCGATTTTTGCTTGCTTGTGACAAGTCAAAGGCACCAGGCTTCATGACAATTGGAGCTACCAATTTACATGTCTTACGAGAAATTATGCCTTTGATGACGTCATTATGATGGTGCACATATTTTGCATTTAATTTTTACATAATGTCGGACCTAACAAACCTATTACAAAAAGAATTTCGATATTAGCATGTTCTGTTGATGAGATATGGCTTAAAGAAAATGTTAAGGTTCAAAAACTTTAAAATTACTATAATTTCGTATGATGATGTCATCGTGACGTCACCTCAATTTTCATCAACAAATGCTTGCCTACCAACATACTACGTTTGAGCGTAATCGGACCTACGGTTTTCTAGATACGGGCCCTTGAAAAATGCAAATTTAATATGACGTCATCACCCTGTCACTCTTCGGCATACAATTTCAGCTTAGGGTCTATGTTTGTGGTTAAGTCTGATTAAGATCTGATGTTGTTTAGTGACCAAAGTGGCTCTTACAAAATTTGTTTACAAAGTCCATGGGATAAGGGATAGAACTAAACAAATCATAGAAAATCAGCCGATGACGTCATCATGACGTCACCTCGGATTTAACATGCTAGTAGCAATATCTACCTGCCCACTAAATTTTATGATGATCGGACCTACCCTTATATGTGTTTCAAAAAAGCATATTTTTGATGACGTCATGATGACGTCACACATTTTTCACATTTATGTGAAAGAATATAGGAGCTAACAAAGGTATTACAAACAGAATTTTGAATTTAGCATGTTCTGTTGGTGAGATATGGCTTTAAGAAACTTTGAAGTTCAAAAACTTTAAAATTACTATAAAATCGTATGATGACGTCATAATGACGTCACCTCAATTTTCAACTATAACACGAGCTAGCCTACAAACATACCAGGTTTGAAAGAAATCGGACCTACTGTTCTCTAGATATGGGCCCTTGAAAAACGCACATTTAAGATGACGTCACGTGACACGTGATGACGTGACACGTGATGACGTCATCATGACGTCACTCTTCGACATACAATTTCAGCTTGGGGTCTATGTTTGAGGTAAGTTTGGTTAAGATCTGAGGTTTTTTAAGACCTAAAGTGCCGCGGACAAAATTCGTGTACAAAGTCTATGGGCTTTTGGTCAGAACTAAAAGAAGAAGGAAGAAAAAAAAAAATCTGAACAAAAACAAGGCCTTTTCCGACTGGCAGTGTCGGAAAAGCCAATTAGAACAAAAACAAGGCCTTTTCCGACTGGCAGTGTCGGAAAAGCCAATTAGTGTATCGAGTATTGACGAAATGTATTTCTAGTTTCACCATCTTGACCAAAATTTAAATGACAATATAAGCAAAATTGCCAGTTCCCTGACCCAGGCCCCCTAAATGATACAGCGATTGGAACTGCCAAACTAGGCCTACATGTAGAAAGCGACATTTTTAAAAACCATGTATGCCGTGGATAAAGGGCAGGGTTTTCAGATTCTGAGAGAAATTTTGGGGTAAAGCGACACTGAAGACGGCAAAACACTACGCGAAAAAAGATGGCGATCACCGCGACACTAATGCAAAACCGCATTGATTCGCATGGCAACTGCCGTAAATCGCGTAAGAAAATTGCATTTTCTACTGCAATAAACTTTTCAAAATTACAAAAAACGATGTTAGTAGAATTATTATGAGAAGTCTGCTTTAGGTTGAAAAAGTCATTTTGGAATGAGAAAAAATAGCCTTGACTCTACATGTACATGTTATTCGATTAAAACTAAACAGGGGCCCTACTTTTTTTTCCTTTCCATGATCCCTTGTGACCATTGTGCAGACTCAGCCAGGCGGTAGGCTATTTACGATTCGCAGTGGCTATTTTTCCGGCAGCCGTAGCGCGACTTTCAAATGTTATTGTTATGGCATGGTAAAAGCACAATGCGAACGTATATCAGATTTACAACTGCCCATCCTGCCAGAGCGCTTCGGTATCTCGATTGGTACGGCGTTGGTTTTGATAGCTGGGGACCCTGGATCGAATCCATGCCGCGCTGTCCTATGTTTTTTTTTTTTTTTTTCGAAAAGATTTCTTAAGTTTTAGGTTTTAATCAAATGGTTATTTCTATTTAAGTAGATTTAATTTTCTTCCCTTTGATTTCAGTGGTTTTGGAGAATTTTTTATTAAAGTGAAATAATGTCCGAGAACCATTTGGTTGACAGTCTGGTTCCAACAGCAAACATCGTGACGTTAAATACGTCGGGGAACTAGGAAGTTCCGTAACGACGGCTGCGGAAATAATAGCCACTGCATTAACGATTGCGGCGCTTTGCTGGGCAATTTAGTTTTTATCAAATTAGAGTCAAGGATATTTTTTCTCATTGCAAAAGGACTTTTTGAACCTAAAGCAGACTTCTCTTAATAATTCTATTGACATCTTTTTTGTAATTTTGAACAGTTTATTGGGTAATCATTACCTTTAGGACACCTCTATTTTTGTACGAGTTCCGTTCAAAACTGATTTGCAGATGACTTTACAGCACCAAAGTGACTTTTGCAGGCTAAAGCAGTCTTTTTTTCTTCAGACATGTCAGATTAACTCATGTTTGTTGTAATTTTGAAACGCACTTTCAAAGAAAATGTGACTTTCCTATCCTTTTTTGCAGTTGCAGATGTTGCCGTTTTACCCCATAATTTCCCTCATGAATCAAAACCCTGCCCTCTTTCCACAAAATTAAGCTTGCTCATATTCAACATATCTTAGCGAACTATTTATTTTTTTTATAGATGATTCCAAAGACACAGAGTGACTTTTCCTGCCTGTATCTAGGTACGTGACAACCGGTAGTCACGTGACCCGGTATGTGTGGCTCGGCTGCTGATTTAACTTTGTGCGGCTCCATAAAGGTGTCTGATATACATCGCGCTCTCTTCATGTTTATTTGCAGATTTGGGGGGAAACGTTTTTGTCAGTAATGTAGAACATGTTTGCAGAAGCATTGTATGTAAATTTTTGGACTCGCCAATTTACTGTGATGAACAAAATTGGGTTGAAAATCAAGCATGAAAATACGGTTAAATTACTCACCGAACACGCGGTAGAAAGTGTTTCCAAAGTGTTATAAAATGTAGTGGGTATATTTATCTTGAATACTGCGAAATATGACGGATATATGTTAACGCCCAAACCGCTTTTTTGGTTGCGCAAAATGCGATGTAATAAGAGGTGCTGTACTTCTACCCCTGTTGTATGATTTAATGGTATCGTCCAACCGTGACGTTTATGTTGAATATTCATATTGCTGGCTGGGCGCGTGGTGCATGATTGTAAGCGATGGATTTACCAATTGGAGTGCGTTTTGGCGGTCGTCTTATAAAGAACACAAACTAATCAAGAGGTCTTTTTTATTATCTTTGGTGAATTGGTTTGGGGATTTGAGTACTACATCATCATGCGTAATTCTTGCAAAGTTGTAATCGCTAAAGAAATTCGTGGATAAGAAACAACTGAGACAATTCTTGCTGTTCTTTCTGGCGCATAACCAGGGTTTTGTTTGCCCGTCGTTGCACTCACAGTGGCGTGTAGCATGGTCATTTTTGATTCGGGGTAGGAAAGGGCACTCGGATCGGCAGCGCATCCGTGTTTAAATGTAGGGGGCTATAGACAGCATCCTCTTATGGGAGGCTTGTTTAGGACAACAGGTGGTGTTCTTCAAAACACAATTACATTCGCGCGACATAAAACGTAAACAAGGGCATTCGTGAAAAGGGTAACTCTTCAAAAAGGACGACCATGAGAAAATGAGTTTGAAAAACAAATCGTCGTGTTACGCTTCACCGTAAAATCACCGCCAAACACAGTGTATGACTGGTGGACTTGCTCAGAGTCAGCGGACGTGGAATTATCGAATCAGTTTTGGTTTTGTAGTTTCTTTCAAACTTTTTATGTCAATAATTTACCATGTTTCTCCGCAGTACTTATTTTGAGGTGCATGGGATAAGAAACTGCTTCATAGAAACGAATAAGAATCAAGTTAAAGGCGCGTGCATCATGGAACTGCACGGACAGCATGAGGGGACCGAAGTAATGGTAGGGGAAAACGGATATTCTTGCACAGGTACGGTACATGTATATTTTGCAAACTGTATATGATCATTGGCTTGTTGTAGGTTTTATTAATATGCTGATGAATGTATTATTACTGAGAATTAATTGCATTGATTCTATACTCATCAGGTACAACCACATCGTCCAGCAAAAGGTCCGCTGCAAGTTGCTACAAACCCTACACATCATAGTCTGTGGCATTTGCGTAATCTTTAGATGCAAAAAGGCCACTCTTGATTCGGAAGGCTGTAAGTGTACCATCTTTCGACCACAGATGACAAATAAGTCCTGCCCACTGCTCTGCCGTCTAAAATTTGTCTCAGATGATCTCGTTTTGAAGAATCCAAGTCAGGGATATTGTACGTCGTCAAGTTATTGACGATCTAGTCATATGCACGTAAGCGTCTCGAATGTGATTATAATGTTCCATCCTTTGCAATAAATATCTCGCCCTCTTTGCACAGAAATTCTGCAGTTCGTATGGTTGTATCATACGGAAGCCCACAGGTACATTTTTCTCTTTCACAGTGGCGAGTTTCTAATTCTCTTTCACGGTGGTGCGTTTCTCTTTCATGGTAGCTATCCTCTCGGCCGCGACCTAATAACTCGCGGCCGCGACTTTTTAACTCGCGGTCGCGACTTATTAACTCGCAGCCTGAACTTATTTATCTCACGGCCGCGAGACGCACTGCTGTGAAAGAGAAACGCGCCGCTGTGAAAGAGAAAGCTTGCTGCACAGCAGAGTCAGTTGTTATTGAAGCGTCACGTAAATGCGTAAGTTGTCACTTCTTTGTTTACGTTTCACTTGGTTTAGGTACATGTATGTCACTGAAAATATAATTAAAATGATGCAACCCAATTCCTGGATTTACTAATCCACTTTTTGTTTTGTTCATTTTCACAGATAAGAGCGCGTCCAACAGCCTATGACAACGGACACCTTGTGAATGAACAACTCAGTCAAAATTATCCCTATGGGTTCATGGTTTACCTCTAGTCTTAGCACGAATATAAAGCTGCTTGCATTCTATGCAAATTACCAGAAATCACCATTGTTTCATTTTGTTCAAACCCAAATGCAATGATTGGCATCAAATGCAAACTATTCAAGCTACAGTATGATTTTTATTAAATTGGTGTCGATATCATTAAACCATCAAGCTGATCAAGAGCTGCGCAAAACGTTCCACAGTTTATACATTTATTACTCGGCTTGCTACATGTATGTGACTTACAAGACTGTTTATCCCTAACCCTCCAGGGTATTTTGGCTAGAAACCCTGCCAGACGCATCAGATTGCATACTTTGTCACATTGACTTGTGTGCAGACTGCAGCAAGGTCAAGCTGTCACCACAGATGCACTGTGCTGCGTCTGGCAGGGTTAGGGTTAAAGGACATTTTCACCAAGAGATGAAAGAAAATAACGGGAAGAAAATAACGGCAAAAAATATAACGGCCAAAAATATATTGGAAATATTTCAATAGGCAATAAAAAAAAAGAACAAAAGAAAAAAAAAGAAAATTGGCACCACCCGTGGTTCGAACCCGCCGTGTTCGAACCACAAACCCTAGCTGCTACTTTCAGATCTGTAGTCTTATCCACGAGGCCATCCAAGAATAAGACATCGTAGAAGCATTTAAAGCATGTGTTAAAAAAGCAATCTTAATAAATG
This sequence comes from Hippasteria phrygiana, assembly GCA_037893225.1. Lineage (NCBI taxonomy): Eukaryota > Metazoa > Echinodermata > Asteroidea > Valvatida > Goniasteridae > Hippasteria > Hippasteria phrygiana. The sequence continues at coordinate 183,944 of JAZGUH010000904.1, forward strand.
TTGTAGCGCCCTCTTCTGTTTTTTGGTGGCGTCCGATAGTCTTGAGTAATTTAGATTTATTCATTTATTCCTTGCCAACTGATTGGCTGCTGGGAAGAGTGAGAAATGGTCGAGTCCAAAAAGGGGGTTTCGGTGAAATTCTCCATTATTATTGCAAATATTAAACCCCAGTTTAATATAATTATGGAATTATAAAATTTCATCGAATTTACACAGCTTTATGTCTAATGTGTTTTTTGCTACTTTTACTGGCGTTTCTTGTCCCTCATTTGTTTGCAATGGGTGGTTTCATGACAACGAAGTGAGCACAAAACGATAATTATGCAATGAATAAATTGAACTTACGAAACCATTGATTCATTGTTCAAACTTTGCCCAAATTTATACCATTGTAAAGTGCTACAAAATAACTCCATTTTATGCTTTGATGAGTTTTATTAAGGAATTTACAAAATGGTACAGTTTGCGACAAAGAGGCCAAAATACAGTTTTTCAACGCGCTTCCATTTAAACAAACGGCGCCGAATCCTCATCGATTTCCGATATTCAGATGACCATAACTCCGGTTATTTTTAACGTAGAAAAACAATCTTGACATCATAGTAATGTTCTCTCCAAGCTCCATTTTTCTGGTACAAATAATTACTGTTTTTAATAACATTCATTTCTTTGTCACATACCTACTGTATCATCGCAAAATATTGAGGTAAGTTCCGAAACATAAACTGTCTCCTTCGTTCTCTTATATGGAACGGGGTCATAAACTGCCATAAAGGTAAGGATTACCATACTGTCTCCTTCGTTCTCTTATGGAACTGGGTCCTAAAGGTAAGGATTGCCATTTATTGGGGTAGAAAATGCAATTTTCTTACGCGCTTCACGGCAGTTGCCATGCGAATCACCGCGGTTTTACGTGTTTGCTGTGCGTCGCGGTGATCGCCATCTTTGTTTTTGCATAGCGTTTTGTCGTCTTTATCGTCGTTTTACCCCAAAATTTCCCTCAAAAACAAACAGGGCCCTACACTACACAATCGCCCTTTTCTGTAGAGGCCTACTTGATTGGTACTTGGTTGGTTCATGTTCCGGCGATTGTGTAGTGTAGGGCCCCTCTTTAGTTTCAATCAAATTAGAGTCAAGGGTATTTTTTCTCATTCAAAATGACTTTTTCAACCTAAAGCAGACTTCTCTTAATTCTATTGACATCTTTTTTTTTTAATTTTGAACAGTTTATTGTGGTAGAAAATGCAATTTCTTACGCGCTTTACGGCAGTTGCCATTCGAATCAATGCGGTTTTGCGTGTTTACTGTACGTCGCAGTGATCGCCATCTTTGTTTTCGAGTTGCGTTTTGTCGTCCTCATCGCCGCTTTACCCCAAAACTTCCCTCAAAAACTAAAACCCTGCCCTAATATCTACGACATACCTGTTGGTTTGTAATGTCGCTAACTAGTTTGGCAATTCCAATAACCTTAAAGTAGCGATAGTGTAGGGCCCTGTTCCCTATAAGGGAACAAAAATCCACTTTTAGGTTATTGGAATTGCCAAACTAGTTAGCGACATTACAAACCAACAGGTATGCCATAGATAAAAGGGCAGGGTTTTAGTTTTGAGGGAAATTTTGGGGTAAAGCGGCGATGAGGACGACAAAACGCAACGCAAAAATAAAGATGGCGATCACCGCAACGCTGCACAGTAAACACGCAAAACCGCGTTCATTCGCATAGCAACTGCCATAAAGCGCGTCAGAAAATTGCATTTTCTACCGAAATAAACTGTTCAAAATTACAAAAAACGATGTCAATAGAATTAAGAGGAGTCTGCTTTAGCCTAGGTTGAAAAAGTCATTTTGGAATGAGAAAAAATACCCTTGAATCTAATTTCATCAAAACTAAAGAGGGGCCCTCCCCCCTACACTCTACACAATGGCCCATGTTCCTTCCTCCATAGACCTTATCGCAAATACCGCCTGGATGAGACGTCACAATGGTTACTAGGGACGTGAGAAAGAAACGCGCACCAAAATCGCTCCCATTTCCTTCCCACAATCCCTTTTTACCATTGTGACGTCTCAACCAGGCGGTATTTGCGATACGGTCTATGGTTGGTGTCCTCCTGAAAACATCCTCAGGCTCTTGTTATGTTGGGATCTATAAAACACTTCATTCTTCAACTTTTGTGAAGAGAAAATACTTGAACAATCAACACTCCTGATACCTTTTCCACATGATTCGACATGTCATGTATTGTGCTTAATAATAATAATGACAGATTTAAGCACCTCTACAAAAGTACAAGAAAATTACATACCGTCTTCGACACTGTTCAAATTGCAATCAAATTTTCCCACCACTCGTCGTAGAGATCAGTGGTCGTACCCCGTATACATTTTCTATGAAGATAGCAGCTGGGTACCAGACTGTGTGTAATAAAATACAATTATATAAAATCACAGACCACTTCCGCGGTGCAACCTCGTTCCCATGGTGTCGAGCAGCGCCCTCACCGACACCACAGCTGCTCTCTCACCCTGGTATGGGATCATTTAAATATCCAATATTTTTGGATACGCATGCAAATTAGGCTCCCTGTGAGCGATGTATTCTGAGCACGTAGTAGTCTGATGGCAATTCTTAAACTTCACATCTTCGTCGAATTCACAGCATAGGCTCTTTGGTGCTAGATTGACTAGCTTGATTGTAAAATCGTGAAAAAGGCGGCAAACTACGTGCAGTTCATGGGTTCTCAGAATGGTTGACATGGTTGAGCATCAACGAAGCGTCATTTATCTCAAAATGAAGAGGACAAAAAACAAAGTTACATACCCTTGTAGGTGGCGCACACTCGAGGCAAATTAGGCTTCGGACTTCCTTTTGTCAGTTTTGATAAAGCCTAAAAAAAAGGACAGGCTTTCGCCGGGGCAACAGGCCTCGGACTGCGGCATGGCGGGCGGCGTTTGCCGTTGGCACACACAGGACCAAAAACCCGCCGTTTCGTTCGCAGCTGGAGCACTCTGACCAGGAGATCTGAGGAATAATTTGCTACAACCACTGCTACTACATGCACGCCAGTTTAGCGATGTTGACCCCGTGCATCCTCCACCGTTTTATGGACCTTCGTTCCACAACTTATAACTTCGGCATATTGTGTCACTTCGTGTTAAAGCTACGGTGAAAGCAGGTGCGGAAACCTTTTTTTTGTCCACTGACTCTCCAGATGTGCGTCCCACGTTTGTCGCTTTTGGAACACAATTTAACTTCAAGATGCAAGTATCAGATTTGACGGGTGTATTTTTTTAGGGGCTGGGCGTCACCATTGCAGACATTTCAGAGAATATATACTACAGAAAAGTCACTAACGTTAAAAAATACCAACAAAAGTTTCACTTTTGGCGCGGCAAACTTTTATCAAGAAATACAGTGGAATCACCAACTGTACGGTTTTAATTTCTCTATATGCTAATAAGCTAATGCTGTATTTTCACTATCCAATCAGGGCACGAGTAAGGAGTTCCCATCCCAGGGCTTACTATTGGAAACGAGGTTGAAAATAAAGTAAGCCATGGGAACGAGGTTGTTCCGAGGTGCTGCTGTAAATACAGCACCCGGCTATTTGGGTGTCATGGCTTTTCATAGACTGGTTCCCGGTCCCTACATTGTCCTTACATTATATACATATGCGGACCGGGAACCAGTCTAGGCTTTTCAACGATGGGGGCGCTGTAAACGATCAGCGCGACTCATCAGCCTCGTCACCATGGGTACGATGTTGCTGCGCCAAAACTAGGACTGCAGTCGATGTTTTTTAAGCCGCGACGCATGCAGTGCTTTTAGTAGGAAATTTGTCATCTGTAGAAGCAATCCTTTGGAAGGATGAAACTAGCTCCTAATGTTTTCCTGCCTAACGTTAAATCTAACACTGCACTGAGTAAAAGCACTAAGGATGACGACCGTCATGACCGTTTTCGCCATTAGAAATACATACATAGGACATTAAAAATACGAGCGCCCCTTATCCTCCCCCGAAAAATCCTAAAAATATATTTGTTCAAACTTTATTTTCCTTCAGCAATTGCCGAAAGGAAGAATAAGAGTTTGAGCGAATAGTACATGGAACCCCATTTAAAAAGACAGAAGCTCTGTAACTAAAACCATTCTTAAAAATTTCACAATTAGGTCTTGGAACAATAAAAATTATCCTGTGTGATGGCCCTAGTTGTTGGTCGATTGCCAGGTTGGATTCGGTTAAGTTTTTGGCATAAGTAGTCCGGCGCAATACCAATGCTAGCCCTAAAAGCCTGGCAGCCAAGTTGAAAATTAATACGCTGGGCAACTGTCATTGTACTAAGAATACCGAAAATTAAATTAGTGGGTGAAAGTGGTGGGAGCTTAAGAACAATACGAAGTGCTCTATTTTGAAGTTTTTGAATATTGCAAACTTGTTTAACATGTTAAATTTACCAAAGTGTTGGTGAAAACTGCATCTACCCAAATTTTGGGTAAACAAACTCTCATCCGATTGTGTTCAAATAGATTTACCCAAATTTTGGGTAGTTGCAGTTTTCACCAACAATTGCGTAAATTTAACCCCCACGATTTTTCAGTGTACGGAAGGAGTTGAGCGTGGGCAGCTTTTTCAATGATCTTAGAAACCAAGGGCAAAATCGATATGGGCCGATAATTATTGAGCATTTTACGATTACCTGCTTTAAAAATAGGAATAACTTTAGCCATTTTCCACGCTTGAGGAATGGTACAGGTTGAAAGGGTTAAATTAAATATGTGTGTCATCAAGGGGAGGGCAATAACAGGTGCTGCCAGCTTAAAGAGTTTACCATCGATGTTGTCTAGACCAGCAGATTTCCCAGTATCCAGCCCGGCAATCTCCATGAAGACAAAATCTGGAGATATTCTAGAAAAGGAAAAACTAGTAGAACAATGATTTAAATACGAACACGGATCTTGGTCAGGATCATCAGGAATGTTGGCCAATAGAACATTACTGACATTAACATAGAAATTGTTAAAACTGTCGGCTATGATGTTAGGATCAGTGACATCCTCATTATCAATATTGAAGGTACCAGAAAGATCATTACTTTTTCTATTTGGGAGTATTTCTTTTATGCCAGACCACAATTTGTTGCTGTTATTTTGATCAATACGAACATGATTTTGATAAAAATCAATTTTAGAAGCTCTGCAAAGACTAGTGACCTTGTTTCTCAAAGTTTTAGCCCTATCCCAATCCTCCTTCAATTTAGTTCTCCTAGCTTTATTTTTGGCTATATCCCGTTCGTGCATTAAATGAAAAATGTCCTTTCCATTTTCCAACCATTTGGGAAGGTTAGCTTTAAAACGTCTGGTTACAAAAGGGGCATGTTTATCACAGATACTATTAAACAAGTTGTACCAAATGTTCCAGGCAGTATCTGGATTAGACACATCATTCAATATTGAATAAGGTCATTTAGAAATGCATGGCTATCAAAGTTTTTAAAATTCATAAATGTTTTCTCAACGTGTGACTGTCGAGAAATTTTAAATTTCACACTAGTAGGCCTATAGATAAAATCATGCATGATCACTAATTGCACAAGAAATGACTCTGCAATCGGAGTGAATAGTCAAGTTATTAGTTAGAACCACATCAAATAAAGATGATGGAATTAGATGTAGTTAGCCTCTGGAACAATCTGATTCAGGTTAAAATTATTCATTGTTTCTTCCAAGCGGGTCAGACGAGGAGAGGTTGAATTAAAGTCAGAATTCAAATCACCAACGATGATCCTGTTGTTTGATCTTGAACTAAACAATTCCAGCGCTGCCTCCAGGTCATCAAAGAACGAAACAGGTGAACTTGGCGGTCGATATACCGTAGAAAGCAGGGATCTTCAACTCTAACGAAATTGATGTTATGTTGAAAGTATAATGCTACACCACCCCCTCGTCGTGTTCTATCTTTCCGGAGTAAAGTATAACTATTAATAGTGAGCTCCCTGGATGGAGCAAATAGTATTACAAAGTTTCGTCTTCTAGAGAGCTAATATGAATTGGTTGTTGTTGCAAGTTTACTCGCATCTGGTCCAGTTTTCCATGAAGACCATTGATGTTTAAATGAGCTATTTTTAGCCTAACACAGTTTTTAACTGTCACAAGGTTTGATACGCAATCGGAATCAGAGTTTTTTCCACGATGTGATGACGGACCAGGATTTGACTCAACATCGCCATCTAAAAACAATTTTACTTGAAATGCAGCCATGTGATTTGATTAGTAGATGACCTGCTTGCCTGAGAATTTCCTTCTCTGTCCAGGTCTCCTTGTTGTGGTCTTTTCAATGAAGTAGCTGTTAATATAATTGTAGTTATAAAGACTGGCGCATGAAGCTGGGATCCCTGAAGGTAAAGCCATCACTGGAGATTTCAAATCATGTTCCCGAATGTGAAACGTAGATTGACGATCATGGGAGCGTTCAAAAACAAACAGGCCCCGGGCGCT
>JAZGUH010000905.1:0-339999 GCA_037893225.1 Hippasteria phrygiana
AAATATGTCTTCTTTGGCAACCGTAAAAAATACAAATTTGCACAAGTGAAACACGATTTAATATCCACTTGCAGGGCCGTAGCCTGCCCCGAGACTGGGGGTTCGTCAAACCAAACCATTCCTTGCTCTATGGTCAAACCCCAAAGTGGAATTTTTGGCAGCGGCGTAGCCAGGGCTCTCTCCATAGGGGGCGAGTGGGGGGATGGATATTACAGTTGGGAGCGTTCACGGTATTTCTCTTTATAATAATATACTTTCTGCGTTTTCCAAATTTACAGGGGGGGGGGGCGAATGGAGGGCGACGATTTTTTTTTTTTGGGGGGGGGGGGGGTTCGAATCTTCTAAAATAGTTATTCTGTTTTAAATGGCGCCCTCAGCTGGCGTAATTTTATCTTTGCAAAACTGGTAGCCGGATTTGGCTAACAAGATATGTGTAATTTTGTTTAGATTACCAGTGAAAAAGTTTTTGCAAAATCCATCTAGTTAAAGGATGCCTTTTACGGTGAAATATAGCGTAGCCTTTTTTCAAGCAAAATTATACACTCGCGCGCGGCCCCAGCAACTTCTCTCGCCACCTTGTTTGTTTGTTTGTTTGTTGGTTTGTTTGTTTGTTTGTTTGTTTGTTTGTTTTGTTTTGTTTTGTTTTGGGGTTTTTTGGGGGGGGGTTGTTTGCACCAATTTACGTTCAATTTGGTCACAGGCTGTAAAGGCTTTTGAAAGTGCTGCCAATTAAAAACTTGATCTAGCTTTTTTTTAATGAAAATTTAACAACTTGGTCCTGAATATCTGGGAAAAACTTTCACTTGCCCCATTGAAAATGGCCGTCCCCCCCCCCCCCCCCCCCACCACCAACCTGTCTACTTCATCCACAGTGGTTTCCAGTATTAAAAATAAAACACAGGGGCACTCCAACACAGGATGTCCCCTACAAAATGGTTGACTTCCAAACGTCTGGAAACAGTCTATTTTGATGTCACCGTACAGTCAATGGATTATGTGCTGGTGGTCGATGCATACGCGTTCGTACCCGTACGTACCGCGATATCGCGATTCCAAGACGCTCTTACGGACCGGAGTGTGGAATTTGCTAATTTCCACTACATCTGGTAATGATTCTGTCGTGTCACTTACCACCGTCTGCATGTCATTTGCCTTGTGTTCATTTCCAGCTGTAAATCAGCGGCGAGAAAACAGTATTTCGTAATCACCATGGTACTTTTTTCGGTGAATGTGTGTTGAATGTTTGTGCTTCCGGAAATTCCATTTCGCGTAGTGTGTCGTCAGTCTGTCTGTGGTTACCATACGGTCGACGTGACTGCCTGGTTACGGTAGGCGTTACTTCATACATCCGGCAGAAATCCGGTATCCTCGGCGTGATTGGCAAACCAGAATTTACACTCGAGGTACTGTGCTTGTGTTTCCACGTCAGAGATGCAAGTTTATCACTTGTGGCACTGGTAGTTGTTTACCTTACATCATGTACATGTAGGCTACATCACACATTTTAAATATAAGAAGAATTGCTGGACGTTGAATTTCCACTATAACTCGCTGTGAAGCAGACACAAGTCTACACTGCTACGTTGGTAGGTTTCAGCTATTCGAAAACAACTTTGAAGTACAACTCACTACAAGATTTTATTACAGGTAGGTGCACATGTTGTAGGATGGGACGCTGTATTACCGCGGTACTTATCAGGGTGATATCACGTTTCCCGATCGGAATAGAGATTGCTCACTAACCTTCCCGAATTGTCCTGTCTTTTGTGTTGTATAACTCTTGCTTTTTTTAAACTGACAAAAAAAATCCGACGGTGGTTTGGTTTATTCCCATGCGATGCCTGTGAAAATAGACATGCTCGTCATTGCTCGTCATTGCTCGGCGGAGTACAGACTCTGTATTATCGCGGTATGTGGGAAGTGTTTTTTACAATGATTTCAACTTTTTTATTCATGGTTAATGTTTGACCAAAACATCCCCTGAATAATGTCTGATATTTTCCCTGTAAAGTTCAAGTTGATTAAAGACGATTAGGCCCTGCAAGATGATTTCTTAACACCCTGTCCCCCCTCGAAGGCGACAAAATTCACTGAGACAAGTCTACTGATTGACGATTGGGGGCGCCATTCACTTTACACGGTGCGTCGTTTTATTTGTTTTACCGCACTGTCCTTATTTTGATCCCGTAAATGTTTCTACGATTTCGCGGTGGAAATATCCTTCGGCGTCATTTTGCATTTGCAGCTGTAGAATGGGAATCAGACAATGGAACTTCCATGGACAGAGCACCATTAAAGATTCATGTTAAAATATAGACGGTACCTTTTAGCACACACGGTGAGGCAAAATGTACAAGTTTTGGAAAATGTGAATATTTATTAAAAATCGTTAAAAGTCCCGACACAACATTTTTTTATCGTCATTTGTTTACACAAATCAGCAGAAAGTCCTTAATGCTTGATAAATTGGATATAAAATTGCCAGTCGAAGGAGTTTTGGCAACGAAAAAAAAAGGAATTTCCGATGCCGCGATAATAGAGTTGCCGCGATAATAGAGTTGCCGCGATAATAGGGAGTCCGACTATACATAATATTAGTCCGAGTAACTTGGACCCTTTATCGCCCTTTTTAACATTTGGACATGATCTGGTGATAGGGTCCAAGGCAAAGTGTGCGATCTACTCGGAATTAATCAAAACTGTTTAAAGACCCAATAAAAACATCCGATTTCACCCTTAAAACTGCCACCAAAATACTAGAAATAGAATAGATACGCCACCTGCATGACCTGAGCATTGCTGAGAGACAAGTGGAGTTCCATGATTAAGATGGAGGTACTAAGCTAAGGTTCACGTACCATCCGGATAAATAGTAAAATTTACCGTTCAATTCCGGAGAGCACCTGCAGGACTAGCTCGAAAATTCCAGCTCTTGGCTTATGACATGTGAGATTCGCCATGTCATAAGCCAAGAGCTGGAATTTTCGAGCTACCGCAGGACATGTCTTTTCGCTGTCTGTGTACATGGCGTTCAAATCGTGACCCCTCGACCTTACATGAGTCACCCCGGCGCACGCACGCACACCGCGCGACAAGCTGTATGCCGGTGACTGTTTCGTGAAAGGTACAACGGACGTGTCGGTCTGATTGGAGGCTGCACACGCCCGTATACCGCTATCGACTATTGTACCGTTCAGGAAACAGTCGGCGGCATACGATAAGCCGGGCGACGCATTATGCTTGCGCTCGCAGGACTGACATCACGCCAGGTCAAGGGGTCACGATATTTAAATCTACAGTCTTAGTGCAAGATGACATGTCCTACGGGTGCTCTCCAGAATTGAATGGTAAATTTCACTTTTTATCCGGATGGTAAGTGAACCTTAGTACCTCCACTTAATCATGGAACTCCACTTGTCTCTCAGGTGGCGTATCTAGTATTTTGGTGACCGTTTTAAGGGTGAAGTCGGATGTTTTTATTAGGTCTTTAAACAGTTTTGATTAATTCCGAATAGATCGCACACTTTGCCTTGGACCCTACTATCACCAGATTATGTCCAATTGTTAAAAATGGTGATAAAGGGTCCAAGTTACTCGGACTAGTACATTATACATGTATGCTATGCTCAGGCCCTCAAATTTAAGGGAAAGAGTTCCATATCCGGCCATCACTTATTTTTCCTTAATATGACTTAGAAACTACCAAAAAGTGTAAATCTGATGAAGAAACACGAATTTAGGAGGGAATTTAAAAAAACTTTTTCTTTGAAAATACTTGGACTTTTTCTGTCATGGCCCATAGACTTTGTGCACGAGGTCCAAGTGATGGCCGGATATGGAACTCTTTCCGCAATGGGCACCAAGGCCAATGGCATTTTTTTTTAAAGGGCACGGAGGCCAGTCATTGTTACTTTTATTAGAAATATTCTGTGAAGCCCTGTAAAACTCTACAAGCTCTGTAAAACTCCACAGATGCATGTACATTTACATGAATGTTTGTCACTTTAATCGATCTTTTCGTAGCATTTTTACAAACTTGACAGTTCAGGTTATTATAAACAACACACAATACATTGGTCATACAATGAATGATGCCATGCGCCGCACGTACGCATACATGAATATTCAAATAGTTGGTATATTCGGGATAGCCCAAGAAAATGTCTAGGAGCATGTGTTAATAGCTCTGTGCCAACAAACTCTGAGTTGATGTGTTTGTGTGTATAGTATGCCAGAACTTCTCCAAAACATGTGCACTGTTGTAGTTTTGACTACTTTAATTTAATGGTTGAAATTCCATACATGTACTTTTCTTCAGTATGCAAAACCACATTCATAAATGCCTCAGCGAGTTTCACTATCCCTATTGGTCGAGAGCCTGTCACGTGGGTGCATGTGTTTAAACGGTTGTTTAAACACGGCTGGAAGTTGTTTAAACACGGCGCGGTTTTAAACATTTTCCCCCGGTGTCACACGAAATTTAGAGTCCTACAAAATATGGTCCATTTTATGGGTTGAACACTCGAGCGACCAGTCACTCTCCTAATAACGCAAGCGCAATACTACCGATACGTCCGAGTTGGAGTCCATAATTTCACACTACAACGGCACTGCTGCGTTCTGCACCACCTGGCGAGCGCGTCGCGCGCGCGTCAATTTTCATATAAGGAAATGTTTAGCACTTCTCGCGCGTGGCACGAACCATTAAATAGCTGAAGGGGTGTTTTACAAACCAAGGTAAAACAAATTGAACAAAATCATTGGAAATGTATAATTTTAGGTGGTTTTTGCTTAATTATACAAAAAGGCATTTTATGAATGGGAATAAATATGTGCTGGGCCGGTTTTAAACGTACGTTTAAAACCGCCTTGGGGCCTGGACGCTGATAATGACCCTCGCCTTCGGTCGGGTCATTATCAAGCGCCCAGGCCCAGCACATATTTATTCCCTTATTAGCAGCTAACTGGGTGACTGCATGTTTTGGGGATTTTCTTTGTCTTGTTCGAAAAAATCCCTGATATTTTTATGATGTGCAACATCCTCCAACCTTTTTGGTCCAATTTACTTGACTTCAAGAATAGGACTCCAGTAAAGAACAACTTAAAAATAGCTGTTGATAAGTGATGGCATTCAGACATTATATCTCTTTTGAAAGAAATTGTTTATATTCAATTGATGTGAGAAGTGGATTGATAAAATATGTAATTGTTTACATATTTTTGTTTCCTTTTGAAAATAAAAGCCCCATTTGAATTTAAAACAAAGAATTTTTGAGATCGATGTTTTTGTTTGTAAATTCTATACTTGTGTTTCCCATTGGAAAAGGGAAACATACGTGTAGTGATAAGAATTTGTTTGGAGGCTTATTTTCCCTCTGAGTTTTAAATAATTGTTTAACTCAGTTCCGTGTACATGTATGTGAACAGAATCAGTACCCAAATATTTATGACAGGGAGGGTTTCAGATTTAACTTTACTTTCAGAAGAATTTAAACATTGAGATGTAATGTGCTTTAGACTATTTTTCAAAACTTCTTCTTGTCAATATTTGTTTCTCTCTGTGCAGGTTAGCTATTGTGGTCATTTTTTGGAGACGTTTTGCGGATTCGTCGCTGAGGCCATGGGCAGCCAAATCAGAACGTTACCCCTAGGGATGCTTTTAATACTCTCCTTGCACGTTGTCTGCCTAAGTTCATCCCCAAATGGGTCCAAGTCCAGCGCCCGATCAAGGCGAGCAGTTTTCACCAACACCTATGCAGTCCACATCAGCGGCGGAATCGAGAGGGCCGATCAACTGGCGGAAAAGCACGGCTTTATCAATTTGGGCGAAGTGAGTCTGATTGACAATTGGGGTATAAAAGGGCTTTAGTCAAATCCCAATCTGAGTTCGATGCAAAAAACAGTGAAAAGTAGACTTACAGGTACATGTAAGTGCACTAGGAGTCCAAAAAGTTTTAAAAAGAGCAGAAATCTGGACATGGCTGAAATGTAGACTTGAAGTTGGATTCTAATGTACCTTTTTTCAGTGCCATGGTCTTTGAATCATGCCCGAGTCCAGGCATTAAACCCTCGTACTATTTAAAAGGTCAAAAGCAGTCAAAATATCCTTTCACCTCCCCTGCTATATTTTTACACAGACATGATCAGATTACATGTGGTTTTGTACCATGGCAGGAGGGTCAAAAACAATCACCTTGACTGATTGTGACCCATACAACAACATCGCTCAGAATGTATGTTTGCATAGGAGGGTTTTAATGATATTAAAAAAGTACTTTACAATCCAGATTTAAATCTACGCTCAAGCCGGGGGTCTAGTCAAGTCCAGATTTGTACTCATTTGTGAATTTTGGACCCCTAGTGGACTTGAGTCTACTTTTTCAGTTTTTGCATTGGACTCGGATTAGGACTCGACTACAGCCCTGGGGTGTAGTCGTGTTGGGCTTGTACAGGTTTTCTGTGCAGTCCCTCAACAAAGTACTGCATCTACATGTATGTGTATATTCAGGCTACAAATCCTTTTTCAAAGTGAACAAAGAAACTGGCAGGAGCGGGATTCAAACCTGCGACCTCCCGAATACCGTACCGACGCTCTACCAATGAGCTATCTTGCCCTATGTTGGCGGTCTCCTAAATTGTCGGTATCTTTGTTCGGGTGGGCGCTAGTCGGAAGTCCCAAATACTCTAATTTTAACCCTAACCCATAGACATTTTGACTCGGAAGTGTCTTCAACCTGTCAAAATCCAACACTGTGCAGTATTTGTGACACATTCTTTGGACTTAACAGTACCAAACCCATCAAAATTGGACAAAACCTGCTGGTGGAGTTTGTAAGGCTTTGCATAGTTCGGGTTAATATGATTTTCTACACACCCTAGGAAGTTAAAAGTTAAAGGTTGACATGTTGCCCGGGAAAACTGCAGTCCATCCAAGCAAGTGAGGCCCAATTTCACAGAACAACAACTTTATGCTAAGCGCGAATCAGCTGAGACCAGGGGCCAATTTCGCGGAGCTGCTTACCACAAAAAATTGCCAATCACAAGAAGTCTTGCTTATAGTAAAAACAGGTTACCGGCCAGAACTCCATGTGATTTTCATGCCAAACAAACAACAGTTGAATATCAGTCATTTGGTTGGTAATGTGTCTTTACCAAGGAAGACTTTTCATGTTAAGCTAATTTGTGTGCTTGGCAGCTCCATGTAATTGGGCCCCGATCACAAGAAATATTTACCACATGGTATTTTGGGCTGATTACCCGTTTCTACTAGAGGCCTTTTCACACTATCTCCGCTTCGAACCGTGTTGAAACCAACCCGGATCCGCCCCGGTTCAGCCTGGGTTGTTTTCGACACGGATCGCAAAGACGCAACGTTCACACTGTCCATTACGCAAACTGGCCGCTGCGTGAACCGTGTAACGTTCAATCCGGATAGGGCTGTATGTATTCACACTACGAATTCTCAACACGGATCGCATTCGGCACCGGCGCGCTGTGATGATTTTCTCGATCCCACAATGCATTGCGACGCGCCAAGCGGCCGGATGTATGCGACACATTTCCAACATTTCGTGTGGTGCCCTCCAGCTGCGACTGAATTTCAGCATCAGACCAAATCGCTAACAGAGCTTTTACCTCTTCGTCCCTCCATGTTGGCCTTTCAGCCTTATTGTCGGACTTCTTATTAGGACCTATTTTCGTCAGAAAGTGAAGAGAAATATTATACGTGTGCGTGGTGATTGTTGAACAGTTGTTAAAGTTTGGTGAAGAACCTCGTGTGTGCGCGTGCGCTGCACGGTACATGTGCTGTACACGAATGTACGTACGTAGCGCGCGGCCACGTCGCAGCTGATTGTTTATTGACCTTTGTACCCGTGTCAGATTTCCATAGAATTTCGCGCCACACAACTCAACACGGATCGGCGGTAAGTGAACTCAACTCGGGGCGGTTCACACTATTGTTTTCGACACGGTTCAAGCTGAAAAATGCAATCTCAATCCGGATTGAGATTTTCAACCCTGGTCCCTGCCAGGGTTGATTTCGATCCGGCTAGAGCATGCTACCCGGGTTGGAACCGGGTTGAAATTTTAGAAGTGTGAAAAGGGTTGAAAAAATCTCGGGGTTGGAACCGGTTCCAACCCCGAGATTATGGACAGTGTGAAAAGGCCTCTAGCAAGTCCTGTCTGTTCCTGTTAAAGGTAGTGTATATGATTGGTCATTGTTACAATTTTCAGAAATGGACGGATTTGGGGGTTAGCATTTTATAGGAAATATCGTTTCACTGACCTGTTCAAAGTTTTGCGTTCTTGGATGGCAAAAAAACAAGAGAAAAACGGCGTTCGTTTTTAACCGTCGGGTGGTAAGCTCACTGGATTTGTTAGAACGCCCTCTTGTAAAATAAGCCCATATCTGTAAATGGGATGATTTTCAATTGGTCACTTAACATGTACAATGTACATGTACATACATGTAGGCCGAGTGGTACACGTACGTCGTACGGCGAACGTCCAAGATCCACTGCATGTACTGGTTACAACACGTCGCTTCGGTACACTACATTGTACTTGTACGTGTACGACACGTACACACACACGTACACATGTACGTGCACTGTATATATCTCCGAGGACAAGAGAAGAAAGGAAACACAAAGAAACCTTTCAGTCCTCGAACGTAGAGTCTTTTGTTGAAATCGGTCCTCGAACGTAAGGATACGTGCTTAGTCTATGGGGGTTGGTTATATTAAAGGAACAATAGGAAACACAAAGCATTGTCCTCGGACGTATTGGGGAAGTACGACTGTGTGTACATACATGTGTATACTATAATTGCAACCTTGCGCCCGTTTTCGGATTGTTAACCCATTTTAGACACAACGCCGACTAACTACATTCGGTCAATAGAGGGCAGTATCCGTTAGTTTTTTCCAACGATTGTTCGGCCGAATAATCGTTGGAAAACGATATAACTTTCAACTTTTCTTGAAAACGACAGCACACCAGGTGCCATCATTTCACAGGATGATTGAGACTGCTATTAGCTTGGTCTAGTCAGGTATTTCATAATAATTCAGTACAAAAAAATTGGGAGGATTACCAATCAGACATGTACACTACATTTAACGGCTCCATAATAAAATTGGCCCATAGGAAGGGTTCATTTCATACTGTATTGTCTGAAAGCGGTATTATTTATGATAACGCTGGGTTTTTTTCAGTACATGCATTATGATTTTATTCAGACAGTCCGAGTTACATGACATGTATTAATGTTTTGATGTTTTTATGGATGGTGTAAAAAATAAAAATAAATAAAATCGACCGACCGACCCTCCCTGATTTGTCCGATTTAAGGGCAACACAAGTGAATTATTTGTTTGGCTTAATCAACCAACCATGATAAATTTTGAGTAGATTTTGAGTTGATTATTGACTTATTCCATTGTTACAAGGGAATAAACTCCAGTAGATTATTTACATGTAGTCATTTGTAGGAGGATTTTTGAAACCAAGTGAAAAGGTTTGAATCACTTCATTCTATTTTCCTAAAATTCCATGGCAAGTCTAGCTTCAAGTCGTGGTCATTGCATACACACTAGGTTGCATAACCGGTGCACAATGTTGGCTTTGGTTTTGAACACATTCAGTTTGAAATTGGGCGTGTATGCATGCTGAGAGGCATTTGTGCTTACGGCTTAACTTTGCTACATGCCAATAGGGATGATTTGCAATAGTGCATCACCAAGAATTAGTAAGAGGCCATTGTACGCTTTGTGTGTGTGTTTTTGAAAAGGTCAATTTGTCCGAACATGTTTAAAGGTAGTGTACATGATTGGTAATTGTTGCAATTTTTAGAAATGGGCCGATTTGGGGGTTAGTATTTTATAGGAAATATTGTTCCACTGACCTGTTCAAAGTTTTGCGTTGTTGGACGGCGAAAAAATACGAGAGAAAAATGGCGTTCGTTTTCAACCATCGGGCCGATGATAGTCAAGGTGCGCGTGGCTATCTGCACGCGTGACGCGCCCCAGATATGTCAGCGTGTCCGGGGCGCGCCTCTCGTCCGGGTAGCCACGCACGTCTTGACTAAATGCTACATTTGTTATAGAGGGCAGTTTTCCAACGATTGCCGGGCGGCAATCGTTTGAAAACAATATAATTTTCCACTTTTCTTGACAACGACGGCACACCTGGTGCCATCATTTCACAGGATGATTGAGACTACAATCCAGTAAGGTATTTCGTAATAATTCAGTAAAAACGATTTGGAGGATTACCAATCGTGTACACTACATTTAAGATCTCTAACGCGCAGTGTGCACAATAGCCTGTCTAATACAAACTCGGTGGTACACTTATGAATCACACTATTGGTTCGAGTACATTGAAAGTACCACTTGATTTTTATGAATTTTTCATTTTTTTTCTTTCAACAGATTGTGGATAATCACTATCATTTTTTGGACCATCACGCTATTCAAAAGAAATCCCTCAATAAGAACAAAGAGAGGCATCTTCATCTAAAGAAAGAAGAGCATGTAAGTATGAACAAATCTTAGCCTGTAAAGTCAAAGATGAAGCCTATAAAAAAGTCATTTGTTGTTTTTCTTCAGTTCACGTGTATTAAGCATGCAGTTGTGAAAAAATGTTGGTCGTATTAAGGTAGACTCTTATCAGATGAATTACACTCGTACATTGTCGGGAACAAATTCATGTAATTTAAATGTGTGTTCCATTCACAGGAACTACACTTACACTGGCAAATGTTTGCCAACTTGTTAGCACTTCTGGTGGAACAAAATTCAGGAAGTTGGCCAACAAATGGAGGAATTTGCAGGATTGAGGGCATAAGGGGATTTTGCCTTTGGAGGAAAATGGAGGATCCAGGTCATTAGGCCCAATCTGATGCTGGTTGAATTTTGTTTTGGAGGATTGAGGTTACTAGGGTGTTTACAAAATCCCCTAGAGGATTTTGCAGGATTCAAGCAATGGTCCCCATATAAGAGGATTTTGGAGGATTCAGGTTACTTGGAGAAAAAATGATGTAGGGAGTTAGGGTTAAACGTAGTATTTGCAGCATTTATTAGGTGTTTTAATTTAATTTCCCCCCCCAAAAAAATTAGGGCCGGGGCCATTAAAATAGGGTAGGTAGGGTATAAACCGGAAGCAGAACTATTTTTTTTTTGCCTCATTGTAATAACTATTAATGAAGTTACTTGCAAGGATATTGGTTGTTAGATCATCAAGTTGTCCCCTTTGAAACAACAGAAGAATGCTTTTACTAGGGCTGTGTGTTATTATATGAATGTCTAGAGACTGACGCACAGAGTGTAAGGCTTGCTTCAAACGTCCAATTTCTGCCCTATCTAAAGGCAGCGGTCGCTTCAATTGTGAAATTTGTGTCAAACGTAATTCATTCTATAAGCCTATCAGGAAGATAGACATTGTTATGATATTCAAAACATAACTTGTACAGTAATTAGCTAGAAAGAAGTGCAGGTTTTGTGTCCCCACAGGTACATGTACAATTTGACGTCTGGCCGTAGTTACAGGGGTAATAAAAACCTAACCAGTCACACCTTATGTATGTGTACAAAACATCATAAAGGAACACCTGCATGTCCATTAACCCTAACCCACCTCAATCCTCCAAAATCCTCCTTGAAGTCTTGAAGGAATTTTTGGAGGATTGAGTATGATTGGTATTTGAAGAAAAAGAGGATTTTTTGAGGATTGAGGATGAATGGTATTTGAAGAAAAAGAGGATTTTGGAGGATTGAGGATGAAGGGTATTTGAAGAAAAAGAGGATTTTAGAGGATTGAGGATGAATGGTGTTTTAAGCAGAGGATTTTGGAGGATTGAGGATGAATGGTGTTTAAAGCACAGGAGGATTTTGGAGGATTGAGGATGAATGCATTTTTTGGGGCAGGGCAATCGAAGGATTTTGGAGGATTGAGGATGGTTCCCGGGAAAAAGAGTCTAAGGGGCTAGGGTTAAATCTATATATGGGTCATTCCATAAATTTGGGGTCCAAAAGTGTGACTTTTTTCGGTGTCCCCCGTTTCATGAAAATTGCAGATTTTCTGAGCAAACTACTGATTTGTTTGCTTTCTGAATACAGAAATGAGTTTGACCAGATTGGCAGCTCTGCATGCATTGTTTCTATCAATAATGTTGGTGTCAAACCATTTTCCAAAATTAATCAGCCAACAGTTTTTAACCCCTTGAGTACGGTTTTACTGGAGACGTCGGGGTGTCGCGGTGGTTCTGGCAGCCAAGCGAACCGCTACAATGTGTTTGTGCAGTCAATAATCAAACAATGGATTGAAACTGCAGAAACAGCGGCAAATGGCGTCATCCGGCCTGGTGCCACTTTTTTTTTACGCCATATGGCGTCATCCGTACGCAAGGGGTTAAGCTGCCATGTCACCCAACACTAATATCTACCAAACAAAGAAGGTATTTTCAAAATTATTCTGTAACAGTTTCAGTATGGCACATACATATGCACCAAGTTGGGTCGTTTGTGTGACGTTGTCATGACGTCATCATGACATCATCAAAATTGCATTTTTTTTTTAACTCATATTAGACACAGTCTGATTATCATGATCTTCTATAAATGCTGAATTTCGAGTGACATCATCATGACATCATCTGATTTGGTTTTTGTCTATTTTGAAAGATGTACCCAACTCCCATAGAATTTGTACATGTATGTTTTTCTACATACATGTACATTGTAGGTGGCAGAGTAAAAGATTCAGCGTGCAAAATGTATGCAGAAAAGCCCTATTTTTTGTTCATAAAAAGCCAGAATATCTTTTTCCTTTGGTTTGGAATCCGGTTTGCCTTCTGGATAGTTTACTTTTCAAAATCCCCAACGGGTAAGATTTTCTTGTGTTCAGGCCTATCTTAATTCAGCATTCAGGAACTGGCAGTACACATTTAGACTTCAGTTCTGAAGGCCTACTTTGAAAGCTGACTTAAGCTTTCATCGCCAATGAAGCACATTCTGCTACATCTTTTGACAATTGGCTCAACAGCATTTTAGTTAGCAGTGAAAAATATCTCAGCTCTCTCATTCTCGGGTTGTCGTCTGTGATAAGACAGTAATTAGGTCGCGGGAAGAGACAATTTATTTTATCGAAATCCGTGCTCGCAGTCAGAGGAAATTGGGTAAATTTCCTGTGTTTCGAGCACTGGCAAGACTCAGTGTGTAAAGTGCTTATGGTACTTGTACACGTGCACATATCAGTATGTGTCACGGAATACTGAGTTTGACACTGAATTGATATACATGTTTGGAACAGGTGTGCGTGCCTCAATTTCACCTTGTATCTTGATATAAAAATAGCTGAATTTTGCAAAGAAATGCTATTATCTAATGCCTGAGCGAGTTCTTCATCAGATTGAAAGTCTGATTGAACAAGTCTCAATCATTTTGCTTCTGAAAGGGACACAAAAAGCTACGAAAAGTGTTCGTCCTAAAGTTACTATGGTTGGAAAAGATCATTCAAAAGTAGAATATAATTTACATGACTATCCCTTGAAAAAAAATGAACAATTTGTCTAAAAATCATTAGAAAATCATTGCATATACAGGCTGCGCTACTGTACACATGTATGTGCGACGTCAGTCTGCGTATGTCCAGATGCTTTGTTTTTTTTCCATATTTCTCTGTAAATGTTACACATCATGGTATAATTTTTACACTCAGACCTTGAAAATAGGTTAGGTAACTACATTTGTACATGTAACTGACCAAAGAGATGAAACTTCAGGGGATTTCAGGGTGACAGTTTTCTTTAAAGTTAAGTGAAACAAAAAAACACAAAAGTCATGTACATACATGTACATGTTGCTAGTGCTCGGTTTCACATTTCAGGCCTTGAATTTTGTTCTAGGAAAGGCAAGGCCATTTTTCCTTTGAAATAATCAATGGGAACATTCCCAAGGGGCAGGTGGGTCAGGGGTTAACATGGCTGACATCATGATATGGTCTAATCTTGAAAAGGGGATCTTGATTGGAAAATAACTAGACAAATACATGTAGCTGTAAAACTTACAAAAGTCACATCTTAATTACAGCAAGCCCCCCCAAAAAGTTTGTAACTGACTTGTTGTCAAGAACTTACATTTTTTACATGTAGGATATTGTATTCAGTGTCTTGTGAAAACTCACATTGTGAGTTTGCGATGTGATACATTGTACACTGTACATGTACCTGTAGGTATGTATTGCAACTCCTGTCATAACACTATGAAAATCTTTGCCGTGAAAATGCCCTGAAAATCCGTCTTTTGCGGTGAAATAGAAATTCACGGCAATTTCACGGCGTTTATTTCCAGCAAATATTGGCAATTATGTTCACGGCGAATTCACGGCAAATTCACGGCGAACCCGGCAGGCTGCATTCCTTTGTTATGCATAACGGTAAACCATTCTTCAACTGACAAAAGAACAGATTAGATTTGCTGCGGGTGCAAACATAACGGCCCGGCATAACGGGGAACTCTCCTAATTTTATGTGTTTGTGGTTGCGAGTACAGTAGTCTGATCCGCATTTATGAAGACGATCGACTCATCATGGCTCATGCGAATATGTTATGCACGAACATCAATCTCGCAGGGATAAAACGGACAGGTGGTCACGGTTGGGAGCGGGTTGTGATACACGCAGTGTGTACTTTTCCTCGCGGATCCGTAGGGTCCCGATGTGTTGTTAAAACTGTTGTTGTTGTGCTTGCTGGTGGTTTTTTTATTTTTTTATTTGCGTTTCTGCAACGATTTTAATAAAACAGGGGACCTTAGGCCTATCGCGCGTAGAATAGATTTAGCCTACTCATCGTAAATCGATGGAGGAAGGAATGATCTACATTAATGCCACACAAAACTACTCATTTGAAGGCCAACGGCCGGCTTCACGGAGCAGTCCATTTTTGTTCTTTCTTAAAATGTTAGCTTTTCTTTCATTGCAGTTGTAAAATGTAATTTATTTCTCACCATTTCCTGATTTGTATACAAAAACCAATGACTTCTTAGGCCGTGTCCGAAATGGGCGTCTTGCTACTAGCTACGCGTAGTTGTAATGGACGAACACCTGGAGCACGTTGAAAGTTACATGCATGCAGTCGTGAATGATCGGACTGACCAATCATGAACTCCGTAACGCGCAACGATCGGCTCCACCTCTGCGCTGAGTGTTTTATTGGTCGAAACTATTTTCCATAGTCATGCTAAACCAATCACATCACTCAGCGTTGAGTTTGGCTGGATTGTCTGGGTGGTGTCTCTACTCGCTCCCAGCGCGGCCTAGCCGCGAATTATTTTTTTCCCCAAACGTTATGGATGCATAGGACCTAGGGGCTGGGTATATAATGCCATAAATTATCATTGTCTACCGAGCATTCCGATGGTTCAGTGGATACGGTGTTCGACTGTGGGGTGGGTAGGAGATTGAGCTTTTGAGGTTTTTTTTAAGGGAAATAAAGTCCGAAATTTCATTACGTTCGAATTCTTATTTTTTTTCTAATTCGTGGCTCCGGAGGATTTTTTTAAAAGGGAAGTAAAGTCCGAAATCTCATAGGACATATGCGTCATAGCATTAACCACATTCGGATGTTGCTTGGGAGAAAACAAATTCGCCTCCCGGCCCGAGTTGCCTTTTTCTGATTCTACAGGCACTTTTAATTTTCCAAATGAGCTGGCTTAGGCTCCAAGCTAGTTCTGTTTTGATGCAAAATGCACAATTCAAAGCTGCCAACCAGTACGGATTTTCCGTATTTCGTACTGAAATTCATGAGAAATAAGGAATACGGAAGTAAGGATTTGGGTTTTAAAACACGGATTTTGTGAAATCCGACTATAATAATCAGGCATGCAAATTTTTCGCTGTTTTCCGTGCTTTTCGTTTTCCCGGTATGTTTTTGTTTATAAGACTCCGCGTTTGTTTTGTCCGCACATGTAGGCCCACATTTTGTTCCGAATTCATTGGCTCGCGCTACCCAGATGAGTGGCGCGCCCCGGACATGCTGCATACATGCACATTCGGGATGCATCACGCGTCCAGGTAGCTACGCGCGCCTTGACTAAGGTTAAAAACAGGCCCCGTTTTTCTCTCGTTTTTTGTTTGCCATCCAACAACGCAAAACACAAAAAATATAATTATCTGGAAACCATAGCGGTACCGGTACATTTATGATTGAAATTGAAACATAAAATCAAGAATAAACCCACGTATGCTTTCAATGGACAAAGTCTTTTGGGAAAATTACCGTACATCATTATAAACCTTACAACGATAAGGGCGTCCCTCTTTTAAATTCTATGGTTCTCATTTCCGACCCACCCTATTTTTGGCTCCCAACCGATTTTTAATTATTTTTTTATCCCGCCGACCCTGTCTGGAATTTCCTACGAATAAAAAAAATAGAAAAAATTATTATCTTAAGAATTTCCCGCGTCGAATTCCGGAGAAAAAAAAGTCCATGGAAATTTTACGTAGGCCTACCTAGTAATTTTGGCTGTGCGAAGCGCCCGGTTTTGTCTTTTCTCAAGATGGATTTCTCTGCGCATTAGCTGCATGTGCGTGCATTGTACACTGGGAATAAGACGATGGCATTCAGTGCGGCTGCTTGCTCTTGACCAAGGCTAGCAACAAAGCATCGCGCACGCGCAGATGCGCTTTAGGGGGTACCCTTATTGAACAATTGCTGTAACCCCCTCAGGTCTTAGTAGCCTTTTTTTAAGGCGGAGTTCGGAATACGGTAGCTGCGTGTACGTACATTGTACATTGGGAATAATACGGTAGCATTCAGTGCGGTTGTTTGCACTTGACCAAGACTACACCAACGATGGAATCCCGTATGCATGCACGCACGTGCGTGGTGCGGACTCTACTCTGGAGATATGACGGATAAGTTATGTCGGGGTTTAGAAAACGATCAAAGAAACGATACATTTAATGTATTATTTATTCCTCCATGGTACATCATACGTTATGTATTATTCTGTCGTCAACTTTATTTGAAATAGCTGGAACTTCGGGTAAGGTAATCTAGACTAACCCACACTTAAATGCACCATGCCTAGGCCTATAGGGGGCCTAGTTAGAGAAATCTTAAATGCTGCAAAAAGCAACATATCGCGATATTCTTCGGTATATATCGAATTCCCCAATACAATATTTATTACGGGTTTGTTATTATTTTTACGAGGGGGCCCTTGACTAGTTACGAAGGCATCGATGGTAAACTGGACGTCGAACGCTTGGCCGCCATACCTAGCCTGCCGTCATGTTTAAAACTGTCAATAAACCACACAACTTCTGCCAGCTTCGACAGTTACATTACAATTTATTGATGGTTGATAATCACACGATACAAAAGAGTGAACAATAGAGCAAGTTAATGAGCTGGGCAGAAACTGCCCGCAAAAAATTCACGGCGATAAAATCCCGAGAGTATTTCACGGCGTTTTCATGGTGTTCTCTCGCCGTGAAATTGCCGTGAAATTTTAGTTCACGGCAAAACGGATTTTCACGGCAAAGATTTTCATAGTGTAACAGTTGCATCACTGAAATCAAATTAGCCCTTTGCTGCATTCCCATTTTTTGGGTATAAATTTCAATATCACATTTATTTCCATACTTCTATAAAAAAAAATTAATACATAACTCATACATGTATGTGTTTGAACTTTGAAATGAACAAATATAAAACATTCAACACAGATAATTAAAGTTAGGTGAATACACTCATATCTAGTGTAACGGACCTAAAAAAGATTACATTGTATGTGGCTGTTCAGTAGGGCTGACGATATTGACTTTTTTCGTAGTCGATTTTTTTTCCCTCGCGATATCGCCGATATGGCGATAAAATCGTCAACAAATTTCAGCATGATTAAAAAGTTTGTTCATAACTACATAATCGCCGGACGTGTTTGTCGCCAGTCATTGTTTGAGGCCGTTCTTAGGCCAGCCATCAATATTGAGAAACAGCGTAGTCTTTCAGGGCGAATGAATACTGACATTGTAATGAGTATACTGATTTTTTTAAGCATATACATGTACATGTACATTTGTAGTGGTCGATTATCTTATTTACACTATAGATAAAAAGTTCGGAAGGATGATGTCACTTCGACTTGAACCTCGCTTACAAGGAAATTAATTTTAGCGAATTTGGTAAAAAGAAAGTATCACCGATCTTTTAAGGGAAAACAGGAGTTACAAAAAAATCGCCGATTTTAAAAACGATATCGGCGATATCTCGATTTTTCAATTTATAAAAACGTGTAGCCGATTTCGATTTTTGGGCAGCGAATATCGCATCATTGCGATTTTATCATCGTATCGCCCAGCACTACTGTTCAGATTCACATACATGCAGCCAAAGTAACCACTGATATTTGCTACATAAGCAAACGTTTGCCTTTACATGTATAGTGATGACAGGTTGTACCAGCTTAAATGCTGTGTGATGTGTATTGGTTGTGAGCTTCATGGCCAATTTATGCTCAACACAAATTCACCACAGAAAGTTCCTGCTTTACACATAGGAACCTCAATAGGCTTTTTCAAACTAAACAAATCTCAAGGTTGATGCGGGGGTTGAAACAAGCAACAATTCAACCCAGCATTAATAAATCCCTAACCCTCCAGGGTATTTTGGCTAGAAACCCTGCCAGATGCATCAGATTGCATACTTTGTCACATTGACTTGTGTGCAGAGTGCAACAAGGTCAAGCTGTCACCACAGATGCACTGTGCTGCGTCTGGCAGGGTTAGGGTTAATCCCAAGATTTGTTTTGCTCTGGGCTGAACTCGACCCTGCTCTGGAACAGGGTTGAGATTTTTCACCCCGGGATTCTTTCCACTCATAAGGTACAAAGGCGCGCGCCTTGACTAATGTTTATATAAACTGCTGGATGAAAACCAGGGTATGTACATGGAAAAACAAAACAGATTCATACATGTATTTATGATGCTTGCGAAAATGCATTTTAGAGAGCTGGAGTTCACTGTATGCACTTGCATCTTGCTGCATTGATGCACCGAGGTGGTTATACCCAGCATGATATGGGGCAGAGGGGTACCCCCCTTTTGTCCCTATACCCTATACACTCTCCAGACTATTGTTACCTAACACTTCCCCCTAGAGATCTGAAAAGAATTCCTGAGATTCCGGGAACACAATGACCAACACAAAAAGAGTAGTATTAACATAGTACCTTGACAAACTATATGGACAGCAATTTCCGAGATAAAATTTTTTGTTTTTTTTTTAATATTTTTGGTACCCATATTTTTTAAACAATTGGGTACCCATCCTTTTTTTTAAATTGGGTACCCGATCCCATATAATACCAGGGTGAGATTTCTCAGGATTTTTCCTAATTTCAGGATTTTTTGTCGGGATTTCAGAATTTTTGAAGAATCTCTTTTGCAATCTGGAATTCCTGTAAAAGTGGATATAGACCAATAAAAACTGATTTTCTATTTTATAAGGGGGTGCCTGTAGGCAAATACTCTCCCCTGATAATACCCATAAATACACACCCCTACATGTATGTACGTACAAGTTGACCTCCAGGATACATAGCATTTATGCAGCTTCCAAAGTTCAGGTTCATGTTCTTGTTTTTTTTGTCCATCCTTTGTTTGGCAGGTTCATTGGGTCGAGCAGCAGGTGGCAAAAAGCAGAAGCAAGAGAGATGATGTCATCCTTCCAGCAAGATCCCAGCTCAACGACCCAAAATGGCCGCTCTGGTATCTGGTACGTGTCTGAAGTCTTCAGATAACAAAGGGTTACATGCACAATGCACGTAGTTTTCACAGATAATCTAAAAATGGATGGACTTAAAATTAAGGGATAAGGGTAACATAAGATTGTAAGAAAAGGTTATTTCATTGTTACATGATCAAAGTCCTCCATTAAAAATACAAATTCATATTTAAATAGCATAAAATCCAAACTTGTGCAGATGAAGCATTGTCAGACCAGAAGAAATGCAGAATAATTGCAAGATATAAATTCAAGTTCATAAAAATCCATTTCTGGAGCCTTTAAGCATGAAGTATTATAAGCATTAATTAATTGTTCAAATCTTGATTGGACTTGAGGTATAAAAAATGTTACATTTCGTACACTGTACCATTGAAACAATTACATGCATTAAAACCCTCCTATACTGTCACAGCCTATCAAAAACTCTTAACACCAACTCTCACAGTTTGTGTGTGTTTCAATCTGACATTTGATAAGTTTTGATCTGTACAGCAGCTGGGTCGATTTTGGCCCTGAGAACAGGAGGGTTAATAGTAGGCATGTCAGGCCAAAATTGTAAACAGATAACACATCTATTTTTATGACATTTTTGAACAGTTCTCATCAAAAGAAGAAAAAAACTTTTTGAATCATGGAAATCGGACAAGCGGTTCTTGACGCATATTTCAGATTCAAATTCGATAATTTCAGATTTGTAATAAAAAGCCATTTTTGAGCCTTTCTAAAGAAAAAATAAGGCATAAGATAGGCATAATGCATTTTTATTTAAGAAATATAGTGTCATTTCTTCACATAAATTGGTTTACAAATGTTGTTACACTTTTTAATTAAAAAATATTTAATGATGAAAATGGTCCATTGTCCATTATGTTCTTTGGTGTATGCATGGTCCGGTGAAAAAAGACTAAGTCCCCTTAATTAAATATTCATTCTGCTGTATTTTCCATGTGAAAGGCCCTTAGTCAATGAAACCTTGGCAGTAATTAAAATGTACACTGGAAAAGAAAGTAATTGTCAATTTGGTAAACAAAATAAATTAAATGACTAATTAAACAATAAAACATAATTTCAGCTCATTAATATTCATGAGGCTCATTAATTATGCATGAGGCGAGACAAAAAGTCCACGTTTCTCATTCATCCGAGCAGTAAACAAACTTTATTGGGGTATTTTTAGGTGCTGAATCCAATTCTGAGGTTATATTTGCAATTAAATGCACCAAAAGTGAACTTTTTAGCTAAAGACAATACAAATTTGGTTGAAAATTCTGAAAAAATGACGTAGTATCTTGCTAAAATTTGCAAAGCTTTCAAATTATAGCATCAATTAAAACAGTAGCAATAAACAGCCAAAACAAAATCTTGTTACAAAAGGACCCCACAAAAGTGAAATTAAAATGCTGTTAATATAATGGCGATTCAGCAAACAATCCTGTAAATCTTTTAAAACAATCAGTTACTTTTGTCAGTAAAAAAAAAAAATCCGAAAAAAAAATCCGAAACAAATTCAATCAACAGAAGTAACAGTGATAATTGGAAGAGCCAAAATGAGTGACAGCACTCCTACACTACACATATATCGGCTCTTACAATGACTACCATTACGCCCTCTATTTTAATCTGTATTGTCGGCCATTGTGTCCGGTGAGCTTGCGTGCGTGTACGTACACGATCCATCACCGCGCGCGCGCAACCCGCGAAGTGTTCCTTTTTAGCTTTCATTCATTGGGGGATTGGCTCATTTAGCGATGATGGTATCAAAAATAGCAAGTAATTTTGGCAGTTATATGAGTAAGAAACATTGGAAAAACCAATTTTAGGCTCGTTTATTGAAAAAACAGAATTAATTAACGTCAAAACTGTGTCTGAAGAATGAAACTTACAATTAGCAGACGATAACCCCCCAAGACCTCCAAAACGACATCGGATTTAATGCGCATGTGTCCTAAGCTTTCCATTGATACCAAATTTGTTGCCAATTGGTGGCGCCATCACAACTTTTTATTGAGTTTTGTGAGAAGGAGTGCACTCCGCCATTTTGCGACAATCGGAAGTTGCGCATCGCTTCGCGAAGTATTACAACTTAATTAAAGTACTTCCAATGAAGGTACATTCCTAAAACCTCGGCAAATTGTTGAATAAGTAGTTTTTTAACAAGTTTGGTAATATCAGCCCCAAAAATTAATATTTTGCGTTAGAAAAGTGAGCTTTTACTAGCCGTTTTGTTTCGCATACCGGACATTATCGGAAATGAATCACGATGCGCTTGACATGCCTATTAATAGTTAGGCAAGTGAGTTAAATTTGAAAAAGTAATCCATAATAAGTAGGGTGCATGTAAAAACTATTGCTAAACTTATAACTAAATTTTCTCATTTTTTCGTCAATCCAGCAACGAGGGTCAGGCCTCGATATGAATGTAATTCCAGCCTGGAAAAAAGGCTACACTGGCACCGGGGTAGTTGTGTCAATTCTGGATGACGGAATCGAGAAAAACCATCCGGATTTGAGCGCAAATTATGTAAGTACACGTAGAAAGACTTACGGCTAAAGTATGATGAAAGTTGGGATATTGAAAAAATTGCATGTAACTTTGAATGAAGGTCATAGAATTGAGAGAAATTTATCAAATGAAACTATACAACTTAAACCAGCCTTGTGTTTTGTTTTATGGATATTGTGCAACTTTTGCTTCTAATTGTTCTTAATACTTGACTTTGTCAAACTTCCTGAAATGTAATCACGAGCAAAAAGTATTCTGACGTCTTCCATTTATATAGATCTCCAAAAGAGAAAGAACATAATGCACCGCATTTTCGGAGAATGCAAAATGGGTTTGCTTTCCTAAGCATTTTTACTTTTTTTTTCTTCATTTGAAGTTCTCTTAAAAACTGTTGGGCTGTTTATGTGACATCAGCAATTTTGTTGGTACATCCTTGTTTCAGTAGTAACATGGGGTTGTATAAAATGTTCAATATTAATTTGTTTATTAGTGTTGATAAATTGTTATACAGCAGAGTGAATGAAAGCGTAACCAAACCGGTAAAAACTCAGAAAATGTAACAAGCAGAAGGTTGTTCAAACAATCAAGAAGTATGAGTCAATTTTTTCAAGATTTTTTCTTTTTTAACCGATACAAGGCTAAAAGCCACTCTAGGTAAAGGATTATGATCAGAGGTGGTAGGGTTGGCAAGATTTTGAATTGACAAACCTACCACCCTTACGGTTTCCTGGTTCCATATCTATATGTGATGCGATCAAGCAAAATCAGTCTGAAGTAGGCCATGGTCAATTTTGGGATTTTATTTGTAGCGTACAATGTACTTCAAACTCCATAATAGTAGGGGTGTGCATTTACGGGTAGTAAAAGAACCGGGTACCTGATTGAAAAACTACGGGTACCCGGGTACCCGTTAAAGAAACGCAACCCAAAACTTCCACTCCCGGAAGTTGCAATATTGTCTTTCTCTGAGATTCAAAAGTCTGATTTCAGACAAAAGTCTGAAAAATCTCATGCCTGTCCAGTACACATGATCACTTCTCCGCCATTACATGCTCCGGCATATCACAAAAGACAGAAGCTTTAAACAGTTGTATTTATTGTGGAATGAGGCATGCTATTATGTCTGGTCGAGGCTCTTTAGAAATACCCAGACTACAAAAACCACAACTGGTAAATTCCCTTTATTGTCAATTTTCGTGAGAGCGTCATGGTCATAAACATGAAATCTGTGCTGGTTTCCCATGTAGTCGGGTTTTAATTTTGAAAATTCCCGACAAATAACATTTGAAACCTTTCCTCTTTTTTTTCTGGGAAGATACTATGCGATAATGTAAAGTTGTACGGGTACTCGATTCCATAATCTGGAACCGGTTCCTGACATGAACGGTCGGGTATTCGGGTACCCGGTTCCGATGCACACCCCTACATAATAGTGAAAACTCCATGTGAATACGATCTTTGGTTAAAAAGTTACAAATATTTGAACACCGGCACATTAAATAGAAAGAAACTGAGAAAATCAAGTTTGAAGTTACAGTACTTTAACCCTAACGTCCTAGGCATTACTTTGGTACAAAGAACTGAATACTACAGAATACTACTTAGTATTTTGTAGCACTGAGTCTCTGTGACTGATGAATGGGTGAATTATATTTGTGTCAATGAATTGGATGGCTCAGATAAAAAAAATGTATCCTCTCTGAAAACCAGTAATTCCTGCCTTGGATGATAACAAACATTTTTCCTCTAAACCGAGCAACCTTAGTACTACATATTACTACGTACACTATTTGGGGTGAAGTACCAAATACTAAAAATTACTACAGGCATTGCACACAAGTACAATGTAGGTGAGAGTACTACATACTACATTTACTACTGGTAGTATTTTGTAGCTTTAGGTGATGTTAGGGTTAATTGAGTCATTTTTAGCACATTTATAATACATGTCATATTTTCATGTGAAAGAAGAATGTTTTTCCCTTCTGTTTTTGTAAATTTTGATTTTTCCACTACGAACATATTTTGGCCCCAGGGATGCCAGTTTTCCGGCTATAGCCGGAATTCCGGCCTTTTCATATTTTTGAAAAAAGTTCTTGCTTGACAACAAATCCTTTGGTCTGTACGTGGTCCCGGCCCCCAAAAAACGTTCGATTAACGTTTCTGCATTGCCACTCTGCATTCACGTGTACAGCGAACGATAATTTAGCAGTATTGGACTCTGCGCGAGTCTAGTGTTGTTGCTAGCATCCATCCCGCAGCACGCGTATACACGTGTGTATGTGGTATTGCAGTCGTCTGTGTGCTTGAGTACAGTGTGTATGCATGCGGTATTGCGATGGTCTGCAGTGCTAGCGTTATGCATAGCATATTGAACATCTACTGTGTGATTGCGTGTACTAGTACTGTGCATCGTTGTACGATAGATCTACGTTCGCTTTGGAAACAAAGTTTATTGTACATGTACATACATGTATATGTACAAATGTACACGTAATTGTAGCGTGGCTCAGATCCCGGACACGCAATTTTTTTCCCGGCCCTACAGCCAAGATCGACTGGTATCCCTGTGTCCAATATCTCAAAACAAGGATTACCGAGTTCTGACTGATTTTGCTTGATCGCATCACATAAACAATTTAATAGATTCTTGAGAAGAAATTATCCCAATTTTGAGACCTACATGTACAGACCCAGGAGAGGTAACTTTGACCATCTGTGAAACCAACTCAATTACAGATCTTGATTGGTGTGGAAAAAGAAGAAAATCGTACAGAAAGTTTAAAACATAATTCATATCACACTTCAATCTTTGGATATATATTTAACCGTCATAGCAACTGTACATGTACCAAGTGTGTGCATATAATATGAAAGGTTAACCCAGAATTCCCCCCAAATTTAAATAATATATTTGCTACACACTTATGACGTATATTTACGAGACCAAAAGATACTTAATTCCTGATTGCATTATGATTTGTAAACAAAGCTAAATTGTCAGGTTTTGTTTGTTTGTTTTTTAACCCTAACTCCCTACATCATTTTCCCCCCATGTAACCTGAATCCTCCAACATCCTCTGATTTCAAAGTGTTAAAACTCCATATAACCTGAATCCTCCAAAATCCTCTAGGGGTTTTTTGCATACCCCTAGTAACCTCAATCCTCCAAAATCCTCATGTATCACATTGAGCCTAATAACCTGGATCCTCCATATTCCTGCAGGGGCAAAAACCCCTAGTAACCTCAATCCTGCAAAATCCTCCGATGCATCAACTTCCAAGTGACCTCAATCCTCCAAATTCTTCCATTTTGCAAAGAGGATTTTGGAGGATTTGGGAAGGTTAGGGTTAATGGATCAAACATTTTAGACTTTGGAATCATGGATAACTAAATTTTGGTTCACATTTCTTGTTTTGTTTGGGGTTGTGGGTCTTTCACTCACTCTGTTTATTTTGAGTTATGATTTGAATTTGTACAGTTTGCCTATACAGTGAATTCTCGACCAGTCAAAACCGGTTAACTCGAAAACCTGGTTAACTCGAAGTATGAATTGATTCCCATGAAAAGAATAGCAAATCATGTTTAAACATGCCCACACTAACTCGAAATTTTGGACCGGTAACTCCGGATAAGTCGAACTCAAAATCGCCAGGTGCAGAAATATTCTTGCATAATTGGGTCATTCCACCAGGTTGGGACACAGTGTGTGACATTTATCCATATCTTTAAAAGTACTATTACATTTGATTCAGTTATTTCATGTAACATCAGTCTTTGGGTGGGCAATATTTTAGAAAGTTTTAAATCATGTAAATTATATTTTACCAAAAATGTGAAGAAAAAAATGTGTCAGTTTGACGTAACCAGTTTGACGTAACATGGACACGTCCATATTTCCATTTTTGTGATTTGTCAAGACTTTAAATACAATATGGGAAATTCACCATGTGTGCTAATTAAAAGATGTACATGTACTATGCAACACAAGAACACCTTTTTTATGGTAGTCAGTGTCCAAATATAGCAGAGACAGCAAGAACAGACGTGAGTGTGGACGTAACATGGACACTACATGTATGTCCACTGTTACGTTCACACATGCATGTTTTTTGTTTTTTTTGTTTCTGAGCTATTTAGACACTGGTAACCATAACAAAAAGTGTTTTCTTGTAGCATTGAGTGTCTTTTAGTTAGTACATATAGTAAGTTGCATAATTATTTATTTAAGGACGAAAAATTAAGGCACTCTGGACGTAACATTTAGTACTGACATGGTGTGACATGAAAATGCACATTTCCTTTTTGTAACATTTTCAACATTTATATAAATAGTTATGCAAACTCACTCTGTATACTAATTACAAAACACAAACTGCAACACAAAAAACATTTGTTATGATATTCAATATCCAAATGCAGCACAACAGCAGAAATATATGTATAGTCATGGTCTACAATGTATCATGGTGTCCATGTTACGTCTGCACTGACTGCCGTAAAAAGGTGTTTCGTTGTTGCATAGTGTGTCTTTTAAATATTGTACGTAATGAATTTCCCATATTTATTTATTAAAGTGTTGAAAAAACACAACAATTTAAATGTTGGACATGGTGTCCATGATACGTCTATTTTACATTAAAAATAACACACTTTTTATCATATTTTTTTTTAAATATAACTTACATGATTGAAACTTTCTCAAATAATCTCACACCCAAAGACGGATGTCACATGAAATAACTGAATTAAATGTAATGATTGTTTTAATGATATGGTCATATAACACACTGTGTCCCAACCTGGTGGAATGACCCATTTAGGAGATAACAGACGAATGGCTACGCAATGGACTGCCCAAGGTTTTGGCGGAAGAGACATCTTTAACGGCGATGAAAACGGGCCTGTTTGATTGTCTCTTGTCGGACCATTCCCCCACACTAAAGGGGGGGAGACCTGCAACGGTGGAAAACGAAGCAAAGATCGCCTAAAATGCCATGATTTCGTGCTCTATTTCCAACCGTTACATTCACTTGGTAATCACGTACGTAATCTTTGGGGGAAAAAGGTTACCTTGGGTAACTCGAAACTCTGCTTAACTCAAATTGGAGCCCATTCCCCTGAGGTTCGACTTATCAAGATTTCACTGTACTCTGTAGTCTCTTTTGACCATCTGTTCATGTGTATTTTTGTGTTACAATCAATCATGATTGCCTGATTTGTGCTTGTAAGGTTCGGATACATGTAATCTAGCTTGTTGAATGCTTGACTGTCAACTGTTTCCATGTGTACATGTATGCGTATTGTGTATTTGTGACCGGCTCTACAAAAATGGGAATTATGTCGTAAAATTTGAACAATTAGTGATACACATACATGTACATGTAGTTAAATTTGCCACATCCTAAGCTTTAATTTGGTGTAGGTTTGACCTCCGTGGCATTTTGTGTTCTCGAGATATCTTGACATCTGTATACATGCACTCATGTTTTCCAATTTAGCGGAGGTGCATACATTGTAGCCCTTTAAACACAAAAAGTGCAAAGAAATGAGATAGAAGTAATTTCTATCAATATTTAAAAATTTAATCTTTATTCATCAATATTAACATTTCTGAAAATAAATTCTGAAAATATAATAGAAGCCAACAAACCCCCCCCCCCCAAAAAAAATCACTTATGTGAAGATTTTTTTCGCCCCTTCACATAGAAAAGCCCTGTGTGTGTGTTTTCAAATAGTGCGACATAATACCCTTTTTTTGCAGAGTGGGACACATTTGCTCTTTGTTTGCCCTCATGTGTTAGGCAGATGTACATGTAATGGTAAAAACATACAAAGAAACAGCCCCTGATTGCTCCGGTCTAAAGCACGTATGTAATGTAAACAAGCGTGATGTCATTTCTTCATAGGTCTGTTGACTTATCAGGGGGTGGATCCAGACGATTGGATTTGGGGGGGGTCAAAACACACCCCCCCCTCCAACACCCCTCCCCCAACATGTCCCAGAACATGTTCAAATTAATTGTACATGTTTGAATGCATTCTAGAGGTCCATGATAATTAGCGTGGTGTGCATGTACAGGTTCTGTATATACTTCCGAGGACAAGAGGAGAAAGAAAATACTTGTAAAGAAACCTTTCAGTCCTCACAAGTCAAGTCTTTTGTTGAAATCGGTCCTCGCAAGTAGAAATACATACATGTACGTGCTTAGTCTATGGGGTTGGGTTATATTAAAGGAACAATAGGAAACACAAAGCATTGTCCTCGGAAGTAATGGGAAAGTACGACTGTGCGCACAATGCTGTGAGGATGATTTTTATTATTTTTTATATTTTTTTTGTTGGAACATCATACATCATGGAAAGTGGTAGGCTTTGATTACTAAGAACTTTGCATACGTACACGCACTACCCAACACTTTGTGTCAGGCTTCCGTTGATTTTTCAAACTGCACATTAAAAAATATTCATTGCCTATGACGAGGCATGGCATTCAGTACCACATGACCTTCAGAACAGCATGACGTGACCTCCACACACAATCAAATAGAAGGCCATCATAATCGGAAAACTTGGTGAATCCTCCTCCACAGAGTACATGTACCCAAGTGTGAGGTCATTGTTATTTTCCTGGTTCCTGTAGGGAGGGCTTTGTGGGGACCTCACACAATGGGAACAATGGTACCCCACAAACCCAAAGTTTGAGGACGTGTGCATTATATAACACTGGTTCACGCACTAATGTCTTGACACACATTGTGAGCGTGAACTAGAAATTACTACACACAACATTTTGGTACTTGACATGCATTTAACAGGCTGTCCTTGGTGGCTCATAAGTGATCACACTCGCAACCCTAACCCCATGCATATACCAGTATTTATTCATCATAAAAATGCATTTCTCCTCTCTCAAATTGAACTCTGGACAAGAGACCATAACAAAGATTAATATTTTCATGGTAAAAAATATGTTATTTTTATACTTTGCAAAACATGTTTACGTACAGTTTCATTTTACATTGAAAAAGTACATGGAGAGTATACACATGCATATGTACACACAGTCTTACTTCCCCAATACGTCCGAGGACAATGCTTTGTGTTTCCAATTGTTCCTTTAATATAACCAACCCCCATAGACTAAGCACGTATCCTTACGTTCGAGGACCGATTTCAACAAAAGACTCTACGTTCGAGGACTGAAAGGTTTCTTTGTGTTTCCTTTCTTCTCTTGTCCTCAGAGATATATACAGTGCACGTACATGTACTTGTACATGTACTTGTATGCAAAACAATTCTGAAGACACATTTAAATTTGATTGCGGTACCTCTTTAAAGAGGCAAAGATGAACTGTACTTCTTTAAAAATTTGTCAAAAGTTTTGGAGTGTCTGAAGTCATGAACGTGTTGTAATTTTTGTCTAGTTTCCAAATGGTACATAAAAGAAAAACAATGAAGTCAGTTGACCTTTATATCACAATGTACATGTACCAGCCTATATCAAGGGGTTGAACAGTATATGTGGGCCTTCTGAAATCTTCGTCTATAAAGCTCAGGATGAACTTGATTCAGGCTATGATGGCCACTGCATGAAAACAAACTTGTTTCTCCAACGGTTCGCATGCTTGTGTAAATAATTGTCCATGTGTTTCTGTTCACCAGTGGTTTTGCATGTTCTTGTTCTTGTGGTTTTGTATTGTCTCAGGACCCGGTCGCCAGTTATGACGTTAATGGCCGCGATGACGACCCCCAGCCGAGATACGATTTCACCAATGAAAACAGGTGTTGTGTTTTTGTCTTGTACCGTGCGTCTGCGCCCAACTTGACTTTGCGAGCCCAGAAACCTGAATGCTGCCAGTGCAGTTTGATGAACCTGGGCATATGATATGACACAGAGTTTAAAAGTTGACCTACATGTAACATTGAAAATCTCATGCATATTCATACAGTCTGTTGTTGAAATGCTAATCGCGAGAGGGATGTGAGATGCATATTGTGGCAATAACTTTTGGAAAACCTCTTGTTCCTGTTCCAATATACTTGATTTTATGTACACATATTGAGAATTACATGAACAATGGAAAAGGACTGACGAGATTGCTGCTACATGTACCCCAAGTATTCAAAAAGCAATCATTAAAATTGTCATTTTAATGGCTGTTGACAAAAAAAACCAAGCACATAATTATTGGTTTTTGGATGGGGGATTAATGGGTGGTATAGCTGTAGCCCTGCTCACCCCTACCCTAGTCCCTCTGAACCTCCTTCCAACTAATGTTTTTAAAAAAGCCAATTTTTTTTAAAATTATTGTTTTACACATTTTGGATTTTCGAGAAATTCTTGAAAAAAGAAACATGTTTGTAAATTTTTAAAAACTCCAAGGATTTCAAATATTATTTTTATAAAGTTGTTTACATTATAAAATATAACTTCACCCCCCCCCCCCCCTCCCCCATTTAATACTAGCTTTGAGATACATTTGTTTGATTTATCAATGGGCCTTGCCAGCCACATGTTTGTCAAAGTGCAGAATGATGTGCCCAATGCCACACGTAAGTTCCTTCAGGGAAAAAACAAATTCCAAAATGTTCCTTGCCTACTTGGCATCAACAGCGCTACTATGAGCGGGGCCTTTTGGCGAGACGTGGGAATTCTGAGTAAATCCCTTTCTATCAATACCTGCACGTGGTGCGCAGTTGGCTCAGCAGGTGCATCGCAAAGTCAAGCCGGGGTTAAGACCAGTGAATTAGTGCATTGATTGGCAGCACACCACTCCTGCGCTGCCTGTGATTTTTCATGTGTGTCCCCGCCCACATTTTTTTCCGTTTGCTCTCGGCTGCAAAAGTCAACCAGGCTTTGTTTGCAAGTATACACATGCTTGACAGAGTCAGTGCACAGTCAACAAGGTCAAGTGTGCATTTTGTAATACATTCCAAGTCAATAACTTCATGTTCATTGTGAAGTGTGTACTTTTCAGAAGGTAGCGCGTGTACAAATGTGGGTGCTCAATATGTAAAACCACAACCAGACTTAACATCAGAATTAAGGTGATCAAAGTCACCCTTCTATACAATGAACAAAAAATCACGGAGAGGGTACCTCGCGAGGCAAGACCAAGCCCCACACTGCGGAAGTATTGTGTTAAATCGTGTAAATTAACGCTGTGTGGTATCTATTGGACAAGTGGTGCAGTATACATGTAGATGTACATGTGTACCATATGGTGTAAATTATACCACAATTTTGGAAGTGCAAAAAAATGACTGCCTTTCACACCCCATTTCTAATTGAATTAGGTGCCTGTCTGGCTTCTACCAAATTTCCCCAGGCACCTGGGATCTGCTGTAGTTTTATACTACATGTAAATGTACAGTAGATCCTCGTTCTAAGAATGAAAATAGTGTTTGGCAGTAGTATTCACAGAAAGTGCAATGTATAGAAAGCCAACATTGCCTGGTTGATTATCCCGTATGCATACATGTGCACATTTCATTTTCTCTTAACAAACATAACCCATCTTACATTTGACTTGGTATTCACAGGTATTTCCGCTCGCTTTCTTTTGTTTTCAGTTTTGTAATTTTTTCGGTTAACGTTTGGAAAGTAGTTAATTTTAGATTCATATGATCAAGGGCATTTTTCAAACAAAAAAACTTTTGTCTTCATTGTACGATTGCAAGTTTGATTAACACAGACTTTGTTTTGGTTGATAACAACAGGTAAGTTATGAGACAACTGATAGTTGTGTCCAATACCAATATGTCAGATACAGAACCTGTTCAAGGCACATTTGTTTTCGAAGAATAATGCACAGATTTCAATTTGATGGTTGCATAAATCTAAAAATATTGCACAGGTTACATGTACTTCTTATTCAAAGCATTTTCTGTGAAAAGAAGCTCGTTTCCAAATATTCAACCTTTGATATCTTCCATTGAAATTGACTTCAAATGTTGTAGCAGTCTGTATGTTAGATTGGTGGCTTGGACACATTTATCAGTACATTGCAACTGTTGGGTTTTCATACTGAACTCATATATTTTCCACTTTCAGCACCTGTCATCTAACCATTCACCCTTCCTTCAACTTTTATAATCTCTAACCCTAATGCTAACACTATAAGGATGCACCGGGCAGTTATGATCTGAATGATAATGACGACGATCCCCAGCCCCGCTACTCCCCATCAAACATCAACAGGTTTGCCATTCCTTTTTCCTGTATTGTGTATGGACAAGGGAGTATCCGGTGAGGGTGTTGGACAAAGAGTCATGTTAAAGTTTTATGATTCTTTTTAAACAGAGTAAATATAAGTTATGTAATTAAGCACATGTAGATGTTAAGTTTTTAATATACATGTAAGTGGTTTTTTTTTTAGGATGAAGTCTTAACGCTATTAACCCCATAGGCATTTTTACTAGGAGGCTTCCTCAACCTGTCAAAATCCAACACTGTGCAGTATACATATGAATGGCACATTCTTTGAACTTAGACTATTGGGGCATCATACACATCTCCATGTAAAGTCATGGTGACAAAGCCGTGCAGTACTGAACTCATCAAACTTGACAAAACCTGGTGTTGGAGTTTGCAAGGCTTGGGGTAGTTAAGGTTAAAGGTAGTGTACATGATTGGTCATTGTTGCAATTTTTTGAAATGGGCGGATTTGGGGGTTAGTATTTAATGGGAAATATCATTCTACTGACCTGTTAAAAGTTTTGCGTTCTTGGATGGCGAAAGAAACGAGAGAAAAATGGCATTTGTTTTCAACCGTCGGGCGACATTTGTTATAGCGCCCTTTTGTAAAATACATTTATTGTAAGCCAAATTTTTGTAAATGGGATCGTTTTCAATTGGTCACATAACATGTACATAGGCGGAGCGGTATGTACATGCGGCGGACGTCCAAGATCCACTGCATGCACTGGTTACAACACATCGCTTTGGTACACTACTAGTATGACACGTACACACACACGTACGATATTTGCAACCTTGCGCCCGTTTTTTTAATTTCTTATTTATACTGGGTATCCTGATCAGTGCAAATGCACTGTTCTCCCTCAGGGCCCAGTTTGAATCGAGAGATGCCGAAGATAATTTCAGTTTTAGTAGTGGGAGGAAAACCCCAGAACAATTATTCTTGGGGAAAACCCACGCAATCAGGTAGGGACTGAAAACCCAATCCACAATCCACAGTGCACCTGGTGGGAATCGAACCAGGGTCACCAGAGGTGGAAGGCGAGGAAAGAAACACTACACCAACCTGACTGCCCCCCCCCCCCCAAAAAGGTTTCTTTCTATATATATATTTTTTTAAAGGCCCTTGTTCCCTGAAATGGCTCAAAATGAAGGTCTTGAACATGACGTGTGTACATTGTATGAATCATCGATGAGGACAATTAGGGGATTCCTTTTTGGTACACTGACGTCAGACCTAGTCTAGCCAGTAAGTTATCCAATCTAGTAAATGGTTACGTAGAGGAGTCCTCCCCCCAAAAAAATGAAATAAAAAAAAATAAAAAAGTTCACCGCATGAATTAAGACTATACAGGTACTACCCTTCGTGGTAAAAAGTTACAGATGTGGAAATGCGAAACATGTCTAGACTTTAGCATCATTTTGTCAATGTCCCCGCCCCCTCCCTCCAACCCACCCCGCCCCCCCCCCCCCCCCACCCCCGATAACAGGCCTTTTAGGAAAATTGCTGTAATTTGTGAGTGACTCTGTTAAAATGAGTCCAGAAATAGCCTAACGTTTTCCTTGTCCACTGAATAGAGCGTGATATAATTCTTTTTAATATGTGGTGCATGTCTTGGACCCATATTTGACATTTTGTTTTTGAAATAGCTGTTTGATCCCTAATTGTTTTGAAGTTTGGAAATCATATTGTAGAAAGTAAGCTATAAAACGAAGAATTACATGTACAATTGAACAATGTCCACTTTATTGTGACAAAAATCCGAATTTTTTATATAGAACTCTGAAAGTAAAGAGCACCCCCCCCCCTTGCAAAATGCCAACCAGAGGCTTATTACATAGAAACACACCTAACGACTTGTAGCTCGACTGACTATTAAATATTTCAGTCAGATTTTGTGCCATTGGAGGAAGAAACTTGATTATTTTTGTCCTCGGAATCCGTTGGCCATTGCAGTTTCTTTGCTCCATTCCCACACAAAGTACCACTGTGACTTGCCTCGGCTATCAAAACCGCAAACAATTGTTTTTTTTTTACTGGTAATGTATAAAAAGTGCAAATCACATTAGTTTGTTTAGAATCAACCCTTTACTGAAAGCTGTTTCGATAGGAAGTGACAGTGCCTGACATTTACAGCGTATAGGAAGAACGCTTGAACTCGTCTGGGAATCTGTGGGATGATAGAAAAAGTATTTCCCCTGTTTCGCTTTTGTTACATTTTTTATGTGACGGTTTAATTGAATGGCCGGGGTTTCCCCCGAGTTAAGAAAATAACTGAATCCAAGAAGCCAAGGATATGTCGTCAGCAGGATTTTCCTGTGTCTTTTGTTTTCAGTTCCCCACTTGATCCCCTCCCCCGCCCCCCAAAAAAATAAAATTTAATAAAAAGAGATAATGTGCTTCCAGGAGATTGGAGTTAAGCCTTGAACTTTTGGCACAGTGAAAAAAATAAAAAGTCAAAGAAGGATTTGTTATTTAAACACATTTTCTGATCAGAACTGATGAACTGAGCTCACTTTCAACATTTTGGGTAAATCAGATTGGTTTAGTATCATGAATCGCAGCTTATCTGCTGAATTAAACATGATTCACAATTTAAAAAACACACAAATTGTTTACATCTCATGTTATACAAAATTTCTAACATAATTATTATTAAAAGTACACGGTTATATAGAAGGGAAAAGCAGCATGCCACCAACACTGCAAATAATTAAATTAAACAAAGATGTATTAATCATAAAAGGTGGAATAAAATATAAATTGTGTCATAGTATAAAAAAAAGACATAGCAAAGCCACACATAATTAAAAACTATACACAAAATCCTGTAAATGTTGGCTTTATTTATAATAAATGAACTAAGTAAGGAATTGCACTCTTTTTCATACTTTTTCAAAGTGAACAAAAAACTGGCAGGAGCGGGAGTCGAACCTGCGACCTCCAGAATACCGTACCACGCTCTACCAACTGAGCTATCTTGCCCTATGTTGGCGGTCTCTCAAATTGTCAGTATCTTTGTTAGGTGGGCGCATGTCAGAAGTCATAAATCCATAATGCTGTATAGCCAGGGATCACGCCCCAATTTTACGATACAAGCTGGGAAGTGACATTGTGGGGATCACTCAGTGAGGATCTTTTTCATACTGGTGGTTTATTTGCAGTAGAGCTCTGTGTATCTTGGTGGTGAAACTTTCAGAGCAAACCGTTGAGAGTTTGGCATCAAGAATTATAGAACAATACAACAAAGGGATTTTGAACATATTACAAAACTTCTTGATACTCTTTCATGTTAGATATGAATAGGGAAAATATGTAATCTGTTTGGTTTATAAGAAGTGGTTATTATCTGAGGTCAGCATTTTGGGAAATGATTAGAAAAAAATTGATACACAGGATGTTTGAATGCATTAATATAGAACTAAACAAAACAAGTCTTATTATATCTATGCAGTACATTTTTTTTATACCACTATTGGTTTGCAAATCTATTTAAAAGGTCAAAATCAGTCAAAATTTCCTTCCACCTCCCCTTCCACCTCCCCTGCTATACTTTTACATAGACATGATCAGATTACATGTGGTTTTGTACTATGGTAGGAGGGTCAAAAACAATCACCTTGACTGATTTTAACCCATACAACAACATGGCTCAGAATGTACATGTATGTTTGCATAGGAGGGTTAATCGATCTTGTTTTGGAACAGCAATTTTGACATTTTGCCAGTAGGTGAAATGTTAATCAAAGCAATACGGCTTCATCAGACTACATGCTGACAATTTTTGATGGTTTACTCTACAGCCATCATAAGCTAGGGACAGTCTGCAAGTCAGGCCTAGTTGTTATTGCACACTTTGCCTGTTAGGAAAACAAATTTTAAAGCAAGAAATGTCCAAACTCATTCTTGATGTAGATCCGATATCACTGTGGCTTTCTGACGTGGGCTTTTTGCGTAAGTCTCCATCGATTGCACGACAAGCTCCGTAATCGGCCATTATCTTGTACCAAGCAATCCTTATGCATTTTTAAACACACCTGCACTTGATTTTTGCCGGGGTACAATCTCATACTGCGGGGGCAGGCCTGGACGTTCTGACTCTCTGCCCACACAGTCCCCCCATCACTATTCAAGCTCCTCTCATGCCCCATCCATTGTTCCACTTTGGAGGAGTCATGATACTAACCTTTAAAGGAATTCTGATTTTGTCCTTGCCGCCCCCTTTCCATCTCCTGTTGTCCTTCCCTGATGCTTTCTTTATCTTTTAATCTCTTGGAAAAAGAAACTGGTTAATAGGAGGGTGTGCTCCGTGACCTCACTCCCCGATTCCCACTGGAAATGCAGACAGATTTTTATTTTTTTTTTAAATGAGCACGTCTGGTTTAATCTGTCAACGGTTCTGCAAGATCCAAAACATTTTTTTTTTCAGAGAGAGGGGAGGTACATGCGCATGTAAGTTTGCCTAAGCTGCCATGTGTCTGCGTACAAATAGAATGTACATTGTAGCTTGATTCAGATTTTTGCTCCAATTCGCGAGTTTTTCCCATGAAATTACTGTAGTTGATGGGTTTTACCTTCGCATGGGTCTATTTATCACAGATAAACGTAAACCTAGTTAATAATTATTTCCCCCGCAATTTGGCAAAATTACTAAGAGAATGCTTGTAAGAAAAAAACAATTGCTTGGATTCTACATAATTGTATTATGCCCACTTAATATTGAAGATGTCCGATTCTCTGCTGTATATGTACCCTGTACATTTATCCATTGAGTTTCTATTGGTGTTTCGACCAGAAACCAACAGCTCACATTATTCCTACCACATGCTAGTCTTGGTTCCAAGACGTCCTTATC
Source organism: Hippasteria phrygiana (assembly GCA_037893225.1). Classification (NCBI taxonomy): domain Eukaryota; kingdom Metazoa; phylum Echinodermata; class Asteroidea; order Valvatida; family Goniasteridae; genus Hippasteria; species Hippasteria phrygiana. Next base: position 37,361 of record JAZGUH010000905.1, read on the forward strand.
GCGCGGTGCCATACAGCGCGCACGGGTGAATGGCTGTACACTGCCCTCTACACTCGCACACCAAGGCCACATCTCTAAGAACATCTTGGCCATTTCGCAGGGAACTGCGCGCGATATAGTATACATAATTTTACAGGCAGGTCAAAAGAATAATGGCGCTTGCACACTGGAGAACATCATGTTTCAGCTGGCCAGTCGGGTAACATACGTACAATATACGTACGGGATGTATACGTATCTCAAGGTTTATGGCGCGGTTTAACTAGACCAGTGAGTCAGCGATTATACAATGCCTGCAATGTAGGTCACGCGACTATACGCGCTCTACGTCACGCGTGCATGCAAATACACACAGTTCTGCTCGCAATTTCGCGAGCAGAACTTGCGAAAGTGCCAAGACGTCCGTGGCGATTTGGCCCTGGCGTGCATGCGCGGCCGTGCGCTTTTTATGTCGCACCGCTAAGGACGTCTTGGAACCAAGACTAACCACATGCAAGCTTTTCATTCAATCTTATTTTACTAGCCCATACATGACCATCCCCACAAATTGCCATTCTATCAATTATGGCACTGTCATTGCCAGGAACAATTCCACCTAAAAAAGTCTCTCTGCCCCCATAAAAGAAAAATTGGTATTGCTGCCAGTCCATGTTGTTCGTGTGTGTTTGCTCTCTTGCCAGAGATATCATACGATAGCTTTGTCTTCGGTCCTTTACACAGCTACGGGGTTTTAATTAAATTTGGAAGCAATGATGTTGGTATTGGTGAGGTGTTTTGTGTTGTGTTGTTGGTATCTCCTTGGCCGAAAATGTAATTAAATGTCCCACGTCTATTAAGTTAACATTTCAGTTAATTGGATGGAAGGAAATCTCGTTATTTGGACACACTGATATGTCGCGGAGTGTCAGAACTGTGACCTCAAGCGGTTATCGTACATCTGGCCTATGCATACATTTTTTTATTATCGTGACAGTCCTTGGTCCTCATGTGTGTTGTAGAGACACATTTACTGCAACCCATGAAATTTTATGAAATGAAATCTCTCATTCATTTGTTAGTTTGCTGTGATGAAACTATTTTGAGGTTTAAGAAGTTTTTAATCTGACTACAAGCATTTGGTTTATTTAATCAATTGCAGTGTTTTTTTCCCATAAGGATTTTTAAAGAGAATTTTGACCAGATCCCACAAAATGAACTTTTAGGGTTATTTGTTGAAATTAAAATTTTAGTGTTCATAAACAAAGAAATGAGCTGTGTACCACACAGATTTTAAGCAGGAGTACGTTTTGACTTGTATCGTGCAAAACACGTTTTAGGGCCTTATAGCTAAAACTCACTTGAGAGCATCTTGCAAGGCGGAGTCCGGTGTGTTGCAAACATACTTTTTATTCATTAAACTGAATTTTTCTTAGAAGTAAGAAGTAAAAAGCTAGAAATCCCGGCTGTATTAAAGCAGTTCTGATAAAAGCACTTTTCCAGAAGTCATGTCATGTCACTCTTGAATATCTAGTGAAATTGTTTGGGACATGAAAGATTTGGGTGGAGCCTGCCATCTGGCATGGAATGTGTATTGTCACCCCCGGGGTCGTCGGTCTAGTCGTAGTAGGGCTATACTTTCCATGCCTGGGCAGCTGCACTTCTTTTTGACCCGGGTTCAAATCCTACCCAAAACAGTATAGATGGAGTGTCTAGCTATGGAATTTTTAGCCTTTCCAATACTACTGCAGGTTTTTTTTTTGTCTCAGAAACTAATTTTTGAGTGACATTTTCATCTTACAGTGTAAGTTTTGTCATCGATTGATTAGGTTGTTTGACGGAACAAAACCATGGTCTCTGATCCGCAAAATACCCTCCTCTGTATAATTTTGATAAAGGTCTGACCAAAATCTAGAGAAAAAAAAATTTACATTGTACACTGGGTAAACTGAACATTAATTGTACTTTTATGCATGTACAATGTATAGGTCTGTATTAGTTATTTTCGACATACATTGTAGTACATTATAATTATTATTCATAAATGCCTCAGCGAGTTTCACTATCCATATTGGTCTAGAGCCTGTCACGTGGGTGTGTTTAAACGGTTGTTTAAACATGGCGCGTCATACATCTGTTCTCAGCCGATACGCAACAGGGAGAGCGTAGTAGGTGCACGCACAAGATGTACGGAACTTCATAATGTAAGACAACGCTAATGCACGCATATAAAATGCTGCATCTCGTGCGTGTGCGTACGCGCATGCGACAGACAGGCGCGGAGCGCCTTTACGCGCATGTGTTTTGTACTGAGCAAATGGGAGAAAAAGTGGGGTGAAAAAGCTTCGCATTTTGTCCTTTTTACGGGAGGTTTTTGCATTTTTCGTAAGAAGGTATTTATGAATAGGGATAAAAATGTGATGACCCGGTCTTTACCAGTCAATAATAACCTCGAAGGGTCGTGACCGCTGTTAATGGACCTCGCCTTCAGCTCGGTCCATTAAGTGGTCACGCCCCTCCTCGGTTATTATTGACGTGGTTAAGACCGGGTCATCACACTTTTATCCCCTTATTATATAGTATTATATAGTACTTTATAATTATATAGTACTTTATAATGATTATATGTGCATGTTGTTTCTGTGGAGGATCTTTTTTTTTTTGACAATTTAAAGTATTTACTTGGTAATAATTTGTATTTTTCTTTTTCTCAAAGGGTACAGAGTTTGTAATGCTAGACAAAAAAAATGCAGTTCAGTGTTCCAAGATGACTTTTCAAAGTGCATCTGGGCTCCAGTGGCGTTGATTCATCTTTAAGTAAAACGAAAAAATGAATATTGTTGAAACTTGTACCTTTCTTTTAGTATTTTGGGTATATTGTAGGAGCACTCAAACCCTCAAGCTGCAAGAAAAATGCAAATTTGGTTTCGTCCCGTCGCAGGATGCACTTTGTAATGTCCAGGGTGCTCGGGGCCAAAAAATATCCTGGTGTTTGTCGCACGCTTTTAAAAGGCCAGACGTGGATGAAGTCATTAAGATTTCAGCATGATCAACTGCAACAAGAAATTTGAGTTCCTCAGCCCCGCAGGGAAAACTGGCAAATTTTCCCCGGGATTGTTCAGAGTTCAATGAAACGGATATTTCTTTCAACACTCAAAGTAAGTTGCCATTTATATTAGTTTTCTTTTTTTTGCTTTCCAAGTAGCCAAAACGAGGGGGAAAAAAACAAACATAGCCAGTAGACAGAGAAATAAATTGCAACGAGATTGCTTGAAATGAGGGAGAAGAAATTGATAAGGCGAAGATGGTTGTTTAAAAAGGTTGAAGGGATCAGATTGGCAGATGGAGCGCTGGAAGATGAAGGGAATCTCTCGGGAGTAATTTTACCTGGCAGCTTCTTGAGAATCAATTGAAGCTAGGTTTTCACACAGCCCGGGGTCCATGTAAAGTTGATATTCCGATGATACGTGCATTTGCATAAAAGCACGGCTTAATTCATACTGTTCTATACCTTGACCTTTATTTTTTAAGTTTCCTCACATTTTAGACTTTAGAGTAGAAGGGAAAACAATGTTTTTTAAAAGATGTTTGGCTTAAAGGTTTTCTAAATTTTTCTTTGTGTGTGTGTCTTTTTTTTTTTCTTTTTTTTTTTTTAAAGGTAGATTTGGTTTTGGGCTTTTAGCTAGGGAAACTGTCATCATGGTCGTAGTAAAATGTGGTTTGTAACTAGATCATTGACTTTTTACAAACCTCAATTTGGTAAGTTTCTGGGAAATGGGATTTCCGTTCATTAACCCTATTTAAACTCTTCCGAATCTACCAAAAAATCCAACACCTGGTAATTGCTGGCTCTCAATAGATCCCAGCCAGATCCCAGTTATTTTCACTATTGGGGCTTGATCTCTCTTGATTCTGTGCTAACGTATGAAGAATGTGGCATTATACTCTGATGAATTTTGGTGAACCCAGGGAAGGTGTCCGGTAAAATTGCCTTTTTGGTTGAATTTCAAAAAAAAAAAAAAATGTATTTATTAACCACATCTAACAGCGGAAAAAACGCCACTTACAGGAATGGGATACACAAATTTTAAGAAAGCACTAGCATGAATATTAAACATTAAAAACCATTCTCTGTAATAAAGAAATATATAATAAGAAATGTATAAATATATTGTATTGTAGCCATGGAATGCACAATTCTGTTTTGTTTCAGTATTATTAAAGTTTTCTATTTTTTTAAATGGTTCATTTTACTCACACTTTTGCTCACTCATTCCTCACTCATTGCTAACATGCTTCAGTGCTTTCAATTTCATACTCACTATCATGACTAACTCGGAATTATTTCTCAAGATGCCTCCACAATATTAAGTTTCAACAGGGATGTGTTCACTTAAGCGAGCGTTGCGAACATTGGCTAACTTTAATAAAGAATTGCCTATTGGCAAATGTTGCCCAACGTTCACAAGTGATTGCACATCACAGGTAACAATTTAGGTTTATAAAAAAAAAGTATCATTCAGTTGTGATATTTTTGAAATGCAACTGTTTTCAAAAACATTCTAAATGCGCCTTTAATGTTCGTGCCAAACCAAAAAAGGCAGTGGAAGTTGATAGCAAATCCATGATTACGCTTTTTTTTTTCGTAAGAAAAAAAAAGTGATAAATTTTTAAAAAAAAATTTCAGTGCACAGTTTGCACTTACTGGATCCTAACATGTGTGACTATATAGTCGCCAGGTCCTTTTTGTTGCCTCTCGTTTGTATGTACGAGGACCCGGCGACTTTATAGTCATGCACATTAAGCCCTTCTTGATCCAGGCATCCCTCGCATTTTGGCTCAATTTCACTTCCGTTTTTCACCGGCGCACAAGTGGAAATTCCACACTGTGTAGAAATCGGCGGAGACTATTTTTAGACAAAACTACGAGTCATAAGAGGCCAATCTTAATTTCACATGCACTCAGCCATCGTGGAATCGTGGAGACCACTTTTTTTGTACACAAATTTTCTTTTTTTAATTTGTTGGGCTTTGAACAATGTGGAGGCATCTTTGGAGGCTCTCATATATTGTTATTATTAAATTCTAACTGTATTTTTGTGTGTATCTGTTCCGTAGGCATGGTACGCGATGTGCCGGAGAGGTTGCAGCAATGGCCAACAATAGTATATGCAGCGTAGGCATAGCCTACAATGCAAGAATTGGCGGTGAGTTACATGTAACACAATGCAAAACCCATAAGACTTTATTCTATTTTTAAGCCATTGATTAATTGTTAGTTTTCACTGAAATACGTGGTTGACTTAAATGTCCCATTTGTTATTTTTACAATCTGAAAGGTATATTGCTTGTGTTTCAACACATTGTTTCAAAGTTGTGTGATACTTTTTGAATAATGCGATTTCAAATAGCTTTAACCCCTTGAGCACGGTATTTTACGGGAGACGTCGGGGTGTTGCAGCAGTTCTAGCAGCCAACTTGAACCGCTACAATGTGTTTTTGCAGTCAAGCATGACATACACAATAATCCAACAATAATCCAACAATGGATTGAAACTGCACAAACAGCGACCAGTGGCGTCACCCGGCCTGGTGACACTGTTTTTTTTGCGCCCTATGGCGTCATAAGGGGTTAATTGCCAAAGTGACATCTGAGTGATAAATCAGTGCTATCAAAATTTCATTGTACTTTTTGTAACAAAGTTGCAAGTACTGTTGCATCATTTTCGCAAAAAGTTGTTATCATGTAGGTTTTGTTAGTATTCACCATTTGCTTTTGCTGTAATTTTCAGAAATAAATGAATTTGCCGGTTAGTGCTAGCAAATACTGTAACACTGACCTGTTGAAAGTTTTATGTGCATAGATCCTGGGAAAACAGAGAGAAAATAATTTGTTCTAGTTGTCTTGTTCCCTGACCACACTTTAAATAAATCAGAGCAATTTATAGAGTCAGGTCGGGGAACTAGACTATTTCCAACGATTGTCATGTTGGATTTTCCCATGGATGACTGGATCCCGTTGCAAATATACATTTGGAAATTTGCTTCTCTTTTTTGTTTGAACAATTCCGGATCTTCTCCAGTGGCAACCACTGCCAAGCTCAGTGTTAAACAAGTTTTGTGAACCTTCCTGCAAAATCCTCAGTGATTTGTAAGAGGTCACGACCCTTCCCATGTGGTATTGTACCAAGGTTGCCAAACCAAACCACATAACCTGTTATGGAACATTCCCTCCACTGTTAATCGCAGCCTGGTTTTTTATGTTTTGAAGGAGGTTTTTCCTGTTCATAATTTAATATTAGTATTTCTGAACCACATTGAAAGAAACTCACTGATACATGATTTTAGATGTAAATATTTCAAAATTCCCTCTGTTTTGGGAGATGTGTAATCAGTCCAAATTACAACCAAAATTAAACTGCGTGTGAACCTCTTACATCATGCATGTGATTTCTTCCGATTTCCCGGAATGTGTTGCTCACTCCAACAAATTGTCATACACTCCAACCCATGTGAATCCCCTTCAACCAAAAACGAAATCATGTGGAGTTGAATAAATAAAATTAAACAAAAACAAACAAAAACATGTTCAGCGTCCCTGTTCGCTTCCCTTGTCATGCAAAGGGAGTAGAGGAAGTGCAGTGGAATTGGTGACTCCATGTCGGCAAAAGAAAAAAGTGGGGCCATCTTCCCTGTTTTTTTTTTTAACGTAGTATACATCATTTGCAAACATAAAAAAACAACACTACTGAATTATTACAAAATACCGTACTAGATTGTAAGTAAATAGTAGTCTCAAGCATCCTGTAAAATCATGGCACCTGGTGTGCTGTCGTTTTCGAAAAAAGTGGAATTTGATATCGTTTTCCCAACAATTGTTGGCCGACAATTGTTGAAAATAGTCCAGTTCCCTGACTTGTTAATCCCTGACGTCTATAAATTGCTCCGTTTTGTCTAAAGTATGGTCAGGGAACACAGACTACTAGAACAGATTTGTTTCTCTCTACGCAGACTACGGTTTTTCCAGCATCTATATGTATGCACACAAAACCTTAAAACAGGTCAGTGTTGCAGCATTTGCGAGCACGCTATAAAATACTAACCCCAAAATCCATTTATTTCTGAAAATTACAGCAAAAGCAAATGATGTATACTACCTTCAACCCTAACGTCATCGGCATTCACTTGGGGTACAGTACACTGTACTACAAAATACTACTCAATTCTTGTAGGCCAGTGTAGTAAAAGTACTGCATACTACAGTTGACTCGAGTAGTACATTGTATTTTCTAGTATTCGGTGAGGTTAGGGTTAACCCCTTGAACCGGGATTTCATATGGGGGCGCCGTGCCGACTTGTGCAGCCAAGCAAAATGGAAACAAGAGGCTTGTGCAGCCAAGCATAATGTACACAATACCCCAATAATGGATTGAAAATGCAGAAATTGGCGTGTATAGACGTCAACCGGCCAGGTGGCAATTTTCAATCTGCACGTATTTGTGTCAACCGTGCGCAAGGGGTTAATAGTGAATGATGCTAAACTATTTGTTTAGCCTCTGGATTTAATATCCAAGCATGTGCATGTACACTGTTATACAAAATACTCATACAATTCTTGTAATTAGTGCCTCTATAAACCACTACTGCAGTGATTTTATTAGAAAAAATCTGCCCATAGCATATTAAAAGTCCCTGTCCCAAAATATGGCTAAAAACAACGTCTCCCCCCACCCCTTCCTATCAAATCGAATAAAATCCCTTTTTTTCTGGTTGGTTTGGCAATTTCATGTATTCGGCACGCTTTCTGGATGTGCACAAATACGTTTGACTTACTTGAGCAGCACTGGCTTAGTTGTGGTCACGACTGTTTCGGATTTAAACAAGACTGTGAGATCAATAGAGGCCTTGGTATAGTGCATTTCAATTCAAATTAAGTCGGCTTAGATACCTGTAGAAAATTGAGAAGACAAGTCGTGACTGTTTTGGAAGCTCTTGTGTGCGGGTGTGAAATTGCCATGATTCCGCTTTCATTTAGGTTTTTAAAAGATCCGGAAATGAATGGCGTCAGCAGTTTTATTCACCCCAACAGTCCCAAATCCTCCAGTTTCAATGAGGGAATAAATATGTACTGAGCCGGTTTTAAACAAGTACATTAAAAAAAAGCCTTGGGGCCGGAACGCTGACAATTTCCTTATATGGAAATTGACGCGTGCGCGATGTGGCGCAGAATGCAGCAGTGCTGGTGTAGTGTGAATTTATGGACTCTAAATACGGACTCATCGGTAGCATTGCGTTTGTGTAATTAGGAGAGTGACTGGTCGCGCGAGTGTTCGACAAATAAAAGGGACCTTTTTATAGTCTAAATTTCACTCAAAAAAGTGTTTAAAACTGGTTGGTGTTTTATCGGCCGTTTAAAGCCACCCACGTGACGGGCTCTCGACCAATAGGAACGGATAAAATGTCTTGATACGATTTTCCACACACCCTGGGGAGTTGGGGTTAATGCTGCAATGCCCCTGCTCTGATTAATATTTCAATGTAACGGATTTCCCTCTACTCTTAAATTATAGAAGAAAGTTATTATAAAGGGCACTAATCTATTCGGTCTTCCTAAAATATATTGTTTTATTTTATGCTGCGTGCGAAGACGGCTATACATTAATATTGTAGAAACTAGGAGCGCGCCCCCTTCTAATTCAGAATTTGAAACTTATTAAATGTTAGTTATTGTCAGTCAATTTTGTTGGTCAATTGCAAAGCTTTTAACTCAAAAAAAAAGTTCAAAGTGAAAAAGAAAACTGGCAGGAGCGGGATTCGAACCTGCGACCTCCGGGAATACCGTACTGGCGCTCTACCAACTGAGCTATCTTGCCCTATGTTGGCGGTCTCCCAAATTGTCAGTATATGTTCGGGGGTGCTAGTCAGAAGTCATAAACCCAGAATGTCGTATAGTCGGGGATCATGCCCAAAAAAGGAAGAATCATTCTTAGAAGAGGTATCCGCAAAAAAATTCTCACAAGTACTCTTCAAAATTTATAGCCTCCAATCACATGTCTAGTTAAGACTTTTCAGAATATATAAAGCAAAATAGCAGTTATCGTGTGAACTTCGCTGCATTTCTAAAGAAACATCAATGATATCTATATGTGACCGGCTCTACAAAAATTTGTCACAATTTTTTTTAAATGAGTTATATACATAGTTAAATTTGTCACACCCTCAGCTTTAATTTGATGTAGGTTTGACCCCTGTGGCATTTTGTGTTCTCGAGATATCTTGACATCTGCATATTTATATTTTCCAATTTAACGGAAGTGCGTTTAGAGCAAGTAGGAAGAAATAAGATGAAGTAATTTCTAGCAACATTTGTCTTTTCACCTTTATTCATCAATATTAACGTTTCAGAAAATAAATTATAAAAAATGTAGATATAAAAGAAGCCAACAAACCCCCCCCCAAAAAAAAAATCACTTATATGAAGATACTTCTGCCTTTAAAGAACAGCCCTGTGTGTGTTTTTGCACAGCACGACATATAATATCCTTTTTTGAAGAACCGGTCATATGGCAATTCTGTTTGACCAAATCAACTGCTCCCTCATAATTTGTGTGTTCCGGTTGAATTTTCCGGTTGAATTTTCCGGTCGAGTACCACGGTACCGTAATGGCTTCAAATTAGCTGCTCTTTAGACTCATTTATTTCCAGCGGAGATTTCTTTTTGCTCAAGAAGTCCGAGCAGTTAATGGACTTTAATGGACACTGTTAACAGACGAAGTGTACCATTTACATGATCACCACTGCCTTATTTGCTGCGAAGCCCGATAACCGCAGAATAAAATGAGCCGTCACGATCTGCCCCGGTCGGCACTTTGAACGATACGTACCATTGCCCGTGGACCGTGTCCTGTGCCGTGATGTATGAAGTTTTTCCGTCCTGGCTAATTGTAACTATCGTTCATTGAGCGCCAACCGGATTTGACGTTTGGCTTGACTCTAGCCGTGATTTTTTTGTCTGGAACTTTCTGTCAGTATCTTCAGTTATTAATCAGTGCGTGACTGCGTGTTCTTTGAAAATCCTGAAGACATCAAACAGCTGTACACTGTTGCTAAGGCTGTCATGGGTATACACACATGTACTTTATTTAAAACAAACTTCGGAACTACATGAACTTACCTGTAACTTGCTCCCCTTCCACCTATAATCTTTCACAATTCAAACGAAATGTGAATACATTTAGATACCTTCTATCCCTGTGATTTTTGTCTTTTCATTGTCTTTTGTAGCCCACACCTTGAGTAGTCTTTAGGCCTTGTGTTGGGTGATATTAATAAAAAATCATGTGTATTTGCAGTAATTGTGGGCATATTTAGAGACACATCTCAAAAGTCGCAATGACTTGAATGTTCCATTGAGAATGTTACCTATTTCAATTGGGAACAGCTGTTATTCCCATTTGGAACAGCTTGTGAATATCGCGCAGATCCCGCATAAGATCAGTGGTCTGTACTTTGTATGCTTTCTCGGAATCGGCCTGTTCTAGTTGGAAAAGCGCTGGAATCACAGTGCGCTCCATTCAGAACGAAAATTTTTCCCAAAAGGAGGGTTCCAAAGGGAACAGCAACATTGTGACTCATGTTACGCTCCCTCGCGTATGCGTAAATTCACAGAGATATGGGCCAATTTCATAGAGTTGCTTAACCCCTTGCGTACGGATGACGCCATAGGGCGCAAAAAAACCAGTGTCAGCAGGCCGGATGACGCCACTGGCCGCTGTTTGTGCAGTTTCAATCCATTGTTGGATTATTGTGTATATCATGCTTGACTGCACAAACACATTGTAGCGGTTCGATTTGGCTGCCAGAACCGCTGCAACACCCCGACGTCTCCCGTAAAATACCGTGCTCAAGGGGTTAAACACACAAAAAAACATGCTTAATACAATCATGTCACCGGCCAAAACTGCATGTGATGTATATTGCATGTGACAGGTACTTGTATTTAGCTGTTGTTTAGTTAGCATAACAATCATACAGAGTTTTGGCCTGTAACCAAATTTTACGAAGCAAGATTTTTTCGTGTTTAAACAAATTTTGTGATCATCATAGTATAGACCCTTGTACAGAAGTGGAAACATGTAGTGAACATATGCATTGTGGAGCAGCGTGTATGATAATTTTGAACACAAAATCCCATAAGCAGACTGCCCATAAAAATGGTATTTTTTCTAAATTCAAACCCTAATTATGCTATGGGTCTGTATGCAAACCTGCAGCTGATTTATAATAAACACCCCACCGATCTGTCCATGGTCCATGTGACTTGGCTCGTGCTGCCTTTGAGTGAGATTCAGGTTGTGATCTGCATCACCTTGGGCAGTTTTATCAGTCGAGCTCAAGAAGAAAAAAACGGACATATCAATCATTTTATGTCAGGCCGTCTGAAAAGTCATTAATTGTACGTATTGAGTGTTGACACACTAAACCTGTTCGGACTGCACTGAATTGGGGGGGGGGGGGGAGGCCTTTGTCTTATTCATCATGTAGTGTATAGATTTGAAAAGCTGTTGCTTTAATGTTTGACAGAAACAGCAAATCTAAATGTCAAAATAAACCTTCCTTGAGGCTTGTGGTTTGTTTGACGATGTCAAAATAAACAACGAATGTGAAATTCTTACGTGTTTTTTATTATTAAAGCATCAAAGTGATATTAACAAAAATCATTTATTATGGCATACATGAGTCCTTAATACTACAGTAGTTAGTAAACTCACACATGTGTCCGAGTCGAGCCCGGAAATTGACTTTCTGTTTATCAACTATTGGTATGTTCTTCAAGTTTGTAATCTGGGTTTTACGTGTGGGATTCCCTTGCGGTTTGGTTGACGGTATTCTGTTGTCTTTTTTTCTTTCTTCAAATTGTTTTTCCTGAAAAGTCTAGAAGCCATCGGTGTGGCTAAAGAAAACAGGAAAGGGATATTAAACAAAGGGGCAGACAACTGAAGTGAAAATGAGTAAGGGTTTTGGTAATGCTAGTTTATCAAATAGTTGAACAAATCTGGAGTTATCTACATGTATAGAGGCTTTCAAAATAGGCTTATATTTAAAAGGTATTTCTGGTCAGTTTTTCCAATGAATGTGTTTGTGGTTCTACATGTATCAGGAATCTTTTTTTTTTTTTTTGGTAAGCCAGGCAACTTTTTAAAACTTATTCCTTGACATGTACATGTAAGCCTTTTATGGTTCCCACCGCATCCTGGAAATCAGGGAAAACCTGGAAAATGAGTTTCGATTTTTACAAACGGGGGAAAGGTCAGGGAATTTGAGAAAAATTCCTCAAATCAGGGAAAAGTCAGGGAATTTGATTGGCCCAGAAGAGAAAGAGGTCAGTCTGTTATATTTTGTCTCATGGCCAAACAGCGTATCCACTGGATGATTGGCTTTTTAGTGTGGAAATCCCTCTAGGCTCTTTATCTCTCTTTGAAGACGTGCCAAACTGGATATAGGTCAAAATAGTTATCCTGGAATTTTGGAAATTCATCAGGGAAAACTCAGGGGGAAAAATCAGGGAATTTTGTTTTCATGAAATTTGTGGGAACCCTGCCTTTTGCTTGGTTAATTTTGTTTTTTAAGAAAACTTGTTTGTTTAGTAAAAAAAAACTGGTTCTCCCAAGACTTTGTGGCACCTTGACTTAGCCCGAGGTGAGCAACATTCATCCTGTGTTGGTTGGTGTAAATTTTCACACTCTAGAATCCCACACGCAAAACCCAAACTTTGTGGGAAATCCTCAGCTTGTTGATTGAACCGTTTGCTCCACAGTCGTCATTTCTAACCTGAAACTGGGTTAGGCAAACAACACGGTGATATTTGTGTTTTTGGGTTGTTTTTGGCCGCTGACTCCCCCTTTACCACCCCATGGGTTGTCTGGAAATCAATTTACACCTTGCACATTTACTGTGGAACGAACCACACCTATGATATCACCTGTGACATTCTGCCTATCGCTGGGGAAGGGATGTATTGATTGCTAATAATGCTGGGCCTCTAAAGCACTAATACGTCCCGGCGAGGATGTATGGAGAGCACAGATTACTCGCAGGGTGACAATTAAATTCAAATTACTCAGCTAGACTTGACTTGCCTCCAGCAATGCCTCCAGCAATGCCTCCGCGGGGAAAGGGGTCATGCCGGAATGCAGCGTTGATGTCCAGGGGGGGCAGCTGTTTTTTTTTTATTGCGAGCAGAGGGTGTGAAAAGTAATTCCAATATACTGGTGAAAAACAAATGCTGTGATTGCAGAGGTGTATTCGTCACTGCTGAAGACATATGTCAACAATTCAATCTTAGCCCTTTTACCCGTCTGACTGGAGGCGATTATTAGGTCTGTTTGCTCACGTATTTGTATTCTGACTTATTTGTCTCACCTCGAGGACATATTGCACCCTTTGCTTTTCCGTAGGTGCCATGTCTCCTGTTTGTGTAAAAATAAATCCATGCAGATACACATTTAACCCCTAGCGTCCGGCAGTTATTGATGGGGGCTGGTATGCCAGGATCAGGGATGTGCAACCAAGCATAAATGCAAACAATAGGCAGCACAATGAATAGATTGGTCCTATCCCCCCCCCCCCCCCCCAACCCACTTTTGTGTGGATGAAAGCTTTGTTTGAAAAAGCTTCATCTATCCATTACACTCACAAAAATGAATGGATTGAGTAAGTGCAGGAATGCGCCTATAGATGTCAACGGGGCCAGGTGGTCTTTTTCAAACCGTGGCTATGGCGGTCGTCAGTACCCAGTCCTCTTGTATACAAAGACGGGGTATAAACAGAGGAACTGTGCCCTGAAGATTGCAGGAAGCTCGGCCTAGAAACCCAGTTATCCAGATTTGTTGTGCAAATGACATGAAGGATGGCATATTGCACCCGATCAGGTGACAAGTAGTCCCAGTATCTTTCACCATATTCCTCTAGGCTGTCGGATAACTCAAAAGGCTCCGTCCGTCCGTGTATCCGTACATACACCCTAGCAGGTGTTTTTTCCCCCAAGTCACCCAGCACAGGTAGCTCGTGATGCACGACTTGAGCCCGGATACAAGATCTTGATATGCAGCTGTGAGGCACTTGAAAACGACCCCTTCAATCATGCACTCCATCGACAGCAAATAAATTGTCCACGGTTAATTAGTGTGATGAATTAGTGAATTTTTGATGAAAATAATGCATTAGTAGTCTCATCTACATGTAATTGACTCATTGTCTAGTGTTTCATGTCTTGGTGATGTTTAAGTTTTATTCATGAGAACCATTATTCATCTGTAATGCAAAACAATATACTGTAATGATGGCCCGTGCCAAAACCAGGCTTTTTCCGCATTGAATGAATGGCATTAAATTAATTAATAATAATAATAAAAAGCCGTTGTGCATTTTCCCCTATTCTCCATCTTAAACATTCCATAACTTGAGAAATACTTCACCTATAGACCCTGGTGAGGCTCATCTTAAAGCTCTTTAACTCCTTTTTTTTTGGGGGGGGGAAGTGCTTGCTTTGGGCATGGGGTGTCACATATTGCACCATCTAATGGCAAATATGTATTTGATGCTTCATGTACAGTCTGTCCAATACGCTGACAGAGCTATGTTTGTGACAGGAAAATCATCTTAAGTCAACACTTTTTTGGCAAAGCTAGAATGTCTGATACAAAAGTTGTGAATCTGAGTAATTTACACGCAAGTTTTACATTTTGTACATTTGTTTGTTTCTTCACAGGAGTCCGCATGCTGGATGGCGATGTGACAGATGCTGTAGAGGCCAGGTCTTTAAGCCATCGGCCAGACCACGTTGATATTTACAGTGCCAGTTGGGGCCCTGATGATGACGGCAAGACAGTGGATGGTCCCGGCCCGTTGGCCAAGAAGGCATTCTGTAATGGCATCACAAAGGTAATTTTTTTATGGAAGTCGTTCCAATACAAGGCTAAAAGCCACTCTGGGTAAGGGCTACACATGAACAATAGAGGTGGTGGGGTTGACCGCATTATAGGTTGCCAGCCCCACCAGCCTTACAGTTTCCCTGGGTCCCAGATCTTAAATACAGGATAAGTCTTGAAACGAAACCAAAGAAATTATCCCACTTTTTTATAGGCCCAGGTGGGGTAACTTCCAGCGTTGGTGAGACCAACTCACCTCACCCCAGAGTTGTTAATTGAGTCATCACGAGTCATCACGAGTCATCACGAGTCATCACGAGTCATCACAAGTCATCACAAGTCATCACAAGTCATCACAAGTCATCACAAGTCATCACAAGTCATCACAAGTCATCACAAGTCATCACAAGTCATCACAAGTCATCACAAGTCATCACAAGTCATCACAAGTCATATCACAATTCTGTTCAAACACACTATATAACAAAAGCATTCCTTTGTCGTTGTTCATCCCATGTAGCTTGTGGTCTGACTTGTGGTCTGACTTGTGGTCTGACTTGTGGTCTGATTTTGTGGTCTGATTTTGTGGTCTGATTTTGTGGTCTGATTTTGTGGTCTGATTTTGTGGTCTGATTTTGTGGTCTGATTTTGTGGTCTGATTTTGTGGTCTGATTTTGTGGTCTGAACTTGTGGTCTGACTTGTGGTCTGACTTGAAGGAGTACAAGCATTGAGTGCAGTTGGAATTTTCGGAGTACTCGGTCAACCCCAAGGCCCAGTAGACCTATCATGATAGAATCGCGTGAACACAGCTTGTAAAATGTTGTCCCAAGACCAAAAAAAAAATAGTTCTGCTTCCGGTTACCCTACTTACCATAATTCAAAAGTCCCAACCCTAATTTTTTTTTTCGGGGAAAAAAGTAAACAAAAAAAAACACCCATAAATGCTGTAAATAATACGTTTAAACCTTGACTACACATAGACACCCTACACATGATCAGCACAAAAACAGTGCCCAACCCTATTTTCAAATGCCATGTAATCAGAAGCAGAACAATTTTTGTTTTGCCCAATCAATATTAATTATTATACAACACCTGAATAAATCCCAGCCATCCGATTGGTGGATCGTCGATCACGTGCATTGAATTATTCGTCCCATCGCACGACGCGAACCCGCACCGCCCAAAAAGTTCTATCACATGGTTCTATCACAAACTTCCCCGCCGCCACAACACGGCTGTCATTGGACTGGTTCCCAGTCCATCCGTTGTCCTTCAGACTTCAAATGTATATTATATACATATGGGGACCGGGAACCAGTCTAGGCTGTCATTCACACAAAATGGCATACGGTGTTTCCGAACCGCGGTTTGTTTTTCTAACAGACGACAAAATATTGGAACTCGTAGGCGATGCTGACGCTGCTAACACAAAGAGACAAATTAAATATGCAGTCAAACGATTAGAGGAATTTGCAAGACACGCAGGAACAACAATTAAAGCTTTAACTGATTCAGAACTGGACCACTTTTGTCGCAGTTTTATGCGGGACTGAGAAGGTAAACGGCACGTTGTACACCAAGAAATCCATGCATGCAATCTGTCGGATTTATTTAGGCGTTGTATAAAACAAACAAATAATGAATGTTTCACATTCATGCAATGATAAGAATAATTTCATTCGATGACAGATGGAATGTTCCATTCCACTCGGCTTCGCCTCGTGGAATGGAACATTCAATCTGTCACCTCATAAAATTATTCTTACCATCGCACTCATAAACATTCATTATTTGTATATTATTTGCATTGTATTTCGGTGGCTATTGGCATCTCTTTGATGAAACGCCTTTTTGCCAAATGCTGTATTCTAAACGTGCATGACAGTTTAATAGTTAGACTTTTAGTGATATCCTTATTCAAACATTTGTATGCTGTCTTGTTTTCACGGAAACAGAAAACTAAGTAACTTAAGTTCTTCTACATCTGAAATGTCACAAAATTCAAAGGCCCTACTGACCGATGTATTCACCCCCTCAAAAGAGGTTGCAATTATTTCCATAATCCTGACATCCTTGTTGAGGATTGCAGAGTATTAGTATTGGAATGGTCTGTTTGAATGCATTATTACGGCCGTGCACGCCGGTTTTCCCCTAAGCAAAATGTTGACTTGGCTCACTTTCTTTAAACGTATACTGTCCGTGCTGCTTTAGATTTTCACCTCCCAAAATAATAAATTTTCTAAAAAAATGTATTAGTGATGCAAAAGTTATTCACTTTTTAATGATTATTCATAAGATGGAATTTTGCGTCGGGGTGATGTACATTCAATATTGGGTTTTGCCCTTCACCGACGTATTTGATAAACACTGTAAATTCAGTGTTGTCCCAAAAGATTATTTTGAAAAAAAATCACTTTTTAATGAGACATAAAAAAAAACACCCACGTTTAGTTAACAAATAATTACGTTACAAATATTGAATTATTTTTGACCAGACAATAGTTAGTGTATTTTTGTGTGCAAAAGCAACCAAGAATATAACACTTTCTTGAGGAGGGTTGCAGATGGCAAAAATAACAATAAGTGGGTTTTTTGTTAAAATAAAACATAAGATGAAAGTACTGAAGAGAAAGAAAAAAAAATAATTAAAAACAAAATTGAATCTCAACTCATTTTCAGGAGTCAGTGTGGTAAAGTCAAAGGTATTGAAATTTTGATGACTGAAATTTGTTTCCTTCATTGTTAGCAGTTGTATCAAACACAACAATTAGTCACTGACTTCGCTTATTGATTTGATTGTTTTATGTACATACACATTTTAATGAGACAATTAGAACAGACGCAATTTGTGACTGTCTGTACGGAAATGAGTTTCTTGTTGGAAAAGTGACAGTTTTTAGGAGGGGGGGGGGGAGGGGGGGGGGGGGGGTGGGGGATATAAATCACCACCTTGCAGACTGAAGCTTCTTGTCCTCATCACATATGAGCTTATACCAACTAAATTGTGGTTTTTTTTTCTTACTGGGTTTTGTTTCGTTTTTACGATACGTATTGTGATACATATTGTATCGCGACCCAAGTATCGCGATACGTATCGTATTGTGACAAAGTGGTATCGTTACACCCCTAGAAATTACACAGGTCAGGTGTAACAGGGACACCAAAAAGTGTCAAACTTTTGGACCCCAAATTTATAGAATACTCACACATAAATGTTTGAGGCTTAAAGTAAGAAAATTCTCTTTGGATAAAAAATAAATTGACAAAAGGACAATATTCAAATCCAGGGAAACTGCATAAAATCTATTTTTAACTTTTGAAAAACTATATTTACATGTAGGTTTCCCATGACAACAAAGCAAGAAGACTTTTATCCTCTCCCCTCATTCGTGTACAAGAGCTCACATTTGACAATAATACACATTTCATGTCCTTGTTATTAATTTCATACACTCGTGTCAAACATGACTATAGAAACTTGATGCGACAAGGATGCATAAAGTCATACAGCTTAGAAGATTGTTACTGCGCGATTGTGGTAACACATGACACAAATCAGATGATAACCAACTGGCCCATATTCCCCCGGACAGTCCCTTATTTCCGAGTCCCAGTGTCCTTTCAACACTGTTCTAACCCCTTGTTAAGGTTTGTTTACACTAGAGCCCCAGGGTTGTCGACCGGGGGAAAACCCAGGGCCCGCCCCGTGTTGAATTTTGATTTTGTTTTAACCCCCATGCTCGACCCTGCATCATTTCACACTTGCTTCAAGTTTAACCCAGGGTGAGCTACATGTAGCTGTTCACACACATTTTCAACACAGGCAAGAAGTTTAACCCGGGGCAAAAAATCTTAACTCTGGTTTGGAGGAGGGTTGAGTTTAACATGGGGGGGGGGACCAATCCCAGGGTGGACGTACAGTAGGCAGGGGTTTGAAATTGTCAAGTGTGAAACACTTGTTTTTAGCCTTGAGATACATGTACATGTATGTCTAGTGTGAAAGGCCTTTAAGGATTTTAGGGGAAATGATCAGAAATTTAATGTTTTGCACTGATATATTTATTTTCATCTACTCTGGAGAAAGAAAGACAAAAATTTGCATGAGGGGGGGAGGGGGGATGAAATATGAATATTCTGTACTCGAGGGCTGTCAGTCTGTGTTCATTGCAGCCTGAACTGATGTGAACTTTGCCTATAATACAAAACTAATGGGCTGTTTATTTAAACCCTGGATTAATCTGTATCACTGAGCCTGCCCCTCCAGGCCCCGTATTTGAGACAAATATTTTATTCTCCAGCACTTGACATTTTCCCACTGTACATGCATAAGAGATTCTGCACACTTGATTTAGAGGGATTCCCAGCGTGCATGCTGACCTGAAAATCCAAGGAAATTTGGCAAGAATGCAGTTCATTTGGGCCCACCATATAGAAGCTGTACAGCGTGTACATGTACAACATCCTTTTAAACAAAATTGTTTTATCATTTTGTTTTCTGACTAGGCTGAGCTGGGAAATTGATAATGTGTTTTTTTGTGAAGGGAGAAATGCATTTCAAAAGATTACCAGTATGAAAAATTGTACCTCAACTTTATTTACTGTGTATACCTTTGCAATGCATAATATTTAAAAAAAATAATATTCTGCTTTCCTATTTCTTACATACAAAATCTAATGATAATTGGGCAATGCATCTGTGTAGGACAACAGATTATGGTTGAAGCCACTTTGTGTTTAGGCACGGTTTACGCTGGAACGGAGTCACACTTACAGAGAGCATTGATTTCTTTGATCTCTTTGTTGTCACGTGAAATAGGGTCGTGCTGGCTTAGGCTCTATCTTCGTCTGGGCCTCGGGGAACGGGGGCCGCTCTAAGGACAGCTGCAACTGTGACGGTTATACCAACTCCATCTATACGATCTCGGTCAGCAGCGTGTCAGAGAGAGGGGATATTCCCTGGTACTCGGAGCCCTGCGCATCAACCATAGCCACGACCTACAGCAGCGGTGGCACCAATGAACAAGAAGTTGTAAGTGAATAAATTTCAGGAGATTTTGTTTTCAGATCTCCTGACCCTGTACAAGTATTGTGTAATAATGGATAAAACTCTAAAATTACAGCATGTGTGGCTTGTTTCCAAGATTCAAAGCGTCCCCACTTGTAAAAGTATTTTGAGAGTAAAAATAATCATGAATTGGAGTTATATTTTTTTTTTGGGGGGGGGGGGGGTGTGGCCAAGAAAAAAATTGGAGTAGACTTTGACATTTTCTGGGCAGGAACAAATTTGTAATCATTTTGAAAAGAAAGTTATGGGGGAAGACACAAATCGGGGTGATCTTTTTGGAAATTTTGGAAATATTGTCATGGCTGAAAAAAATTGGGGAATAACATTGTCAATTTCTTGGGCCATTAACCCCCACTCCCACTCACGGGTATCCTGATCTTATAATGTTTTGAATTTAGGGTGGAAGTGGTAAATGGTATTATTTTTAATTGTAAAATAGAAAGGGGGGGGGGGGGGGGGAAACAGCAGTCCCATATTTAGAACAGGAAATTGCTGTCTGTATTTGTAAACACCGGAGACAGTTTGGCTATTCCTGTTGGTTAAGAATGTGTGTGTGTGTGTGGGCGTGTTTAAACCAATGTTTTTATATCAGCGGGGAGTTGTTTAAACGTAATGTCCTGGTTGTTCCCAGCCAATACACAATAGAAAGATCATTTCGGACACACTCCGCTTCCCTTCAACCCATAATCTTTCACAATTCCAACGAAATGTCAATAGATATCTTGTATCCCTGTGATTGCTGTCTTTTCTTGTCTTTTGTAGCCCACACCTCGAGTGGCCTTTTGGCCTTGTGTTGGGCGATACTCATAACAAAACAAAAAGAACAAGGAAGTTCATAAAGACAAACAATGCTAATACATGTGTGTACTACACTATCTTTTGGCTCGATCCATTATTCAACAGCCACACTCCTCCTCAGGCCCGCTGTTGACAATGTAAAGATCGGGTCACCACACTTTTATCCCCTAGGTTTTTATCTGGTAACCATGGTAACATGAATATTGTTGCGTATCCAATGGTCCACAGGTAACGACGGATCTGAATCTAGGTTGTACTGATAAACACAGCGGCACCTCGGCCTCGGCTCCACTAGCGGCAGGAATGTGTGCCTTAGCGCTGCAAGCAAAGTGAGAATCCACTGCATCTTTCCCATCATTCCTCCGTCCCCACTCCCCACCCTGCCCCTGTTTGAAGTTGTACTTTGTCCAGCGAGAAACATACAGATATTGACTGCCATAAGGGTACTCAGTAGAAATGATTGGGGTAGCTTTAATCATGCATAGTGTGTGCTTAATACACGTACACCCCATTCATGTATGAAAGCTTGAGTGGGGGCATGGAGTTATAGGTTTGAGTCGAGTCCGAGTCCAGCCTGTGCATTTTTTCCTACAGGCTCTCGGAAAACCCAGAGCAATATGGTGGTAAGCACCACATCTTGAGGAGGGCAGAAATCTCACAAATTTATGTCTTTGAGGCAGATTCCATTTTCTGATGGGCAGGCATTTTGCCGGGTTTTTCAGAAAAATTTTAAAAGCGACATATTCCATTTATTATGCATAGGTCTTTTGAATTGCTTTGATTCACGACTGAGGCAGCTTTCTGCAAAACAGTCAAAATATTGAAATGTTTCGAACTTATTGTTTCGAACTTTAAGCAAGTTATTTCCCAAAAGGTACAAGAAACAAACCTTGGGGGGGGGGGGGGGGGGGGCGGACAAGCACAAACAGTCAAAATATTTATACCACTTTATGGATTTTTCACTTGCCAAATAGCTTCAAGCTGTTTTCTGTCTACCAAATTGCGAAGGTTACACGGCGTTCGTCACAGTCACAGAATTGACAATAACTGGCCATGGCTCATTTCAAACCTGATGGTGTTTTATGAAACAGTTTTGATTTGTTTTTGGTGTGTGAGGTATTATTTTATTAGCCGGGGAGCTTTATGGTAATTTAGATCGGTACTTTCCAAAGGTCATGTCTGACGGTTTCTGGATTTTGGATTATTTCTGGCATTGTTAGCATGAACCCTTTTGTAAATAGTGTATATCTTTGGATCAGTCTGTTCCACTGCACATTTACACCAATGTAACAAGATCTAAAGTTACATTCAAGGAATGTTCCATATGTAACATGACTTTGGGTATTGTGCGCATTTCCCCAAACCGTCCCAAATCCGGCAAAATCCACCAGCAAATTTTATTGTATTTTGATGAGTTCAGGACTGTAGAGCCTTGGCACCATTACTTTACATGGAGCTATGATGCCCCAATTTGTGTAAGTACAGAGAATGTGCCATAGGTATACTGTACAGTGTTGGATTTTGACAGGTTCAGGACACTTTCCTGTAAAAGTGCCGCAGAACCATAAGTGTGTTTTTAAATTGCTATTTTTCTGGCAATACGAAAGTTATGCACTTCGGAATGAGACATCAACCAAGAAAAATCCACCCATGTTTGGTTATTGAATAATTAGAAATTTTGAATTATTTGCAACCTGACATTAGTGCAGTTCCCCCTAAACGGCCAGGAATTAATGGGGTTTTTTTTTGTTGAAGAGCGCAGACAGTACATGTATATATCATTCAGAGGTGGCTATCATAGTCTATCTTTTGTATTACTGCACGTTTTATAGCCCATATCCCTATAACATATCTCCACAAATTCAAAATTGCATTCAGTCTGTCTTTCATCTTTTAGATATTGATGCGCTGGTTAGCTTTGTCGTGTCGTGCTGTATGCCCTGCAGCAAGCTGGAGAATTCATGAAATTGATTAAATTAGCGTTGAATCCAGCACAAAATGTCTGTGCATGGAGACAGTGTTTTATGACTGCAGAATATGCATGGATAGTGCTACACTGAACATATTGATCATTGCATACATTGTGTATGAATCAGAGATACCAGACTCCCGGCAATTGACGGAATTCTGGCTTTTTCATATTTAAAAAAAAAACCTCCGGCCTTCGGCATTTGTGGGCCGGAACGACAATACATGTACAAATTACCGTAAGACCACAGTGATTTCTATCCTACCTTCATGCCACAATACACGTGTACAACGATTCGATTTACACATAGCGCGGGGCACTGTATAAGCAGTGTCCTTTGAAATATACGTATGCACTAGACTTACATACTATGTAAATTCTAGTCTGTGAGGAACGGTCACAATTTTTGTGTACGTTGCGTACCACTGGTGTAGTGTACACACAATGTGCGTGCAGAACAAAATGCAATCAATCGATGACTTGGTCAAGTTTAGTTCCACACATTGCTGATTTCATTGATTCCCATGCAACTCGTATTCACTTTACGCAGTCAAAGTAGGGAACCAGTTAGCGAACGTGCGTGTGCAGCGTATAAGGCGGAATAACAACAGCGGGGATGGGATCATTTGTCAAAATGGAAGTTGAAATGATCATGGTGCAGAGCGTATTGAACATCTACGATTTGATTGCGTATACTACTTACTGTGCATCGTTGTACGATAGATCTACGTTCGTTTTGGAAACATTCTCGTTGGAAAAATAAATTGAGCACTTCATAAAAATAAAGCAGAAGGCGGCGTCCAGAAATTGGGCAAAGTTTATTATACATACGCATGTGTATACATGTAATTGTAGCGTGGCCCAGATTCCGGACACGCAATTTTTTCCGGCCCCGCAGCCAAGACCAACTGGTATCCCTGATGAATCAATTAAGAAACAGCAGCCGTAATAAACAGACAAGTGATTTTGGAGTCTGACATTGCATATATCTGAGATGCGTAATACAAATATGAAATTTCAGGCTTTTCCATGTTAAATAATGGGCAGATTTTTTGGCCTTAACATGTGTAATCAGACCTTTTATTGACTTTATTTTCATGCTCTGGACAAGAATCTCACTTTATCACTGCTTTATTGTAAAAAAGAATCTGACTCTTTTAGTATCAGTTGTCTTGTATTTGTTTAATAGTTCTGATTTATAATTTGATTAGTTGGGTTTTTTTTAGGGGGGATCGTCAGTTCCGGATTTGTTTGCATTCGAAATAAATCCTGATAAAAAAATAGGAAGGAAAAGGTTGGATGTAACAAAAAAATTATTTTTTTTGTTTTTAAAGATTTGTTGACCGTTGAATGAATTTTGTTGGTCCTTCTTGTTTACAGTCCTCATCTAACATGGAGAGATCTACAACACATCGTCGTGCTGACGTCAAGATCTGAGAACCTACATGCAAAGGACTGGATGACAAATGGTGTAGGCCGCAAAGGTACCAACTCCAGATTGGGTTTAAAATTTTGTCATTTACCGTAACAACTATAAAGGCATCTTTATCGATTCGTGGATTATTCTTGTCATTTTTACACAAATTTGTGAAAGTGTTCACCTTTTGGGTGTTAAATAGTTTTCAGGCAAAAGCCTGACTTCAGGCTTTTTCATGTAAAAATGTTGGGCTCCTTTCAGGCCATAAAATGTATAATCAGGCTTGTCTTGCAATATTTTTAGGCTCTGGACATTAATCTCACTGGTATCCCTATTAATACATTACACTCTCATTCAAGAACAATGTAGTTGAAACATGAATGCATGGAATACGTGCAGGAATGCGTGCATAGACGACAACCGGCCAGGTGGTCTTTTTCAAACCGTGTTCAAGAGGTTAATTTCTGTAACCCTAACCCCCTAGTATAATTTACTAGGAACCACACCCATCCTTGCAAATTCCAACACCATATGGTAAACTGTACACACAAATTTTTGGACTCTGATTCTGGTGGTATGCCAAATTCAGTGTAAAGGACCATCAGTTTGGGGGGTCCAGTACCCATCCTAACAGATTACAACCAAACATGCTGTTGATTTTTGACGGGTAGAGTACTGTTAGGGTTAAACTAAAAAAATAAAATAAAAATTTGTGTTAAAGCTTCTGTGTTCATGTACTGCATTACGTTCGAGGACTAGAGGAGAAAGAAAATACAAAGGAATCTTTCTTGTTCTATGAGTCGGTCTTTTGTTAAAATCGGTCTTCGGACAAAAAAATACATGCTTAGTCTATGGGAGTTTTTTTAATAAAGAAACAATCGGAAACACGAAGCATTGTTCTCAGTAGTACAGGAAAACACGACTGGGTGCCCCGACTGAAAATTTCAAGTCAGCGGATTTCCCCACTAAGTAATTTTGGAAGAAAATTGTATTTTTGAGTGAAAAAAGCACTTACTGTAAAGGTCTTCCCAGATTATACTGTTTTTGTGTGTGCTGCACGCTGTTTTTCCCTCATACATAAACACCGTAAAAGTTACGAGCATTGTGCTCCGGATTCAACATCTGTAACTTATTCAGTCTGTTACTTGTCATCAGTTGATATTTTTATGGATGGAATGTCCTATTGGAAAGCTCGTAACTTATGCTAACAAATTACCAATTCAATTTGAAAATTGACTCCGTCAAACAATCCACAAGGGAAACTGACTAGGTAAATTTGTCGCGGGTTCGAATCCCGCTCCTGCCAGTTTTTTTGTTCACTTTGAAAATGACAATTTACTTGTCGGAGTGCCACAACCAAACAAAAACATGGACACAGCGTCTTTAAATGCATTCCGATGCTCAAGACAACATGGACGATACAATAATAATGACATTAAATGAAAAGAACCTTCTTTTAAAAAACACTTTAAACATACAAATTCAAAGCACATGCAGTTATGTCCAAAATTATTCATACCCTATGAACAATCTGGTAGTTTGCGTTTCTCTCATGAGAGAAACGCAAACTATGTATGAATACATAAAAGCTGGATTGGCGGAACTCAGGCTTTACTTAATGACTTTTAGTTGGCATGTACAAATCTACGTATATTTTGGTTTCACATCATTAGCATAAAAGTAGAAATAATACATAAAATGATTCACAATACCCCGAATTTGGCATGGGTATGAATAATTTGGGGCATAACTGTATCTTGAGCTTTGACGTATACACATTATGCCATGTGGTCCATGATTCATCCAAATTACTTTCTAATACTGTGCTGCTTTTGATATTTGAAGATTAACTTGACAATTTACATTTTGTGCAACTTCATGGCCCATTCTCCTCTGATAGTCCTACACATGTACTTTATGCAGGTACATTGTATCCCTTTTTTACCTCTGAAGATTTCAATGTTTTTTGGCAAAGACCTAAGAAACATGATATCACCTGGGATTAAAAATTGCCCGTCCTCTCCCGGCCAAAATTTAAAATCTATTTGTCCACTGTCAGCCAAAATTTGCAGAATGATACTCTTAACTGCAACCTGCAGGAAAGCTAGTATCCTGAAAATCTGATTTTAGGATATTCCATGTAAAATGTTGGTCTAATTTCCTGTCATAACGCGTATAATTTCTTATTGACCGAACCTGGCTGAGAACCTCATTTTCATCCACAAATCGGAGCCTATGCAACTGTGTTATTCATTATTTTGAGGAAAATTCATATTTTGCCTTGTCAGTGTTAAAGATAAATATCAGGAAAAAAGGCTGTTACATTTTTTTAAATACTGCCTGTCTGAAATTAATGTTTTCCTGTCCGATGGACAGGTGGTTACGTAAGACACTGCGAATAAATAATATAATTTGTCAAACAATCCACAAGGATATAATATACACGGCATGCTGTTTACGAAAAAACCAAGACTTGATTGCTACCAGAGTTGTATTTGAGTCCCTGCAAGTCCTTTCACAAGTCCTTTCGCAAGCCCAGTCAGAAGTCCTTTCATAAAGCAGGTCACAAGTAACTGGATGAACAATGACAAAGGAAAAGAGTACCGAAGTCTGACGTCAGTTGGCATGACAACTGGTTCCAAACAAATGTAAATTTCGACTGTTCCTTTGTTAACCCTTTGCGTACGGAAGACGCCATATGGCGTCCAAAAAAAAAGTGCCACCAGGCTGGATGACGCCATTTGCCGCCGTTTGTGCAGTTTCAATCCATTGTTGGATTATTGTTTATGATACGCTTGACTGCACAAACACATTGTAGCGGTTCGCTTGGCTGCCAGAACCGCCGCGACACCCCGACGTCTCCCGTAAAATACCGTACTCAAGGGGTTATAGAACAGCCAGTCATGCAAACACATAAAAGTATTCTGGTTCCAAACATTGCATTGACATCATCACTTCGGTGATCTATGCCTTTGTCAAAGCTCACTTCAATAACTTGTGATTGGGATTAGGACTGGAGGGCTTGTGATGGACTTGCAGGGACTTGTGATGGACTTGTGATGGACTTGTGATATCTGCCTAGTACTGAGACACACAGGATTTTGTTGCACTTTCTTGTTATCCAGTGAGTCATTCCTATGGTTTTGGTTTGATGGATGCTGACGCCATGGTAACCATGGCCAAGACGTGGAACCGGGTCCCTGGGCAGCATGTGTGCACGGAGAATGCCCTGCCCGAGCACATGTAAGTTATTTCAAGAAGTCTTTAGTTAAAACTTGTGTGGAGTTTGGAAGTGCTAGGATCGTGGTGCTTAGTTTTATTTGTAATATATTTTTTTCCCCTTCATTGTTTTTCATGGAGAGCCTAATTAGTTTATTAGCATTGGTCTCCCTTGGGTACCCAGGGCTTGAATTTCACTTGAACCCTGCGAGGTGCTGGCGTACTGCAAACTGCAGTCCGTATTTGCAATTTTGTTTAACTCATTCAGTTTTTCTTCATTTTTTTTTTATATTTCTGAAGTTCCTCCTTTAAACAGGTCAAATTGACAACCTCTGGAAAGGTCATTTATAGCTTTGAAAAAAGGTATTTTGTCCTCATTATAGAGGGCGTATACACGTTTTACCAACGGACTGCAAACTGCAGTACGGCAAGGCGTCGTGTTTTGCAGACAAGTGTTGGTCTCGCAGGTTAATCGGGCAGTGAACCAAGATGTATCACACCGCCATGACAGACCTTTGAAAATTGCAGTTGCTGGATTATAGTCAGCAATGCTTTCTGCTTATCGTTAAGTAGCTCACTGAAACGAGACTAAGGTCACATTCATATACATTGCTGTCCTCTTTTTCAGAGAAATTCCATCCCGTGGGAGCCTGGTGGTCCCCTTCAACACCACCGGTTGTGCCGACACGCCCGACTACGTCCAGCACCTGGAGCACGTCCACGCCCGCATCACGCTGACCTTCAACCATCGAGGTTCCCTAACCATCAAGCTGCTATCCCCGCTGGGTACCGAGGTTACGTTACTGCCTGCCAGACCGAGAGATTACTCCAGCGAGGGCTTCACGGCCTGGGAGTTCATGAGCATCCACTCCTGGGGGGAGAACCCCTCGGGTGTCTGGACTCTGGTCATACAGAACACCGGGGCCAACTCCAACCATGGTAAGTCTCAAACAGGATTTTTGCCTCTCCCCGACATGGTTTCTGCTTCTGAAAAAAACCACAATGGGGGGCATAACTGAGCAGGACTTTATGCTCAGTGCTTTTCAAAAGCCTGGGGAAAAAATTCACCGGATTACTTTGGTAGAAGTAGAACATAATACCTCTGTGTACGGATGTCTTAACCACGTGACTACCGAGCTTGGGTACTGTGCAATTCAGGGGCCAATTTCATGGAGCTGTTAAGCACACAAATTTGCTTAGCATGAAAATGTCTTGCTTAGTAAAAACAGGTTACCAGCCAAAGGTCCATGGGCCAATTTCATAAAGCTGTTAAGCACAAACATTTGCTTAGCATGCAAATGCTTCCTTGATAACTGGATTACCAACCAGATTTCCATGTGCGGAATATTGCTTTTGACTGGTATTCAGCTGTTGTTTGCTTAGCATTAAAATTACATTTACTTTTGGCTGGTAACCTGTTTTTACTAAGCAAGACATTTTCATGCTAAGCAAACAACAGCTGAATACCAGTCAAAAGCAATATTCCACACTGGGAAATCTGGTTGGTAATCCAGTTTTTATCAAGGAAGCATTTGCATGCTAAGCAAATGTTTGTGCTTAACAGCTTTATGAAATTGGCCCCCTGGTCAGAAGACTTGTCACGCGGAACTTGAGGTAGAAATCTCCGATGAGAAACAAAGGAAGTTGAACTGTTTACTAGACCCCCTTCATCAGTTTTTTTTGTGGTTTCATTTAAAGTTTTACTTTTTAAATAGTGCAACATGTACATGCATGATATTAAAAACAGTTTGAGAAATCTTTTGAGATTTGGGGATTTTGGCAATTCATTATATAGCTTTACAAAAAGCAGGTGTAATTTGTAAACCCATCCATGGTCTGCTGTGCTTTTTCGGGGGATGTTAGCTTTTAACCTGACCATTTTAACCTTTTTTTTCTACCTCTTTCAAACCTTGGGATCATTTTAATGTTGGGTATTATTAACTTGCGTGAAGCCCTTGAAAATGCCTGAACAGCATTTGTCTTTTAGCCAATCTTGATATTTTTGTATTTCCTTGGCTAATTTGCTCTATCCTGAATTCAGTATTACTTTTATTTTTGTCTGCATGAAGTTTTTGGTTTTGCATAAATTTAAAAGAAAGAATTGGGTTTGAAATCGTTTTGTGTTTTGCATTCAAGTAGACTTGCTAAGTGCAACAATGTTGAATCACACTGTGTGGCATGCACGTGTAACGGTACTTGAGGCTTGAAGTTGTTTGACAAAATCACCCAAATTGACATTTGGACAATGGCAAACAAAATGAAGATTGGACATTGTTGCACTTGGATGGTATATCCCTTGCATGCTTGCTCCGTACGGACATCGATGTAATTTCCTTCCTGCCTTAGGTACTGTCGATAACTGCGCCCTCGTTCTATACGGCACTGAGCATGATCCGTTGGCCCCCCGCTTCGGTCCCTCTATCTGCAGCTCTGACCACAGCCTGTCCGTGCATGATACTCCGAAACTGGGGCTGTACAGTGCTTGCGTGCGCAGGGACTGCGTGCCCAGCTCATGCCAGACCTGTCGTGAGGCCGACTCCGCTGCGCACCAAGGCTTGTACATCCCCAGGGCCCAGGTAGTTGGGACTCTGCTATTCTGCACTGGCCTGTTGCTTACCACCGCTCTCCTTTGCGCCTAGGTATGCTCAAGCTCTGGCAGCTGGTGATGTACGGCACCGAGGTGCACCCTTTGGAGGACCACGTGGGCCCCAATAACTGCCCCGAGGGGCAGTACCTGACCACGGACGTCTACACCAACCACAACAGCATGCAGTACAATGCCAGTATCGTGCACACCTGCCAACTGTGCCACCCGTCCTGCGAGACATGCTTTGGGCCTGGGGAGTTGCAGTGCCTGACGTGCCCCTACAGCTACATCAAGCGGGATGTGTACTGCATCACCATGCGCCCGTACCATCGCAAGATCCTATTGAGCATGGTGCTGATGTGTGTGGTGCTACTGGCTATATTCATCCTGTGTTTCCTAACCCTGCAAGCCCACAGCCAGGGACTATGCTGCTGGATGTCTAGATCCATGCTGAAAGAGAACGGCTTGGATTATGAATACCAAGAACTCACCAAGGACTTTGACTCAGACGGTGAGAATGAAGAACAAATGCCGTATGCTGAAAAATTTATATCCACAGTCTCCCATATTTGAAGAGTTGTACTTGAAGGCATCCTCTCTAAATTTTCTCCATTTAGGCATCCTCACAAATTGTTCTCTATTTAGGTTGTGAAATGGTGTGATTTGTTTTCCTCCCGAATGTTATTTTAATGGACCTACGAAGAAATGTCACACCGTGTTTACTTTGTTGCATTCGTGCAGCCAGATGGGAATGGAGCAGTGCTCTGTGTTATCACGGCATGCACTTTAGGACCTAAAAGTTTAAATGTTTGCATGTTTTGCAATAAACACTAAGACTACATTTTTCAAACTCGTAAGGAAACAATTGTTTCTAATAGGAAATACACACAAAAAAACTCAATAAGTATCCACATATAATGTACATTTCGTTAGAGAAACTTTATGGGCTCCGTGCGTCACCAAAAGAGGGCGCTGTCCACATAGCAACCGCACTTCCATGGGGAGTACGTCGCTGGTGTTACGCACTGCGCTCCTCGTTCATTTGATACTCGTATACCAGTAAGATTGCTTTGTCTGTTTGCCGACTCTCGATAATTGCTTTTTCAATAAGAATATCATAGCGGGAACCAGACACTTAAATTGAAGTCAGGTAAGATGGCATTGATATATTGACCCCCCAACTCGCCTTTTCTTTCCGCTGAGGGGGTAGTTGTGCACGGAGCCCATAGTACGACGTGGTCATCTTTCCGCATGGCAAACATAGTTAATACAGTGTGATGTCATTCCTTAGTTGGTCCACTCACTCCAGGGCTTGCAGTTTGTTGAGTTCAGGAATCTGTTGAGTGTCCTAGAGTTCAACTTTGATAGTAATAAATCAAAATTTCCTTTAAAATCCTTGCTACCCTAAATTCAAAAATGGTATTGCAGGATTGTGATGGGTATTGCTGCACAGTGGATTTGCTAGATTTTCAGATTACAAGGGTTCCAAATTACATTTTGGCAATCACGTAACTGATTAAATTTCCCTGTTGGCCAAAATGACCTAAATTCGAACTATTTATCTCTGATCTGAAATGTTTCTTTCTTGTTCTGTGAATGGCTCTGTGGTCCAAAATTGTGACCATTGAAATAGAGAATAAAGCAAAATGGGCTTGTTATAATCCTATTGTCTTGGAAGGGAAACCATAAATATTTTGGCCTTAGCTCATTGTGCCAATAGAACAATCTATTAAACACCGCTCCATGACAGATTGACCAATCGCAGCTGTCGGATATTTGTCGGGCTGTGATTGGTCAATACACCAAGGAGCAGAGCTTAATGGGTCATTCTGTTACCCTGAGCTTCTGTGCCACCTGTTCATCTCAGTCAGAGAGATAAATGGTGAATTTGGTTGTCGAGTAGAAATCCACAGGGGTCCCAACATTAGCAGCATGGGAAAACCCAACGGCCATTAACCCTAACTTTCTTCATCATTTTTCCTACATGTAACCTGAATCCTCTAATATCCTCTAATTCCAAAATCCTCCAATGTTTGTTACTGAGGACCACTACCTGAATCCTGCAAAATCCTCCAGTGGGTTTTGGATAAACACCCCAGTAACCTCAATCCTCCGAAATCATCCGGCATCAGATTGGGCCTGATGACCTGGATCCTCCATTTTCCTCCAGAGGTAAAAATCCTCTGATGTCTGCAATCAAGCAAAATCCTCTGATGCTTCAACTTCCAAAGACCGTCAATCCTCCAAATTCCTCCTTTTTGCAAAGAGGATTTTGGAGAATTTAGGATGGTTAGGGTTGAGGGAGGAAGGTTTTTTTTTTTTCCGAAGCTGTTGATAGTACTACCAAAATGGTTGTTGGCAAGTTGCTTCAAGAGGACGCAATTATTTACAAAGCATCCGCAGTTTATCTGCAGCCTTTTTGGAGAAACTTTGGAGAGTGGGCCTAGAAAAGAGGTTTTTGTAGAACTAGAAAGTAGCGTATGGGAATTGGGTTGTATTTATTGTGTTTGTTTGTCTGATCATCAGTTTGTGTGTTTAGTCACACTGGTGACACCGTGTGATTCCATAACAACAAAAGTATTTTTCCACTGTATCCAGTGAAGTATCCAACAAAATAATTTGACTTTTGGGAAAGTTGACCAAGTTGACGCAACCCCAAAAGTGATGAATTTTGTTGAGATTTTCTGTTTGTATCATGAAGTATGTGAATGTATATAAAGCAAATGGCTAGCCTGATACTGATAGCCTGTCTCCCACCAATACCGGGTTTATGTAAACATATGAATAATTGCACTGATTCCACAGTTTATTTTATTACACAGTTTGTTTTATTCGTCTTCCTTATTAATTGGGAAAATGTAGGCTTCTGTGTTGGCTTAAATTAGTTTAAGTAGGCCAAGTAAAAAAAAAAACATGTAAACTGTCCAGTTCATTTTCAAGGCTACCTACAATTTGTTTGCACCCCGGCCCCCCAAACAAGAAAAAATAATTGCAAAAATGAAGCAAAAAAAAAAAAAAAAATGCCTTTTGAAATATTTTACATCTGGCAACTGGTTACTGCTGCAAAAATAGATCTTGAATAAAAAAATGACAACCACCCATATTCAAAAATGAACCAATGTTGGCCAGTTTTCCCTTTAAAAAAAACTGTGTCGAGGACTCTAGAGTAAAGTTGATAAAAAAAATTGCTTTTCCAGATCGTATAGTGTTTAAAAAAAATAATAAAAAAATAAAAAACGTACAGAAGATGAATTGTTTTCTTCATGAAAAGCTATTCCACCACAGCTTGGAAAATACGTGCACAAGTACAGTCCTTCAACTGAATTGGATGAAAAAAAGAAATCATGTCAACTCAATGACTCTTTCAAAAAGAAATATTTTCATTTCTTTCAAATAACCATAATTTGACTTGTTGTACATGGATTAGTGTCAAATAAAGGTGGATTGCTTTTGTGGCACAACTGTCCAATGTGTTAGTACCAAAACTTCTGCAAACATGTTATTTTTTTTTTCAGTAAAGCTTTTGTCTGTCTCGGAGATTGTATTTTATGTATGAGATTGAACTCTCATTTGGAAACTAAGTAACAATTCAATAATCATCAGATTGGTAAAGCTTTAGATACGAAGTCTGTCAGTAGACTGTGTCAAACTGAAGATCTTAGTAATTAAACCACAAATCCGTAGATTAAGGAAAATTATGGCTGTTTCAAAGAAAGATCGTATCCTGTGAATTAGTTTTACCAGTTGACATGATTTTTGGGGCCAACAACAGTTGAAGACTTGGACTTAAACATAAATGTTTTTCAGCTAGGCTGATCTTATGCTTCTCAAAGAAAATGGTTCATTTGGGGCTTGTAAAGGTTTCTACTCTTCCTAAATGTGGACAGTTTGGCATGTTAATTTCCATTGTTCTATTTTTACTGATTGCGAAAAAAATGGTGGCTTTAATCTTTATTGTAAGTTTTAAGTTTTGTTTTAAATTTGACTTAATTTCATGTGCGTGGGAATAAGCCACATTAATGAGTGAATGATGGTGAAGTAATGACACCATTTGGGGGTAAAAACGGAAGTGAATTCTCAGCTATTGAAGTAACTTTTGCCAATTAACTTCATAGCTATTGAAGTTACTTTCTGTTATTTCAAAATCAAAGCACGGTTGCTAAAATTAAAACTGATAATTACTTCTGTTTGCACCCCAATACAATGCCCTCATTTGATCAAAAATGTGGCCTGTTGAGCCAGTGGTAAGACAAGCAGTTAGAAAAATTGAGTGATAGTCTAAAATTATAAATATCTGAAGTACATGGCAGCCGTTAACTACTGGTACATCCAAGAAATAATCAGCTTGAGAACTACAAGGGAGGGATAGCTATCCTGTTTTGGAAATAAGAGCCCTCGTGTGGTGACATTCCCATCCAGTTTCTGCTTTGGAGGGGGGGCTTTGAGAGCACCCTGGTTCTCATCAATTCTTGAGTGTAAATGACAAGAACAAGTGAAATGCAGGTAGTCGCTGAAGAGTTTGTTGCTGTAACAAACATCCATACATACCATTAATATCTATAATGAATTATCACTATAATAGTGAACGTATTTTGTGGATCCTGTCATGTTCGTTATAGTGGCGTTCTACTGTAACTCCTGTGAACTGTGTGTGGAGACCATGTGTTAAGTACCTTTGTTATATCTCCGTCTTGGATACTGTATTCTGATTGGCCTAGAACGATCACGTGTCCGGTCTATCAAAACGACTGGCACACTCTAAGCATGATATCACACATCATCAGCCAGCTGGCTATTGAGCTGTATCATTGGTACCCATGCAATTTTCACCCACAATGTTGACGATAGTATATAGTGGGAGCAGCGAACTAGTCAGCTGTTTTGATCGCGTGATTTGTTTGAAGTTAATTTCCACAGAGCAAGGCAAGTTGAACTGAAATAAACTGGGTTTGGCGATAAAACAAAACAATTGTTGACTGCTGTGATGTGTGATATGACATTTTTAACACCTTTGGGAACGCATAGCACCCTCGGCTTCGCCTTGGGTGCTATGCGCCCCTCAGGTGTTAAAAAACGTCATCCCACATCACAGCAGTCAACAATTGGTATTTAGTGCAGTTTTGAACAAAGATATGTCCATTTGTCATATATCCATCACACAATTAAAGTTGACAAAAATTATATGTAAATCAATTGCAGTATTTGTAAATAGCAGTAAACCACAGTGTGCCTTTTATATAAAAAGAATATTATTATTATTCCTGGTTTATTGAAAAAAACTGCCAATAGCAGCCCGGGGGCTGATTCAAAAACAGTCTTACAAGATAAAAAAAACGTACAATAGTATTTTTATGCTGACTAGTACACATTGTGTATAATAATCTTGGTGTGATGTTGCTTGGTGTTGCTTATAATTCATTGACATTACTATTGCGTGCTGGATTGAATCAACCAATTTCAACAATACATGTACAATGGTCCCGATATCTTAAAGTTTAATACGAGACAGAAAGATGTTTTGGTCAAGCCTATCTCAGGATTCCTGTCTCATGAGGCCCTTTTCTACTAGAGATTCTCAGCCAGGGTTTAAGTCAACCCGGAATGAACCCTGAGACCGAATTCATCCCCGTGTTTTGAGAAGTCTTGGCAGCTCGTTTTCCCTCGGGTTACAACCCCCGTACAGGGTGAACCTAAAACAACGAAACCGGCTTCGTTTCTTTTTAGGTTCACCCTGTATATCATTGACTCCATTGCATTTGTAGTGTTCATGTACATATCTGTAGACTGAGTCTAACATTGTGGGCTAAATCGAGCTCTGTTATGAGGACAAGTGGAGCTGGGATGCTCCGATTTAAATTGTGATAAAAGTCGTAGACTCGTACTTGAAAGAAATACAATCCTTCGTAATTGAAAGCAGGGGTACAGCTAAGTCAAATTATGTTCTATGACTAATGGTTGGGCCGACTTAAAGTAAGGGCCTGTTTGTTTCACACAGATCTGGATCTCAATCAGTAATCCAAATGCTGGTTCACTCCATCCATTAGGCAGGGTCTGGTGTGTGATCAACCCACGCACGGATCACTGATTGAGATCCGGGTCTGTTTGAAAACAAACAGGCCCATAGAGGACATCATAAAGTTGTTCATCAGGTCCCGGTCTTACCTCATACCTTGAAGTTTTTGACTTTGGCACTAGGTTTATCCAGAGGGAACTCAATGGATCAATCCATTAAGCACCACTCCTTAATGCTGCCTCTGCCACACGTTCGTTGGCTCATAGTCGGGACTGTGATTGGTCGATACGTCAAGGGGAAATGCTTAGTAGATCGGTCCACTGAGATCGATTCTGGTGCTAGTCAACTGTGTAATACACGGGTTGACAATGTGTTTACAACAGATTATGTACAGTAGGGTGTTGCGAATTTCAAACAAGTTTGAATTTTAAGTTCTGAATAGGCAAAAATGATGTTCTGGCAATATTTCAGACCTACCACATCGAGAGAAAAAAAACGCAGGAAAGAAAATGCTGATTCATCATGACTCTGCACTTTTTAATAGAAATTTGAATCCATTTTTTTAGTTGGGCAAATTTTTTTTGAATTCTTTTTTTTTATTAAACATGGTAGGTCTTCAATATTGCAGAACATCATTTTAGGCTATTCAAAACTTAAAATTTTAACATTTTTGAAATTCACTACGCCCTGATGTACATACCTCTGGCAATACAGAGCAACATTGACTTGCCTAAACCATAGAGCAAGTTCCTTGCTCTATGCCTAAACCTAGGTGTAAGATTTGCTAAATTGTTTGATGTACAAATAATGCAGTCTCCCTTCGGAGGGTTTAGAAGGGAATTAGCTATTTACCCATAATCACTTAACTTGCACAAGATGTGAAACGGACATTGGGCTACAAAGAAATATTCGTCCTAAA
Source organism: Hippasteria phrygiana (assembly GCA_037893225.1). Taxonomy (NCBI): domain Eukaryota; kingdom Metazoa; phylum Echinodermata; class Asteroidea; order Valvatida; family Goniasteridae; genus Hippasteria; species Hippasteria phrygiana. The sequence continues at coordinate 74,258 of JAZGUH010000905.1, forward strand.
ACTGCTATGGTTGGAAAGATCATTCAAAAGTAGAATATGGCCATCCCATGGAAATTCACCACTTGTCTGAAAATCATTGACGAAAATATGTTCAGAGACGAACGTTTTGTGCGTTGAAAACCAAAGGGAAACTGAATAGTACACATAGTTTTGCGTTGATGATTTTTCAGGCAAACGGCGCATTTTCAATGGATGTTCATGTACATTATTATACTGTACTTTTTAATGATCTTTCCAACCACAGCAATTTCAAAACGAATGCTTTTTGTGCCTCCAAGGAAATGTGTTCCTTCAACCGCACTTGTAAAACAGGACAACACATTCATACCTCATACAACTTGTGTGAAATCCTACTTCTGCCGGTGCGTAAATCTCACTTATTTTGTATTTAAAATACTTAGACGTTAGCCCTAAATTCAGATTGTAGCAGGTATTGTACTTAAATGTGTATTAATGATTGGTACAATTTTTTTTCTTTTTTTCTACACAGTATTTCAAGGTTGCCATAGAAATTGTGTTGTGCTGCAGTCTTCAATTATTTCATAGGCTGGTGCCTGTGATGTTGTGAACCCATTTCATGGTGATTTCTCTAATGCCCCCTTGGGTGCGTGACCTGCAATGTGGCTGCACATAGTATACACATATATGCACTGGCAATGAGGTCACTAGTGCGCATCTATGCGCCCCCGAGGGACTGTGAGTGACCAGAAGAGGGTCCTATTTCCCCAGACCGAAGGCCGAGGGAAATAGGACCCGCTTTTGGTCACTCACAGGCCCGAGGGGGGAATAGACGTGCACTAGTGACCGAATTATGCCAGTCCATATGTGTTTTATAACACACACCTGTCTAAAATACAAAATAAGAAAAGAAACTTTTTAGGGTTTTATAATCGAGTTGTTTTAATTCAACAATTGACTCATCAGCAATTCAACAATTAAAGGAATGCTAATGCTTTTAGTTTCCCTGGATTCAGTTTTTGAATTGCTGTTCACTGTTCACATCACGTAAGTGTACGCTTAGTGATTATGAATAATACCTCACATCCATGAAAGTTGTAGTTGACGGCACTGTAACCAGTCAAACATTTCGAGTACAGTGCCCGATCAGGCACTATATACTCATACTCCTGAAATTACGCGTGTGCGATGTCTTGGCGCGCACGCTGACGCAAATTTCATGCACTAGCCTATATTAGTGAATCCCACGTGACCGTGTTTCAGCCAACCAGGATAAAGAACCATCAAGAGGTGTGTTATAAAAACCACTTAATGCACACTAAATTGCATTCTCAATGATCTACTTTCCCTTAACTTTATATACATTTTGTTGTGCTCCCGTCGTCGTGCCTACCGTTATGCTGGGGAAATTGAACTGACCATTACTCATGTCCCCCCATGCACAAGATGTTTATGTAATTTAGGTGCATAAATGTCAGTGGGTTATTTAAGTGTGGTAATGAATGTGATCTGCTCTGTGACAAAAGACAGATGTTGCCAAACTAACATTGAAGTGGATTACTACTTGATTACAAATAACATGACTTGATTTAATTTGGAGATGTCTCAGACTTTTGTGGGACATTTGATTCTTGAGACGCACATGTAAATACTTGAAACTTTCACTTCTTCACAAATATGGAAAAGTCAATGGTATAAACAAGCCATGTAGAATGACAAATGTTTCTCACTTCGATCCTATTTTTCAATTTACGTGTACAAAAAAAATATTGGACTGGTACCGAAATATGAAATTGCACACTATAAAAGAAGCACACAACATCCAAAAAAAAAAAAAAAATTCCAAAGTTTTCCCGTTTCCAACTGAGTAACCAATCTCTTAGCACGACTTGTGGCGACGTGACTTATTTTCACACAGCGAGTCACACACAATGTTTCATATAAAAAAAACCAGTATAATTCTACTTTTATTTGCAGCGAATTTAGCTTACATTGTATTGTAAGTTTCCATGCACTTCCCTCAGCTCTGGCGATAAGAAATACTATGTGAAATTCCAATACATTTGTGGACAGTATACATATATTGATTGTTATGAGTGATGCAGTAAAACTTAGTCTCCTGAGGTGATTTCCAGAGTCAGTTTTCCAGAGGCAAACAAGGAACACAGAAGGAGGCTATTTTACTCCATCAATATTTATTTCATAGCACCTCGTCCATAGGGAATGAACATATTTTGGATTCAAACTTGCATGGGTAATTTTAGATGTATAGTACCTCTGGGAATTTTTCCCCACACAAAAATGTTCAAGTTGACGGGAAGGTACAGAGTTTAGCATTATTGTAAGCAGTTATGCGATGGTAGAAATCTCGGTGTATGGAAACTTAATTTGGCGCAAGTTATACAACATTTATAAAGCATTGAGATGATGTAAATGGTCAAGTGGAAACCATTCTAAATAAATAATTCAGTGCATTCACAAACACCATATAGAATTATTAACTGATATTTAATCCGACATGCTTTAGATCAATTTTGAAAAGAGCTTATTTTAAAGATATTAAAACTGCTTTTAAAGCCTCATTCCTGTCATTTGAGTTTTTGTGTTTTGTTGTCTGTAAATGCTAGGCTGCATGCCCCCCCCCCCCCCCAAAAAAACTGTTTTGAGTAATTGTTGCATAAAGTCAAATAAACATAGATTTGTTGTAATACATCATATTTGTGGTTAGGGAAGAATACATTGATGACTCATACACTACTGCACATAAAGCAAGTTTTAAAATTACAAATGTATGGTATAGCTTTGGTGTAAAAAAAGAATGGTGAGTTTTACTCTGAAAGCTGGTTGTTTATGAAGATGATACCAGCACCAATCATCCTGAAAAATATTTCGGTCTGAAATGTTGTCGCCTTTGAGAACATTGTATTTATTTTGAAGACCCCCCCAAAATGCTGAAGCTTATTTAATTTTCAAGAATAATAAACAGGCTCGATAAATATGCTCAAATTCACTGTTTTTCAGAATGGTTTTTTCACTCTTTTTTTCTCATAATTCGGATATTGGATTGAACTAAAAACTTTCACTGGTTTGTTATGGCGAATCACACAAAGTCTGAACTCTGCCTGCGACAGTTTTGTCGGCGTACCAATGCTATATGTCGTACCTTTAACAGTTCGCAGTATCCAACAGGCTGCAAGCACCATCGATTCTAACGCACTACGGCCACAACACATTTCAATATTGGACTGCATGGAGAATATCATGACTGGTATACTGCCGCCATCTTATAAAGAGTAAGCTTTCAATATTAGAAACAAAGTTGTTAGGAAATTGCAACAGGTTATCGTTGCCGAGTGCAAATGCCCTGGGGATGAGAACCTTCCTGGCAGGGTTAGTTCCAGATACGGATGTCAAACTAGCTAAATGAATAGAGGAAAGATCTTGCTTTCATTTTTTTTCTTTAAATAACCATGGATGAAATAACGTAGTGTCAAAATTGCAGCAAAGATCCAGCATGAAATGAAGACTTCAATCCGACGATTTCAGGTGTCTATGATTAATATTGAATTTTATATGAATTTGTGAACATTATATATTTTCTTTTTAAAATGAGGCAAATATTGAAAATATTGCAAAATTTCTATCTGATGCGAAGCACTCATTTCACTCCAACTGCATTTCTGGCATTCCGAAATGTAACCAGATTTTTTTGATTTTTGGGCCAAAAAGTGACCAAAAAATCGCTTTCAAAATTACAGAAAAGGAGACTTCAGTCCTGCAATTTCAGATATTGAGGTCAATATTTGAATTTTGTAAGAATTTTTCAACATTTCATATTTTTCCAAAACTGTTTTAGTACTGCCTTGTTTCTAAAACAAACCCCATCCCATCACGCCCATATATTTTACATTTGAAGCAAGATATGGGACAGAGGGAACCTCCCCCCCCCCCCCCCCCCCCCCCCCCCCTCTTTTATGTTGGTCGTTGTGTTCCCGGAATCTTAGGAATTCCTTTCAGATAATGGGGGGGATGTGTTGTGTAACAATATAACAATAGTGTTAGGTGGCCCCCTAAAAAAAACAAAAAAACGGAACGGCATTCTTTTGCTACCCTAATACTCAAACAACCCAAAAATACCACGCGCCCACATTGTGCAACCGCTCTGCTTACATGGTCGTACCGTCACAAGAGGGCGGTATATATCATTAGTTACACGTGCTTTGATCGGAGTGGTCGTGCGCGCACGTGGAACATGCAACTGGTAGAAGAAATCGGCGCGTAAAGTAGGAAACTCGTAATTAGGTCTTGTTTGAATTTTGCAGAAGACCGGTATTAGAAGAAATATCCACGTGAGCAGGAAACAACCAAATTGATGTTTTTCTGCCGTCGGGATCTTTTTTCCGTCTAAAAATATCTTTGACGTTCTGTGCTTTAATTTGAGTGGAGCGCGTATAGCGGTAACAAGAAGACGGCGCGTAATTATTTCCTTTGTAGGTTTTTTTTTGGGGGGGGGGGGGGGGGGGGTGGGGGAAAATTGCATTTCTTCGGAAAGAAATTTGCGGGAAAGGAGGTCAATAGGCTGAGAGGAATTGACCTTGATTCATGGGTGTGGGAAAATCAAGTTGTTTTTTTATTTGTAATATTTTAAATATTTTTGGGGAAAAAATTCTGTATTGTTGAAAAAATCAAGACTAATGACTTGCAAGGTAGAAAATCGACTCCCTGTCGATCACTAGGATCATTTTCAATCAAATCTTGAAAATATCATAATCGGCAAAAATGGTAGAGGGTAGGCCCTACCCCTTAACATTGCAATTTTTTTTATCAGAAATGCTTTGAAACACTTTCATTATAGGGCCTACGTTCCAAATGGGTTTTTGGCACTCCTAAATGTCTCTAGAATGAATTTCACGCAAAATTAGAAAATATCATTTTTGGCCCAAAATCGACTAAAACGGCAAGGGTACCCCTTGCCATTTTTTTCCAGGTAAACAAAATTGACTAAAAAAAAAAGTCTATAGATTCACAACATGGTTCTTCTCATTTTATGGCTCTTCTCACATATAAACTCAAAAAAAGTTTTTTAATAATTTGATATGATTACTATTTCTTAGCAAAAAAGCAAATCTTTGAGGAAAAAATCACCAAGATATACAATCAAAACTATATGAAAACGGGATTCTCACTCTCCTAAGTATCTGTAGAATATTTTCAATTCTTTTGGGGTCTGCAATGGAAACAAAGAAACAAGAGGTACCCCTTAGGCATAATTTTTGGGGCTAAAAAAAGAAAACAAAAGTTCCCCTCAAAATTGCAGGAAAGTTGCCTAGTTAAATGCACAAAGCAACTGTGTAATCACAGCTAAATCGATTTTCCATTGTTTAATTTTTTCTTTAAAAAATGCAGGGACCTGTGCTTTTTGGCCGTGGCACCCTGAAAAATAAAATTTTCAAATTGATTTCCTAATTTGTTAGCATCAGGTAAGTTATGAGCTTTCTGTTGAGACAGTCGACAACAATTCTTACAGTTAATGTACAGTGTGTCCCCCCATGTCCCCAAAAAAGTGTCACTCTAACTATAAGTTCAATTTTGAAAATCTTTGATTGTGCAGATACTCCATATCCTGGGCCACATTCCAAACGAGTTTCATTTCAGTCATGCATCACACTGTACAATGGTATTGATCACAACCCCCTGTGACCAAGTTCCTTGCCTTAATGAATTTCAGTGCTGTGTTATGTAAGCTGTGTAAAAATCATGCATGTTGTGAAAAGGGCAGCGGTTGGGATTGGAATCATTTGCTTGGCTACCAGTCATCATGGCAAGACCTCAGTTTTTAATAATGCTCAAGGGCAAATGATTCCAATCCCAAACCATTTCAGCCTTTTGTTCACAACATGCATGATTTTACACAGCTTACATAACACAGCACTGAAATTGATTAAGACAAGGAACTTGGTCACAGTGTCCAAAAATGTTGTTGTGTTCAATTGACCATTGTGCAGTGATGCATGACTGAAATTAATTGAGACTCATAGGGATTTAGGCCAAGGATAGGGAGTATCTGCACACTCAGAAATTTTCAAAATTGACTTTATGGTTTTGTAGTTATTTCAGAAATAGTTAGAGTGACACTTTTTGGGGGACATACTGTATAGGGTAATCATTGCGCATAAGGTTAAGACCAAGAGATAATTTGGGAGACCGCAAACATAGGGCAAGATAAGCTCAGTTGGTAAAGTGCAATTACTAGTTTCCTGCCAGTTTTCTTTGTTCACTTTGAAAAAGCATTTTTTTTTCCAAAAAAAAGTTGTATTGAATTTTTCAGAGAACAGACATTGCAGCTTTAATAACTGTCATATTTTCATCCAAATATTGTAAATCTTGAAAATTCCATCCCCCCCCCCCCAAACATCTCTCGTCAATCTCAATCCCAATCTTTTTTTGATTCATTTGTTGCCCACTTCCAAGTGTTTTATACAGTTTTTGTACTAAAAGTGCTCTGGAAACACGAAACAATAAAGGCTTCATCTCAAAGCAATTTGAAATAACTTTCAAAGCATCACAGGGTAATCTTTATTTAGTACTCATATTTCTTAGCCTCCATTGTTTACATTAATTTACATATTTCAATTATTCTACCAATGAATCTGCCCACCTGGACCATAATATGGTTAACCATGTCAAGTACAAAGCAAATAGACACAAATCTAAAGAAGTTAATTTCTAATGGCATAACAATTACTTTTTCTTAAAACTAAGGATACATATCAGTTTACCCCATTCAATCAATTAACTTCTGGAATGAACAACACCCAACTTATAAAACAATACAAATTGCACGATCTGCTGGCATAAGGGAGACATTTCAGCACCTTTTTTCAAACTGCTATTGGGATATAGAAATGAATTTTTGTTTTGAGAAGAAATGCTTTTTTGGCCGTTTCTTGCATTAAATGCTATGCATAATCCACAGGGCAGATATTTTGTTACGTTGCATTCAGTGTTAGAATCAAGTCCTTTTTTAGCCATTAGACAAATCATTTCTCCAAGGCAAGCCATATTATTTTCACCCAAAAAAATAAAACAATTCAATTTAACCAAATATTGAAATGTCAGGGCAAACATTTAAAAAAAACAGAAAAAAAAAATAAATTGACTTGAAAAATATTTTACCATCCTTCCAAACATTTATTCAGACTTAAAAGCTACAAGTGTCATTTAGAGCAGTTGAGAAACCCTTAAAGATGTTGTTGATTGCTGAGAGAAGTCTGCCTCATTTTTTATCATTATGTAGATTGCATATTGTAAAATCAAACCAAAAAAGTGACTTTTGAAGTTTTGAAAACTATTTTTATCAAGTCCCTCTGGCGCAGCTCACAGCTGCCATTTGTCTAAAAGTCGCCGCTGCGGGCAGCAAACAAATCGACGTCACAAGACGAACTCCCCTTTTGTGCCTAGTTCTAGACACAAAAGGGGAGTTCGTCCTATGAAGTTAAATTGTTTGCTGCCCGCAGCGACGACTTTTAGACAAATGGCACCAGAGGGCTCGAGGGGACTTGATAAAAATAGCTCTCAAAAGTCTGTTTGATTTTGCAATATGCAATCTACATAAAAATGACTTCTCTCACCACAGAACTTCCTCTTTAACTTCATTATCCAAAATAAATAAATACCTGTTTATTTTCTGTTCCTCTAAAATGGTTTTTACAGCCAGTTTTGTAATTAAAGGTCTTTTTGCCCCAATCTACAGTAACAACATTCTTATGCCCTGTCGGAGATTCACCAATTGTAATGAGGAAACCATCTCTCACAAAAAAAAGGTATTTTTGTCACTATATGTGACCCACCACCCCCAAACCAGGCAGAAGTCATTTTTTTTTATATGGGAGATTTTTACACAATTAAATTGCTGGTATTTTTAAGTTTTAAAATAAGATATATGGCATTTGCCGACTTCCGCCTGGTTTTGGGATGGTGGGTCACATATGTTTAAAAGCTTCCTGAACAGTATTCTTAACACACGTCTTCATGGTTTTCATAGGAATTTGGAGCAAAATCCACTCGGTTTTAGTAACGCTTGCTAAATTCAGAAACACTCGGGGGGGTCTCTGTACTCTAAGCCATAAAAATTAAAATAAATGAATGAAAGACAGATTTCTACATGTGCTTAAAACAGTCAATGAATAGTAAAAAAAAGTATACATGTAGATTAATTGTCTATTTTAGTACTATTTACACTATAATCAAGATTAAGCTCATACATCATTGCTAACATAATTTTTCCACAATTAAAAAATAAGAAATTGAACACATACTTAACGATGGTCAGAGGGCTTGCACCACACAACTCCTACCAGCTTGTACCACATTTTCTGAGGTGGTTTACAAATTATTTATGCATGTATATAAATGCAAAGTACAAGCAAAAATATTTTAATAATGTTAACAAAATGCCTTGATTAATAAGTCAAATTGCACAATGATTAAATGAAAGAGATAATTATTGTTGAAATTCAACCACAAGTACACTACCATAGTAGCAATGAGATGATTTCTTATAGATATTAATAATGTAGGGATCACTGTTATCTGTTATGGTACCAACTGTAAAACAAATCCCTTTTCAAACAAACACTTTCTCAGACAAGGTGGTTCTCGAACCATGCGTCTCGCCTGCTAAAACATTAATCATGTTCTCTGCACATTTTGACACCTCAATCCGCACAATAGCACAATGACCAATTCCAGCCTCTTTTACAACTTGACCTCACATGACCTTTGACCTGAGTACTTGACCTTTGACACAACCATCATATAAAGGTTACAATAGTGCATGCATGACCCAAGTTTGTTTCCAATTGGACTTCCAGTTTTCAAATGAGACAAGTTGGACAATTCCTGCCTATTTTAGAGCTTGACCTCAGCAAATGACCTTTGCCCTCAACAAATGACCTTTGACACAAACATCATATAAAGGTTGCAATATTGAATGCATGATCCAAGTTTGATTGGACTTCAACTTTGCATATAAGACCAATTTTACAATTCCAGCCTATTTTACAACTTGACCTCAAATGACCTTTGACCACAGTACTTGACCTTTGAGACAAGCATCATATAAAGGTTGCAATATTGAATGCATGACCCAAGTTTGATTGCAATTGGACTATTGGACTATAGAGTACCGAAGTGATGACGTCAATCAATGCAATGTTTGGAACCAGAATACATTCTAAACTGCATGTGTTTGGAACCATTGCCGCGGCAACTGACGTCAGACTTCGGTACTCTATTGCGTATAAGACCAATTTGTCGAAACTTTAACCAAAATGACACGTGCGGACTACGGACTACGTACAGAAATAGTGATTCCATAGTCTCTTCCTGAACTTCGTTCAGGCGAGACAAAAAGAAATATCTTTCCATGTTGTACATGTACCTGTAAACCTAAGCTACTTTTCAACCCACCATGCAAAAGCTTCAAACAGCACTTCAAGCGTACTGTAATACAGTCAAACCTGTTACTTTGGCCACCTGCACTATCTGAACATTGTTTGGCCATCGGACAAAGTTCCCACATTACACACCTTCACTCGTGTAACATGGTCAAACCGTCAGTGGCTAGTTTAATGTGCCGTGAGCACTTTCTTTTCTTGTATTGTACATTCACGTTGATATTCCTACTACCCAAACTGAAGCGTGCCCTCTGTTGTTGAAAGTTTTTTTTTTGTTTTTTTGGGGGGCTTTTAGGGACCTACGCCTTGCAAATACAGGTCATATTTTGCCTATTGGTGAGAACAAAACAAAGAGGTTAAATGGTGCCACCAACGGCGAGAAAGTGTCAGCCCCACCACCCCCTTGTAAATTTTTTTCACAGACGAAACATTTTGGGAACCCCCCCCCCCCCCCCTTGCAAAAAATCCTGGATCTGCCCCTGAAAGTACTCCATGCACAACTGGCTTCTGACTTTTCATCGCATGTAAATACTGCACAGTAACTGCAGACTTCATAGTCGTGGCTTACTAATCCTGTAGTGCACACTGAACACTAAAAGCATTCATACACAAATTTACACATACAAGTACTATAAAACATTGGCAAAGTGGCCACATTTCTGCAGTCCCTTGGGCGGCCACTATATCCAGGTTTGACTGCAGTTAAACTGTTAAAAAAACATTTTTATTTATTTATTTTTTTTAAAGCGCAACTGATTTACATAATTCATCAGGCCAAAATGTCAAGAAAGGAATTGTGCTTCACAATCTTGAAAGAACTGCCAATAGGCAAATACTCGAGATGTGTGTGTGAAATTAATGCACTGCCCAAGCTATCTGCTGCCCTCGCTTGAGCATCTCAGAAGAACATACTTTTGGCTCTTCTATGAAAGGATTAACATAATGCCACCAACATTCTCACTGTACGCACATCTAAATCATGCATTTTCCTGGAATAATTTCATTAAGTATTTTTCAAGACGCTATATCCGTGCTTTTTAGGCATGGCACTATCAATTTTCAAACTGAATTGCTAAACTTGTTAGCATTCCACCTGTGTATTTCACGACGATTGTTAAAATGTAATAAAGGACAAAAAAAAGGTTTTTTTTTTCAAGTAGCGAGTTAAAAACAGGAGATGTCACTACGGGCATACCATGCCCCTATCAAAGTTCTACTACCTAAGACCCTCAATTACCTTAGCTGGGTGCAGGCCCGTCACCAGCTCCAGGCATTAGGGGGCCACAGTGCTTGATAAGGGGGGCCACAGTGCTTGATAAGGGGGCCACAGTGCTTGATAGGGGGGGGGGGGGGGGGGCACAGTGCTTGATAAGGGGGCCACAGTGCTTCATAGGGGGGGGGGGGGACACAGTGCTTGATAAGGGGGCCCCTGATAAGCGAGCGATGTACAAAGTTTCCAATTTAGAGTTAGGGATGGGTTTCCCCCACTGATCTCTATATAAACTGGATAGCTCATTGGCCATTGTGCGCTGTACAAGCAACTGAAGTCAGCACCCGCCATATTACCACTCCCAATTTACCACTGATCGCTATGTAAGGAGAACGAGGATGAAATGAGACCCTGGGGACAAGGTTTGAAAACCTGTTGTATTGGGAGTGATAAAATGGCGGACGGTGGCGTCAACTCGAACAGTCGATGCGCTATCCAGTTTACATAGAGATCAGTCTTTTCCCCCAATTCTTACAGTGCTAATGTATAGGGCAAATTTTTACACAGTGCATACAAAAAAACAATATTCTAGGAAGACCAAATAAAATGCAGTGTATAAGTGGTATTTTTTTCATTCCATAATTTGTTGGAAGGAAATTCATTGAATGGAAAATTTCAGTCCGAGCACAGACTTAATGTAGACTTAGCACAGACTTTAACTTAATAGGTTGGGCATAATCCCTGATGTAGAACATGTGCCGGGACTGAATGGTGGATGTCTTTACTAGTTCAATATAAAAAAAATATTAACAGCTGTTTACATTTTATGGCAAATAATGTTTATAATGAGTGAAGCTTCTCCTCAATGTCTTTACATTAAAAACAAACAATTGTCAACAAACTGTTGATCAACATGCACATTCAGGTTCCAGACAATAGACAAGTACCTCACAGAAAAGTCATGAACTTGAGCCAATGAATTAGCCTAACATAAATAAGACCACAATGTTGTTATACCTGTACACATAGGTGTATTTATAGGATTATGGTTATTTTTAAAAGTATTCCACATACAACCTGGCAGCACAAAATAAGTGGAAAGTCACCCTTTGGCTTTCCAAGTTACAAGCAGAAACAATAATTGTTCACTGAAAGGTCATTTTTTGGGATTTTAACATGTTTACAATTGGAAAGCATATGTTCTGTCATCATATTCCAGAGTTGTAAAAATGACAATTCAATTGTCAAAACATGGGGTCAAGGACTGCCAAAAAGTTATAAGGCCCAGGAATGAGCTACAGAAATACACTGCATCAGATTAAGAAAAACATATTGCTTGTACATGTACATGAACCATATTAAATCTCAATGTTGAAATTGTTGCCATTTTTCAGTCGTTCCGTAGTGCCAGGTAACACATGGGGGGGGGGGGGAATTTACCATTTTGTTAGCCTAGTTCCTGAATAAGGCCCCCCCCCAAAAAAAAAAAAAAAAATAGTTCTGCTTTCGATTACATGGCATTTGAAAATAGGGTAGGTAGGTAGGGAATGTGTTTTTGGGGCACATTTTGTTGTTCTGATCATATGTAAGTGCAGATCTACATGTAGGCCTACATGTAGTCAAGGTTTAAAGGGACACATTGCTTTGGATTTTGCGATTTGGGCTATAAAACTGAAATAGATACGGTTGGGAAGCTTTTTTTAAAGTAGAATATAAAGCCGGATTTACATAACTATCCCTTCAAATTGTGTGGTTTTTGTTTAATTTCGTGACAACTAACGGTCCCCCATTTTGTAGAACCAAATTTTTGACTCCACAAAATGGCGGACCATGTTCACCAGTCGTATTTCCAGTCGCATCTGGTTGAAGTACGTTCTGTTCATCTATTTTTATGTACTGTGGCACGGCATGCAGCACTGGCGATATGTGTCGCGAGGTACAGAATGGTACCTGCCGATCATCTGATAGGTTTACAAGGTTACTGGTTGAGGCGCCAGCCTAAAGACTCTTACCGCGTATTTTGCGCATTATTTAGACGGTGGTATTTACTACAGGAAATAAGTCTATGTTTTGCGGGTCAGATGTCGGGTCAGAGGCCAATTGTTTGTTTTGTAACCACTACTTACTAATTACAACACATTATACGTGTTTTTTTTGCATGAACAACTCTTATAAAAGATAAGGAACATTTCCAAACAGCAAAATTTCATGACATTTGAAGGCAATGTGTCCCTTTAAAGGATATTTTTTTTCTTTTTCTTCTCTTCTCTCCCCCCCCCCCCCCCCCAAAAAAAGAAATTAGGGTTGGGGGCCATTTAAAATAGGGTAGGTAGGGTCACCGGAAGCAGAACTATTTTTTTGTTGGCTTAAATGGTAGGACACCTGGGAGCATATTCGTGAGGACAGCAGTAAGAGCACCAACAGCATATTAACCTGTAACAGTTAAGACATGACATTTTAGGAATTAGAAGTAAAGGCCAATTCCATTCCACAAATTTTGACGTCGACATAAGTTCTAGAAAGTCAGAAACTGAACTAATGATCTACAAGACCACAAGCCTATTCCTCTTAAAAAACAAAATAGCTCTACAATACAGGCTACTGTGCATGCAATGGTACCCCAACCATACACTATATTTACAGTGCTAATTCAATAACGTGAGATGTTAAATAGAATTATTGCCAACATTTTGTTTTCCGAAGGCGCATTATATGCATTACAGTACAATGGTTTAGAGTCAGTCGTTGGTAGTGACATAATACAAAAGGGCAGCATTAAACAATTGGTTGGCTACACAGTATGTGTGTGTATGGTTTCTAAAAATTGAGATATTCTTGAGCTAGAAAAGCACTTACAATGTATGATGCAGCGTTACTTTACTTATGGAATAAAGTTCATCACAAATTTCACACCATCTTAACCCTAAAAGTGCCCTTTCCCCCCCCCCCCCCCTCTCATGGCAGGGTGGGACAGATTCCCCCCCCCCCCCCCCCCACTCCCCCAGATCTCGGTCAAACAGTGACAGATTTTAATGAAATTTGGTACGCAAACGATGATAATTATCCCCATGCTACGATAATTATCAGTGTAAAATTTAATTTCAATCCATGAAAAGGGTTTGTAGTCATGATGCATTGTACGTGTTGCACCATGTTGTGTCAATGCACAATTTCTTATCTACAAGGTAACTGAGTCCAATCACTGCAGTTTTCACATGGTGTCGGGAACAAATTGTTTGTGGAAAAATGGTATGCCCAATTTTGATAAATTCAGTTTCAAATTGTGCCTACATGTAGGATGTTAGCCCCAAAAGTCTTAAATGCTCAGCATGAAACAAACCACCATGACACTATCGAAAAAAACAAAAAACTGCTGTAGATTCCCCCCCCCCCACTTTCATGGTTAAAGCAAAAACAATGTGCATTTTGCCACACAGTAACAGCACTCTCCCATCCGAAACCAGGGGGGGGGGGGGGGGCAAATACTCCAGTAACCTTAAAAACACAGTATTTCACTTTTATCATTGTAAGAAACATGGATACAAATCATGATCCTCAAACATTTCAGCTCGTTGTCAACTACTGAAGAGAAACGATTTTACATTTTGATTAATGCCGTTTAATCTGAATTGCAATGTACAAGTCAGTGCCACGATGTTGACAAACCAGGAAATCGAGAGAAATGAAACACATTCAGGTACAATAATTAGAAAAAAAGGAATGTTTGATAAAAACAATACAAACAACCAGAATTCATCAGCTTGAAATATACAGAAATATAACAGAAATATAACAGAAATATACACTACATAAAACCCCTCAAAATGTACAACTCTATCTTTCCTTTCTCTAAACGCTGTACACGTATGTATATAAATTCCGTCTCGACCCCAAACACCTTCAAGTTTATGCTTCACTAACGACCTACTCATCCAACATTTGAAGCCAAATTGATTCCGACTCTGCTTGAGGAAGTTCTGAGCATCTCCAATAAGAATCCATTCAGATCCAACACAATTGAAAAGGACAAATAAATAACAATTTGTTGGCACATTTGCCATTTCCAACAGACCTCCATTGTATAATGCTGATATATGTGGTTCCAAGACACTTAACCCCTTGATGAGTATGGTTATTTATAGTGAGGCGCCAGGGTGCCATGTCGGCTTTGTAGCCAAGCGAAATGGACACAAGAGGCTTGTGCAGCCAAGTGTAACGAACACAATAATCCAACAATGGATTGAAAATGCAGAAAATGGTGTGTAAAGACGTCATCCGGCCTGGCGGCAATATTTTTTGTGCGCCATTTGGCGTCATCCATACACAAGGGGTTAACATACTCGGCAGGTGTTGTTATTGTGGCAGGGGGAGGTTACTCCAGCACCAATTTTGGATAAGCCCCTCACCCCCCTCATAATTGTGCCTCGTTTAGTATGAGACTTTTTTGGCTTGAGACTCTATTTCTAAGAAATTTTAGAACACCTCAAAACAATTATTAAAATTATTTTTCAAGAATCGCGACCCAATTTCACTTTGCCAATGTAAGCACACAGGTTTTGGTTGGGAGAGGATTTATCCATTTTATGGATACCATACATGTAAGTAGTAAGCAAAGCTGTGAAAAGCTCACCAATGTCAGAAACAGAACTTGCTTTAAATGGTGATGAAAAACAGAACAGGCACAGGTATTTACTAGCAGGACTTGGCCAGTATTAGGTAATTAGCTAAACTGATGACAGTTTGCACAACTTTTTTTCTAATTAAGCAGTGTCACAAAATCAGCCCCTCGCACTCTAATATGCATTACTCTTCCCAAAATAATTAAAGCCCCATCAGAATTGTTCAGCCTTCATTGGACTGACTGGAGGCTGGATCTTTCTGGTTTGAGCAGCTACTAGAACGATATACATGTACTGGCACATATCATGGGTTCCCCAGCCCAAATCCCATGGGGCAGGTACATAGATATGGGAAACTCGTGACAAACTCAGCCCATAGTTAAGTACGGCAAAACTCGGTAAATATTCACCACGTCAGGTCATGCACGACAAATATGTATTGTTTAACCCCTTGAGTACGGTATTTTACAGGAGACGTCAGGGTGCCACGGCGGCTCTGGCAGCCAAGCGAACCGCTACAATCTGTTTGTGTAGTCAAGCGTAACCTATACACAATAATCCAACAATGGATTGAAACTGCACAAACAGCGGCCAATGGCACATCCGGCCTGGTGGCACTGGGTTTTTTGCACCAAATTTCGTCATCCGTACGCAAGGGGTTAACACGGGCATATGAAATAGGAGACGCGACACCGTCTGCGCCCGCCGAGAAATAAATCATGTTTCTGTGTAATGCGTGGACCGAGTGTAATACATATTCAGTCACTGAAATGCAGGAATGAATTGAAGGAACCATCCAATGCAAATTTTGCTGAGCACAGACAAATTTTGCTTAGCAAAAGTGGTTACCAGCAAAAACTTATGTCAGCCAAAACTGACTTGACAAAATTTCCTTTGGATGTACATGTATACTGCTTGTGACTGGGATTCAGCTGAGTTTCGCTTAGCAGGAGAATTTGTCTAAGCAGTGTCTTCAAATTGGGTCCCCATTCTTGTAAATGACAATAAATTTGAACGCCACAAAAAGGACTGGCAGATGTCAGAGCATCCGCAGTTCAGAATGGTTGCCTTGTTAACTATCTCCACAAAAAACGTTCTAATGCATTTAAAACAAGAGCGCATCAGCCCAACACGTATTAAAGTTCTGAATAATTTAACCAGTGTCTTGTACTCCAATCAAATTTTGGTGACTGGTATTTTTACCGTATGGTAGACAAAAAATGTGAGAACTGATTTTCAAGAGTATTTTTTTTCAAGACCCTGTGATGTCCCAGTAGATTAAACCTAATAGGTCAGAAGTTAAGCTCTTTGAAGTACAGTGTATTTAATACAATTATGTGACACTGTACATGTGTGTGGAAATAAGCAAAAACTTTTACCATCTTAAACCCATTTTGTAAAGAGTTAAGGATACATCTATTTTATCCAAGAAACCAGTAACTGTATAACATTAAGGTTCACAGAAATCAAAATAGGGAAAATGCTATACAGTGTAAAATGGTTCTGAAATAATGAGGAATACACAAGAAAGATTTTATACGCATATTTGTATTGAACCCCTTGCGTCCCGCTGTTACTGATGGGATGCAGCCAAGCGTAAACGCAAACAAAAGGCACCACACTGAATAGAGTGGTCTTATTCATTGCACTTGGAGCCCCGCCTTCCGTGTGAATGAAAGCTTTGTTTGAAAAAGTTCCATCTATTCATTCCACTCCCATTCAAGAACAATATAGTTCAAATATGAATGGATTGAGTAACTGCAGGAATGCGCCTATAAGCATCAACCGGCCAGGTGGTCTTTTTCAAACCGCAGCTATGGCCTTGGTCCATTTTCAAGAGGTTAATTCATTTACAGAAATTCAATATTGTAAAAACACAGCGCCACGCACATGAGCTGTGTACAAAACTTAGTGTATACGTACAGGTTCTGTATATACTTCCGAGGACAAGAGGAGAAAGGAAATACAAAGAAACCTTTCAGTCCTCGCAAGTCAAGTCTTTTGTTGAAATCGGTCCTCGCATGTAGAAGTACGGGGTTGGGTTATATTAAAGGAACAATAGGAAACACAAAGCATTGTCCTCGGAAGTATTGGGAAAGTACGACTAACTGTACATGTATGTGTGCAAGAATAGCAAGCACAGTTTCTTTTCTACTTTCACTTATGCCACAGATAGAAAGAGGTGTTTTTGGGTGTAGATGTGCCCGGTAAATGTCTGCCACGTGCGATCAGTTTTACGGGAAAATTCACAACCCGCTTGCCAAATTTTAATTTACGAGCTGATGGATAGGAAAATTCATTACTCGCTTCGTCCATTTTTTAAGACCTTCGAGAACTCAATTTAAGACTTTTTAAAGACCCGCGGACACCCTGTTATCCATTACGTCTGAGGACCTGGGACAATAGGGGATTAGTGATTACCTGAGCCCAAGTCCTCGGTAGTGTTCATGTACATGTACAAACCTTATCGGACTTGTTGAGAAAAAGTTTGAGTCCTTGGTAGTATTGTACAACACAACTGACCTATGTGGGCGTGTTGGGGTATTCAAACCGTGGACAAAAAATGCCGGAGAACAAAAGAGAACAATATCGTCTGCAATTCCCAGCAGACGTCCACGATTGGGATTGTGTACAAAACATATGGAGGTCTTCCGAAAAAGTTAAAGTACAAACAAAAGAGGAACAATAGGACGTCCACGTTTGGAGGCCGATACACATTTGTGTGTGTGTGTGTGCGTGTGGACTGTGAGGCATGCCTCATGATTTTGTTTTTGTCCCAAGTCTCAATATAAGTTAGTGCCGGACTCATGCGCAGTGTTATGTGGGTTCCAACCCTGCCATGGGATTATGATGCCAGTGTGCTTGGGCAAGACATAAATAATGTGGACTCGCAATGTGTCCCTGGAGTTGAAGCCAACCGGATCCATCTTACCATGCCGAAAACAATACATTGGACAACCATGTCCCTGTTGTTTTACTTACATGTATGTATTCGTCAATGTTTCTGAACCAAAGTACAGTATTTTTCCTATTTTGATTTCTTTAAAGTTAGACCTCCCTGCAGTTTACACCTCTCAGGTCAGGGACTCGGGCTGAATACAGATAGAAGGCTCCTCTCCTTGTGAATACCTCATCAGTGAAAAATCCCTCGTTTTTAACACCACAAAACATGCAGATGAAGCTGTCCCAAATACACACCGGCTTACCTATCTGTAATATGTTCACATACAGTACATATAATATCTTATAAAAATTCTTAATTATACACAAATGATCCAGCTATCTGAACGATCCTACCCCCGGGGCTTCCCCGCTGTCACTGGATGGAGCATGTGACTTGGGTCGTTTGGCAGCAGATGCAGCGTTCGTTCATGGGTCGGGGTGGTATAAGATCCAGCTCCTCGTCGTCGGGAATCTCGTCCAATCGGAAGCCATCTTTTAAGAGCTGCTGTCGGAGATTCTCTGTGGTCTGCAGGTTGTTGGGGAAATGTAAGCAAAGAGAAATAGAGATATCTGTATTATTGGGGCTTATTCACCAGATATCCATCAAGTAGAACATGAACACGCACACAAGTCGTTGCTGCATACCTTGTGTAGACATTCCTTTGTTCTCGTGCAGTTAAGACAAAACACGTTTGAAAACCACATATGTACCCACTATGTAAACACTTTCTTCATATGAAATGTTGACTCTGATGTGCTTGACTATTCTACTTTATTTTGCGACAGACAACGCAAACCCCAAAATGCCTCTAAGACTACTTTTCAGAAAGGGATAACATTATATGGGCTTCGTGCACAACGACCCCCTCACCGGAAAGAAAAGGCGAGTTGGGGGGGGGGGGGGGGGGGGGGAGGGGGTCAATATCGACGCCATCTTACCTGACTTTAATTTAAGTGTCTGGTTCCCGCTATGATATTCTTATTGAAAACGCAATTATCGAGAGTCAGCAAACAGACAAAGCAATCCCACTGGTATACATGTACGAGTATCAAATAATCGAGGAGCGCGGTGCGTAATACATGTACCAGCGGCGTACTTCCCATGGAAGTGCGGTTGCTATGTGGACAGCGCCCTCATTCGACACGCACGGAGCCCATAGGAAACAATATTCGGGCGAACCAATTTGACTTATCCTTACTTCCTGTGAGGATAAAAAGTCTGGCTTTGAAAATGTCTGGCCCTGATCAAATATCTGTTCCCATTTAGTCCTTACAGATCGGAAATTTCTTGAAATTGATCCCGAGTATAATTTACTCTGAAAGTTTTTAAAAGTAGTGACCAAAATCCTCAAGGGGGTCCTCAAGGCGATTTATTTCATGTCACTGCTACAATCTCAATTTCCACTCCCATGTCACACTATTTGAAACCATTAGTACAGACAGGCCCATTTCAATAGCATACATGTATCTACACCCTGCAAAAACTAAGATATAACCGTACCCTTTAAGTTGAATGAAACCTTCATCAGAACAACTGGTAAATTCTTGGAATAACTTTGACCACCGTCCCGCCTGGATTACATGTTTTTCAGGAGCAGTTATTTTTCAGAGAAATCTATGGTTTGCATCATTTTTCTTCGCGTATCGAATGTCTGCCTCATCATTTATGCAAATGAAGCCTAGAGGCCGGGTGTGCACACGAGCCAGCCAAGCCCGCGTGATTCATCTCCTCTGTAGACACCCCTCGGCAATGGCATCATCCTAGCCACAACCGTGAAATCGTCGCGGCCTTGCTGCAAGCACAGACACCCCCCCCCCCCCCAATAAAAAAAAAATAGAACCCAAAAAAACACAACAAATGCACAGGCCTGCGATGCAACCTTGTTAAAACTCAGCTGTGGTACAATTGTCTACTGAATAATAATGGTCACGGGAAGGGGTTCTGACTTTGCCCAGGTCTAAGCGCCATCATTAAACAAGGATGTAATTTGATCTTCAATTGAGTTAACGTCCTATTACAGCACCTCAAGCTCGCTGAGTGTACCTCATCTGCCTATAATTAACCCATTGCGGATGTGCCAACCCCAGATTACCACACAGTGTTTTCACACACACAAAAACCAGATTATCAATTATACCTTCTTTCCGGGCCCATTCCTGTACACACGAGAACAAACATGTAGCTGACCCAGAATCATACATGTAGCATAACACAACCTCTCAAAAAGTCAACAAATCCGCATGGTTTTCTCACAAAACAACAGATTATTCATTAACCCTTACCCCCTAGGCATTTTTACTAGGAAGCTTCCTCAACCTGTCAAAATCCAACACTGTGCAGTATACCTATGGCACATTCTTTGGGGCATCATAGCTCCATGTAAAGTAATGGTGCCAAAGGCCCTGGGCAGTACTGAAACTTGACAAAACCTGCTGTTGGAGTTTGCAAGGCTTGGGGTAGTTATAGGTTAAGCCTACTTTCCAGACACATTCCTGTATACACGAGAACAGCCATCATTTGAACCTAACTTCTCTGATACTCACAATCATAGCATCTAACAAATGAAAAGTTGACAAGTCCTGCACTACATGTACAAGTCTCAGAAATCTACCCCATTTCAAGCTTCCCATGGAGTTGCGGGCTCTCTTAGTCTCATTATCCTTCAGTGATCTGAATGGGGCATCTTCAGAACTATCATATCTGGGTTTTTTTCAGGTGGCATTTCCCCCGAGTAACATGATCTCCACACTATGTCGGGGTTCCATTGCCCAAATACGCATCCAACTCGAGCCACATTCATGTCCAATGTTGACACTGGCCAGCTCTCAATTTGAGGGTGTCTATTTGTCTGTTCAACCGATACAACTTTACATTCAAATGACTTTAAAATAGAAAGTCTATCTGCCTTTCTTTTGCCACAAATTCTCAGCTAACTTTCATAAACGCTTGATGTTAGTTGAGAAAGTCAAGTCAAAAGTGATCAAAAGGCAAGGGTCAAATTTCATGGGACTGACAATCACACTTTGGGGGGGGGGGGGGGGGGGGGGGGGGAAGTACAATTTTTCTGTCCTTTTTAGACTGTAAGCATTAAGCATAGAAATGCCAACACTGAAATATTGGCCACAACTGCTTTGACAAAGAAAAAAAAAACATGTTTCGCATCCTGGCAAGCTTCCTTTTTTTCTTTTTTCTTTTCTTTCTTTCTTCTTTTTTGGTCTTTCTCCAAAACAACCATACAAATGCAAATGAGGATAGGAAATCCCCCCCCCCCCCCCAAGTCACTGATCTACTGAAGGGCCTCCTTTCTATTTAAAAACAAAAAAAGGCACGACACTAAACATTTTTGGGCCTAACAAATAGTGATACAAATATGCAAATCTCCAACAACAGACAAGCACCTTTTAGTTTGAGCCTGAACAAAATATAGCAAGACTTTTCTGCTTCAGGTAGCACAGAGTTCCCCCTTGAACTGCCTAAGTACATGTACATGTAACACAGTGACACTGGACTATTAAGAGGCTTCTCTCGATTAGTGCATTAAAACCCTCAAAATTCAAACCAGCAGTTGCACAACGGACGCCATGAACATTAATGTACAACCAAGGACTGCATAAACCCAAGAAATCCAGATGACATTTCAGATGTCGGAGACACGAAGGGTTAAACTTGTCACGGTCGTATTTTAAGCTCCTCTCACTTCAACAATTACCTACTCTCATGGATAAAACCAATTTTACTTAACAAGATTTCCAACAACATGTACCCAAAGTGTTTTTTTCCCCCTCCATAGCCATGAGCCACTCTTACTCAAACGACCAGACACATTAATCACAGACTGACCATCCAAGTGGAAACATCTGATTTTGCAAGACGACAACTTGATCAGCCTGCCTTGTCAGCATGCAGCCGAGCATGTATACAAAGATACACACAGACCGTTAATATTTGTTTCTGTAGATTCTCACCTGATGCCCTTTCTTCTTGAAGAGGCTTCGTGTATGTGTGAAGGGTTTACCTGAAATGCAACTACATGTACTGACTCTGAATATTTACATGGGAAAGTTCAGGACTGCACAATAATTGGCAATCATTGCTGCACAGGAAAATGGCAACTGGCCTATGAAAATGAAAATGACTTTTCCCTGTCATTGAATCAGATGTTCTTCAATGTAAAATGCCACAAATGTCACACACTCTACATGTACATGGAGAGTCTACCAGAGCATTTATTGCAACCATACAGTTGTACAGAACTCAGGTATGGCAATGTACATACATGTACAGTTTGTACAGCATAGCTCACAAGTAGCTGCAAATAATCCCAAGTAACAAGCAGGTGCTCCGCCAGGGAATTTTGTAACAAGTGCAAAGGGCCAGGGGAGCCCTCATAGACCTCATCAGACCAGGGATTTATTTCTTGCATGCAGCAAGCTACTCCTTCGCACATGATACAGCTACATGTATGCCAGCCCTCGCTCGTTCTTCATTCCCTTTGCAAAACATCAGTCGGATCATGATGACACGTCATTGGACGGTTCCGTACAGCAGGTACGGACGATGGACAAAGGAATATTCTGGACAACTCGGAAAAAGAACAAAGAGAAGTAGGATTTCCATCTCCAATATTGATACACAAAGGATTTTGATCTTCATGACAAAAACTTGCAATGTAAAATGTACAATGTATACATCAAGTGGTCTGGGGCCGTATTTCACACACAGCCGCATATCTGCCTCTAAAAAGTGCATCCGATAAGCTGATGACAAGGCTAATTACTGCCATCATAACATCCACTGAATAGCGAAGAAACACTTCCCTTAACTTCTCTAACCCCCCCCCCCCCCCCTCTTCAAAAGAAGGGAGATATACACAAATCTCCTACACAACCCGACCACCTGGCCGGTTGACATACATTGTACATCCGCCAGGGCCTGTAAGGAAATTGGATCGCAGCCTCGGCGGAGAGAGGCACCGTCTCTTACAATTCTGAGCAGGCAGGGTGAGATGGAAGGGCATGTAACAAATGGTGCAGTAAATATTTGGGAATTTCCCCTCCTAAAAGTACACCTGGTCGTGACTTCAGACTCACTGTGTGCAAGCGCTTGTGTTTATTTTGGGTTATATTTAATTACATATGTACTGTGTTTGTACATGTACAGAACGTGTCTGATGGTTGCGTTTACTTTCCAGAAAACCTTGTCTTTGATATTCCCATGCCCACACGTTTCGGGGTGCAATTTACATCCGACATGCACCAAATTATTTATTTCCAATTTTGCCAATACTACAGTATCACTTCAATTCAAATTTCCTACATCTGGATTTGAAGATCAGTCAGCACAACGCCATCCATAGATGTTTAGGAATTCAAATTTTGGTGCGTATTTCCAAGTTCATAGGCCATCGTTTGCATTAGTTTTTGTGTTGTCTAAAGACCCTCAGAATGCAGTCATACCACTCGTGGTGCAGGGAACTTGCTGAAAGGTCAATGGGGATGAAACGCACGTGGATCTTCAAGAAGTCGGCAGATGTTGCTTATACATACTTGGCTGTGGATTACCGGTACGCACATTCTCCAAAGTCCTCCCATGAAGCCAAGATTAATTTCATCTTCCAAAACCTTATAAAGTGATGCAAATTCCATGATGTCATCAATTGTTGTTTCATTGTTCTTCGCTACCCCAACAAATTCGCTTTCCATTCACATGAAATATGTACCGGCCTTTAAATACACATAGTCGTGTTTTCCTATACTGAGGGCAATGCTTTGTGTTTCCTATTGCTCCTTTAATATAACAAAACCTCATAGACAAAGCACGTATTTTTACGTCGAAGACCGATTTTAACAAAAGAACAACTCCTGAGGACAACTTAAGTCAGAAAGATTCCTTTGTATTTTCTTCCTCCTCTTGTCCTCGAACGTAATACAGTACGTGTACAGTACATGTTGCACTGCATTTTAGGACAGTTTGCATCTGATTTTGAAATCACATAGGTCAGAACTACTGCAATAACAGTCCAAGTGTGCATTCATCTGGTTAGTGGTGACAGACACATCAGTTTGATGTTGACACTAGTAACCCAGAAAATTGGTTTCCTTTCACGTTTGTTGATGATTGTCCCGCTTCTTCAGTGACTGACAATGACAGGCTGATGGTGTTGCACATTGTGTTATTCTTTATTTTCAAATTTAGAAAATACCTAATGAGTCTGACTTTCTGTGGCTCCGACTACAATGAAAATGACTTGGGCTTGGACTTGGACTCGGACTCAGCCTGTCGGACTTTTAAGTTAAACTCGGGCTACATGTAGTTTCTTTCAACATGGCTTCATGACAAAATGACCCCAAATTCACTTTTTTGAATGATAAGAATCTTTGTTTTTTCCCCCACAATATTAAGATTTTCATCAAATTGGTACCTTGTATTCTATTCCCGAAATGCATTTGGAATCACATACAGAGCTGGCACATGTACACATACTCATGACAAGCACACAGCTTGCCAGAAATTGATGTAGAAACAGATGTCACATTTGATACTGAATTTTTACTATCTCCATTATACTGTGGCATGTAATTACTCAGACATGCACTCAGTCCTTGTGACTGACTCAGATTTATCTACTCGAACCAGGTTTGATTGCTCAAAGTATGCAACCTACATGTAGGTGTACATACAACCTGTGTATGTATTTTATCATTTTTTGTTACCAGCCGCACGGTTGTGCCAGACAAAAGTGCACCATGTAAAAATCTCACTTTGTCATAAAAATCATGTGGGTTGAAATATGATTTATAAATACATTATTTTTGGTATGCTTACCTGAGAGGGTGCAGAAGACAAGGCTACAATATCAAATTCATCCTCACTGCAATGCAAAGAAGAGATAAAAGAATGGAGAGATGAAGTACCCAACAGAGAAAAGATTAAACAATGCGGGTGTTCCCCAAAATAAATGTTCTCATGTCTTGTTAGTTTACAGTTTTCAAAACGAACATTCTTCCAAAACAAATCTGATTGGCAAGTCAAGCCATTTTGACATATTGTTCAAGCTGCAATGTCCGTGCTCTAGCTGAAAGTTTCAATTCAATGGATTTTCTCCAACAAATGAATAATGGGGGAAAAATGTTTATTACACTCTGCAACAGCGATGTACATGTAGTCAAGACCCTGCAAGACCAACACTAGAACATCACAAGACTTTCAGTCTTAATTCAAGTCTTGAGCTATTCAAATGAACTGTAACAAAAGCATTCCTTTGTCATGGTTTATGCCTGTTACTTGTGCCTGTAACAAGTTGGTCTTGTGAATGGTCTTGTGCATGGTCATGTGATGGTCTCGACTATTATCACCGCACTGCAATCAAGTTGGTCTTAACTTTACAAAGATTGCCATACATTGCAAAGCCATCCGATTGGTGGATCGTCGATCACGTGCATTAAATTATTCGACCCATCACACGACGCGAACCCGCACCGCCCAAAACGTTCTATCACATAGTTCTATCAAACGGTGCACGCGCATTGATAGAACCAAAAGAACTTTCCTAATTTCACGGTCACTATTAGTGGTGCTACAACAGGGCTGTCATTCACACAACATGGCGGCCGAGTTTCCCGAACTGCCGCGGTTTGTTCTCCTAACAGACGACGAAATATTGGAACTCGTAGGCGATGCTGATGCTCCAAATACAAAGAGACAAATCAAATATGCTGTGAAACGATTATATGAATTTGCAAGACACACAGGAACAACAATTGAAACTTTAACTGATTCGGAACTCAACAATTTTTTGTCGCGGTTTTATGCGGGACTGAGAAGGTAAACGGCGCGTTGTAACGTTACACAAAGAAATCCATGCATGCAATCTGTCGGATTTATTCAGGCGTTGTATAAAACAAATAATGAATGTTTCACATTCGTGCAATGGTAAGAATAATTTCATTCGGTGACAGATGGAATGTCCCATTCCACTCGGCTTCGCCTCGTGAAATGGAACATTCAATCTGTCACCTCATGAAATTATTCTTACCATCGCACTCATAAACATTCATTATTTGTATACTAACAAATTAACAATTCAATTGGAGAATTACCCATGCCCCAAAAAGCACCGACATCTTTAAACAAATTCCATTAAGTTGAGGTAACTGTCAATTTCAAAGAAAAAAGCGCATACAAAGAGAAAGAAAAAAAACCACTCAATTTCAAGCTGCAGGTAAAGATCGGACAAGTTCACTTCCAAGGAATCAATCGGGGGACAGATCAAATGAATGTAACCAGATACCAGCCCTGGTTAACCAGCTAGGCAGCTGCAGCAGGTTGGTGCAAATGATTGCCGGTATCAAATGATTGCCGGTATCAATTGATTTGCCCCCAATTTGCACACAATTTGGTTTGCCTCGTTTTGTTGTTGTTGCTCCATAAGACATATTTCACTAGGACAATTATGTCATTGGAACTGATGGTGAATTTCGTGCACATGTACAACTTGTTTTAAAAGGTAAACACGCATGATATAGCATTGGTAGAGCTGACATCACAGCTGCTGTCAGTGTTCATACTTTGTGTGATTCAACATTTACATGAAATAACAAACCTGTGAAAGTTTGAGCTCAATCCATCATCAGAGTCCTGAGATAACACTGACAAACTGGTCTAATTGTGTGCATGTTTGTTTTGTTTTTTATTGTTGAAATAAAAAATAAGCCAATGCATTTTTAAAAGTCTTTAGATACTATTTCCTTGAAGATAAATAGAGTTCAGACAGAAAAAAATCTCAAGAGGATCGGTACTGATATCATCTTTATACAGTAAGCTTTCAGATTGAAACTACAAGTAGTCATCTTATTTTTGTTATCATTGCCAAAGCTACATCAAACCTTTAAAGGTACATTCTTAAAGAAATTTCCAG
Organism: Hippasteria phrygiana; assembly: GCA_037893225.1. Classification (NCBI taxonomy): domain Eukaryota; kingdom Metazoa; phylum Echinodermata; class Asteroidea; order Valvatida; family Goniasteridae; genus Hippasteria; species Hippasteria phrygiana. Next base: position 101,364 of record JAZGUH010000905.1, read on the forward strand.
TTTCTGAACTCTTACGTATAAAGGAATTCTCTTCTGGACTTGAAAAGAGATTAAAGAGATAATTAACCTTCCCAAATCCTCCCAAATCCTCTTTACCAAATCGAGGAATTTGGAGGATTGAGGGTCTGTGGAAGTTGATGAAGCATCGGAGGATTTTGCAGGACTGATAAGGGCATAAGAGGATTTTGCCTCTGGAGGAAAATGGAGGATCCAGGTCATCAGGCCCAATCTGATTGCTGGATGATTTTGGAGGATTGAGATTACTGGGGTGTTTATTCAAAACCCACTGGATGATTTTGCAGTATTCAGGCATTGGTCGCCAGTAACAAACATTGGAGGAATTTGGAATCGGGAGGATATTAGAGCATTCAGGTTACATGTAAGAAAATGTCTACAGCAACAATTCCAAAGAAACACTTCGGTATTAACAATTCATGCTCGATACCTATTTGTACCGACTAATTTATACAGTCCTTTTAAAAAGGTAGTGTACACGATTTGGAATCCTCCAATTTTTTTTACTGAATTATTATGAAATACCTTACTAGATTGTAAGTTAATAGTAGTTTAAATCATCCTGTGAAATTATGTCGCCAGGTGTGCTGTCGTTGTCAAGAAAAGTGGAAATATATATCATTTTCCAACGATTTCCAGCTGGAAATCGTTGGAAATCTGCCCTGTAGCCTTTAGTCAAGGCGTGCGTGGCTACCGGGACGAGTGGCACGCCCCGGACATGTTGGCATTCGGGGCGCGTCACGCGCCCAGATAGCCACGCGCGCCTTGACTAAAGGCTATCATCCGCCCGACGGTTAAAAACAAGAGCCGTTTTTCTCGCCATCCAAAAACGCAAAACTTTGAACAGGTTAGTGGAACGATATTTCCTATAAAATACTAACCCCTAAATCCGCCCATTCCTGAAAATTGCAACAATGACCAATCATGTACATGTACACTGCCTTTAATAAACATGTTGTTGTCCACACAGCAATGAAGTAAATGTACAAGTACCGGTACTTAAAGAACTGGGGCAATGCATTTTTTATACAAGATTCATGTACACAAAAACACCCATAAAATTCAATCTTCAAAAATTACTCTTTAGCAACACAATTCAATGGAAGACTGTTAATATGCTGGGGGCAGCAGACACAACGGTCCTTTTGGCTACATGTACATGTAGTTCTGAGCATGCACACATAGTTCTGAGCATGTGCATGACTGGTGAGAATAAAAAATGACTGCCTATTCTACTGCCACCAATGTTTCAAGTCTCACATTTGATGTTTTCTCAATAAAAACCTTGGCTGCATTTGAACACAATGGTGTAAAAAAATGTTTGACTTTTGTGAAATACTTTAGTTTTATGCAGAATGAAAAAACACTTGAGTTCGTTTTTCTCATAGTACATGTAGTCCTTAAATCTGCTTAAGTTATTTTACATGTACCTGAGATAAAAAAAGACAAAATAACAGAGTAGAAACTGGACTGATTTCCTCAGAGATTACACAGATTCATTCAAATCTAATTTGGTGCAAATGACTTTGGGCGAGCAGTCCCTGCAGAGCCGTTCAGGTTTTGGTTTTCACATCATGACAAGGTTCACATCGTCTTCCAATTGTTCTGCATTTGACATCAATTCATCCACAAGTGTTGTTTGAAGTCAGTTCTTCACAAAGAATCACGGTATTTTACGGGAGACATCAGGGTGTTGCAGCGGTTCTGGCAGCCAAATCGAACCGCTACAATGTGTTTGTGCAGTCAAGCATGACATACACAATAATCCAACAATGAATTGAAACTGCACAATTTAACGCCGGCCAATGGCATCATCCGGCCTGGTGGCACATTTTTGTTTGCATCCACAGTCGTCATCCGTACGCAAAGGGTTATAACAGTACAGAGTCAGATTTTTAGAATTTAGGGCTTTGGGGCTGTATTTGCCTGAAAAGTTAATTGTTTTCCGTATTCTTGGGCTGGTTGTCTTACTCTTTGGTATAGTTGTTTAGATGTTGATTTTACCATAATCACTATTTGGTTTTATTCAGATTTTCCAGCATTGTTTTATACACATTTTGATTAAAACAAATTGTTTTACACTTTATGCAATCTTCCATTGAATATTTAAAACTATTTACAGATATTCCAAGGCCTTTCAAATCAAATGTAACTTCCAAGGCAATAGGATTAACTAATTGTGTCCATATACATGCAGGGCGATTCAATAAAAGTGGATCGGACAAAGGCTTTCTCTGGTCGGAAAGCAGATGCATTGTGTGTGTCTAACTCTTATGTAACATGCCCCGCTGAAATGAAAAATTGCAAGCAAAGACAAAAACATTTCAGTGGGAAGTCAGTTTGGGATTTTACCATTTTTACATCAAAAATCTTCTCCATGACATATGTATCCCCAAACATGCAAGTTTCATGCCCAAAAACAGGTTGCTACATACATGTACATGTACATATGGGTCATTCCATAAATTTGGGGTGCAAAAGTGTGACATTTTTGGTGTCCCTGTTACATAGTGACATGTGTATGATTTTGCAATTCAGGACACTTTTTTTTGGCCTAATTCTATCTCCAAGAGTATGTAAAGCAGTACCTGCCAAACAAGTACAAAATAGTGTGGAGTCCGTTTTAATGATACTTGATGGGAAATTACAAACATGTACATTGTACATGTAGGTCAGGTGTAACAGGGACACCAACAAATGTCACTCTTGGACCCAAATATGATGGAATGACCCACGTACATGTCAGGGCATAATTTTGACAAGAAAATTCGCGTAGCAGTTATTGCTACGCAATATTAATATTGCATAGCAGTTTGCTATACATGCGTAGCAGTTTGCTATACATGCGTAGCAGTTTGCTATACATGCGTAGCAGTTTGCTATACATGCGTAGCAGTTTGCTATACATGCGTAGCAGTTTGCTATACATGCGTAGCAGTTTGCTATACATGCGTAGCAGTTTTGTCCGAAGTTGCACCTGTGCTTAATAAAGAAACAGAATTTTGTCTCACAGCCGTTTACTGGTATAAAGCTTTCAAGAGAGGGCGCTGTCCACCGTATGACTAGCCTTAAGTCAAGGCGCTCGTGGCAATTCTGTTCGATCACATGCATTATTATATAAAAAAAAAAAAATGTTTCCTCAGCGATTTTTATATTTGTGGGCTTTAAAATTGTGTTTGTGGAATTTGTTTCTTCTAACTGGTGTTCTTGATTTTTTTCAGCGTAAATAAGTTCGAATTATGACAGTGTAATTCACAGCGCCCTCTGTTGGTAAGGTCTATTTTGCAGTACCCGGTTGAAGCATGCCCATGCTTACTCTCACTCAAGTGCAAACCACATCGCGCATGCATGGAAACAACACAGCGACGCAATCCAGGAAAATGGGGCAGATGTTGCTGCTTGCAGCGGGCATCTTTGATTAAGAGGTTTGGATTCTTTTTGTTGGCTGTGTACGTGACTTTAAACCCTCAATGCAGCCTTTCAAACACGCAGCATCGGACTACTGCTAATATCGTACCCGTAATTGCAGGCATCCGTTTCCAACTTCAGGGCAGAATTTGCGAGCCGAAACTGCACATTTTTTAACAGAACATTCTTGTTGTTTTGGGCTACATTTTTTTAAAGATCTGACTACTTTGATGTATCGCAGTTTAATGCGATCCATTTTGGAAAATGCATCGCAAACGGTGCGTTAATGCGTCGCAAACTGCGATGCGATACCAGGAAAATTATGCCCTGCATATATGTCTGCATTATTTTCCAACAAGTAACACCATATGTCATAGACATATATGATAACTTGTTTATATCAAGGAATGGTACCCGTATATTCTGTCCAGACACATTCTGTTATCAAGGAACATCGACTTTGCTTGTCTTTGAACACACAACCTGAAACGATACATGGCTTAGGAGTGAAAAGGCTTCAAATAATCAGCCACTGTACATGTGCAGACAATTTTCCATTTTAAAGATGTTCACTTTTGATAATCCTGAATTATGTTTGTTTATTATGATAATTGTTTGATCCATAGATTCCTCAAAATGCATACATGTACCTGTATGGTCAAAGAGGTAGGTGGAATGCGAGGAAAGTACTACTGCATAAGACACATGCCCCTAATCAGAAAAAATATTTTTGTTCTGTTTCATACAGGAACGTACCGTTTGTCACGTTATACATACACCATGGGATTTAGTTTCAAAGCCGAGCACTGTTCTAAAACTCAAATCCATTTTTAGTTGAAACTGTTGAAACTGTTGAAACTGTTGATTTTGAATCAACTTTACTAGGTTGTATCATAAAGTTGGGACGTGAACCCTGAATATAAGGCATTATGGATTTATGACTTCTAACTACACGTAGTGTGTCTCCCCCCCCCCCCCCCCCCAACCTAAACAAAGATAGACACTTTGGGAGAACGCCAACATAAGGCACGATAGCTCAGTTGGAAGAGCACAGTGTGGTATTTCGGAGGTCGCAGGTTCAAATCCCGCTATTGCCAGTTTTCTTTGCTCACTTTGGAAGTTCAATTCAGTTTTGAAACTGGAAAATGATAGCACATGGGATATGACAGGGCTTTTCAAATGTAAAAATGTTAACATCCCAAAATAGAGTATCGAGTGAAAAATGGCTGTTTCTGCTTTTAACTCAGAAAGCCAGGGTGAAAAACCTTCCACTCATGTCGTGCTGCTAGGTTAGAAATACATGTAGAGAAAAGTCTGCGAATACACCATGATGTGTAATTATTCGACAAACAGAGTCACAGTTCAGTGAAGATCCATCTATAGGTGTTTCAGGATTCTCTAGAGTTTAGTCAATCTCCTGATAAGGCCCAAAAAGTGTGTTGCACTTACATGGGAAAAATCGGGAGGGAGGGTTGGTCGATTTCTCTCTTTTTTTCCTTTTTTTTTACCATCCATGAAAACATCAAAACAATACTACATGTCTTGTAACTCAGAAGTCGGGAGGCAAAAAGTACATAAGCTTATTTAAAAGTGTGATGGCAAATGCACAATTGTGCCATCGTAGCTGTATTTAATAAAACTTGTTCCTTTTGTGCGGGAAAAGGTGAGATTTTGAAAATTCTTTAAAAAATAGAACTATTTTTTTTACCCTAATAGTCCAAGCATACTAACCCAAAAAAGTTTAGATTCAATCTCTGGTTCTTCCCAGAACTACACATGTCTCTTCAAATGGTGTACCCACAATCTTCTCTCAATAAGCCAGTTCGGTATTTCAACTGCACATGTGCACAATGACATTTTATCCCGAATGACCCGCGTGACCTAACGTGCACGTGTGAACGCAAAAGGTGGTCGCACAACGTGCACGTGTGAACGCAAAAGGTGGTCGCCAACGCGCACGTGTTAAATTCAGTCAAACCCTCTACCAAGATACACAAGCATGTACATAAACCCTCCCTCATCTCTAGAGATTAATTTTAACAGCCATCCGCAAAAAAATATGAAAGTATCATTATGAATGAAATCTTTCAAAACCTACTCAATACCAAATCATTATTACTCTTGTACCACAGTAACCATGACAACCACCGCACACAGAAAAACAGCCCTATCGGGGGAAATTTCATAAGCATCCTGAATAAAACGGACTATTGCAAGAAATTGTCAGATTAACCCTAACTCCTTGGGTAACTTTACTAGAAAGTATCCTGAATCCGCCAAAATCCACCTATTTTGTCATGCACAAAAAGTTGGTTTTGGTGACTGCTCAATATGGAGGTACATGTATATCCTGAATCCATCAAAATCCTGCAGTAACGCTAGGCTTACAATCCTCAATCCATCAAAATCCCCCAGGTTTCAATATGGAGGTATCCTGAATCCACCGAAACAGGAAGAGGATTTTGATGGATTTATGTACGTTAGGGTTAAGGGACAGAAATAGCCCATCTTTACAAAGAGACATAAACAAATGGTCTCTGTAGAAGTGTATTTTTCTCTCTCTTATATTCAGCTGAATATGGATATCAAACTGCACCCGTAGAGTACGTAAGACAAAACTAGTTTGGAATCCAAATATGACGAGTCCTTCCGTTTTAGCGTTTTCTGATATTTAAAATTTTGCATGTACGTCACTAGATAGAGCAGGCAATGGTTTATGGGCTTACATATAAGCTTCACTCACATCAAAATATTACGCTGGGGAAAAGGAAAAACAAAAACAAAATTTGGGAATTAGAACAGAGATGTTTTCTCTTTTGCCCTATCCCGACGTAATATATCAAGCACTGTATACTCAGTGCTTTCCGAGAGCCTGTGTGAAAAAATTCACAGGCTTACTCGGGCGGGATTCGAACCAACAACTTCCTGCTTACTAGTGCAGACGTCTTAACCACTCGACCACCAAGCTTGCCGGGGTCGGCTGGCCGATTCGAATCCAATGCAGCAGCAGGTACCGCGTAATCAGTCAGAAGATGGAATGTTTTGCGTCGGGGGATGATGTAAATTAGAACAGAGATGTTTTCTCTTTTGCCCTATCGAATCCCACCCGAGTAAGCCTGTGAATTTTTTCACACAGCCTCTCGGAAAGCACTGAGTATACAGTGCTTCATACATTGTATATTACGTCGGGATAGGGCAAAAGAAAAAATATCTCTGTTCTAATTTACATCATCCCCCGACGCAAAACATTCCATTTTCTGACCAAAATTTGGGAACTGAAACCGAGTTTTATTTCTAAAACAAATCAATACGGATTTAACCCCTTGCCACCGGTGGACACAAATACGTGCAGATTGAAATTGCCACCTGGCCGGTTGACGTCTATACACGCCAATTTTTGCATTTTCAATCCATTATTGGGGTATTGTGTACGTTATGCTTGGCTGCACAAGCCTCTTGTTTCCGTTTCGCCTGGCTGCATAACCCGGCCTGGTGCCCCGGCGCCACCCGGTGGCAAGGGGTTAAACAGATTTGTGAAAACTTTCATTTTGGATTATACGTTTCTTTTTACGTCTCTTCAACAAGGACCACAAGAACGGTTCTGACAAATTTTGCGCATAAATTACAAACCACACAAAATATACATGTACCTGTCACACAGTTCCTAGACATCATAATTCTTCAACTTGCTTACATGTAATATTGTGGAACCTTTTGTGCTGAATACTCCCTAGGGAGCTACATGTATTAAAGAAGGTGTCAGGAATGATTAACCCTAACACTGCTGAATCCATCAATATCAATACAAATTTTCACACACCCTAGGGGGTTAGGGTTATTAACCCTAACAGCCCAAGGCTTTTTACTAGAATCCTTCCCTAACCACACAAACTCCAACACTGTGTAGTAAACCAATGGCACATTCTTTGTACTTAGACAAAATCAGGGTATCAAGTCCCATGCAAAGTGATGGTGCCAAGGCTCTACAGTACCCAATCACACAAAATTCAACACAAATGGGGTGTTTGATTTTGGCAGGTTAGGGATGGTTAGGGTTAATAGGCCTGATGAGTAGGGGTAACAATATAGTACCTTGAGCACCATGATCATGGTAGATACAATGTATCTGTGCTTTACAAATCTTTATTGGTACATGTATCGGAGCATGTATGAAAAATGTACTTAAGTGTACATGGTTAACTAATCTGTGAAACAGCAATATATTCATTATGCTCAGATTCAACTTTAAGAATTCACATTGGCGTTTACCTAAAGGTTTATTTTTATCGAGAACCTCCTATTGACCTTCTAATACCTTCTTTTGTTTCCTCTAACTTTTTGCAATCCTCTCGTTGGTTTTTATTACAAATTTTCAAAGTGAGGACATCATTTCTCTGTTGTCCTCTTCTGTCAATGTACACAGCGGCCATCTTTGAGGTATGTTTTTGCCATTGAAATTCTTTATCACTGTAAGCACAAAAGGTTTTCCCATGCCTATCCAAGATAACAAAGACATTAGCCTCCAAGATGGCTGCTATGCATAAGGTCTATATTTCCCCTGTTCCCGGCATACACCATAAAGAGGCACCATTTATCATACATGCACATGCAGACCCAGCCACATGTGTGACACGTACATTGATTTATCATATTTGAGATCATCGGAAAGATTAATCATTGTCCAGTCTAATATCTCCGAGGGCTCCGTGATCGAGAAGGACCCAAGCAAAAGGGAGGACAGGAATAGAGCAATGAGGGGCCCCGAGAGATCACAAAGATCTACTGATGAGAGAGAGAAAAAAATCTGAGAGAAGAGCAAACAACCCGATGTCATTGGGGCTTTTGGAGGGACTGCAGGGAGGATAATCAGATAGAAAAGGACAGGAAGTGAAAATATCCAGAGTATTCTCAGATGTGTACATGTTGCTGGGACAGATCAGATGGTTTGGAACTACATGTACATGAAAACGCATAAATTTAATTGCCAGTGCATTAGGGCCCAAACAAAATAAATAGTTGTGTTGCCCTCAGCGACCGACCCTAAAAGTCACAAAAGTCGGGTCACTTATTTTAAAAGGAATTTTCAAAATCTCACCTTTTCCCACAGAAAATGAACAAGTTTTATTCAAATCATTGCCTTTTAAATACAGCTACATGTACGATGGCACAATCGTGCATTTTGCCATCTCACTTTTTCCATATTGAACAGCTACTTTGGAGTTCACTTCTCACAAATTCTTTTTTCTTCAAAACATTGTTACTGGGATATTTTGCAGACAAGATTGTTGTATTATTAATGCTATTTTGACAAGGAATTCCCTTCTATTACAAACAAAATAGCACCATCTTGCATGACTAAAGTGGTAAGTTATTAAAAGAGTTCAAACCGCCATCTTTTTTACTTGAAATGAAAATTTGAATTGAGATCATGCTCGTATTGTTATAAAATAAGGCATATAGTCACATGTATAAGTGTAAAAAACAAGTTCTGCTGGATATTTACGTGTACTGCATGGATCCTTCATAATGAACAACAATACAGCTCTCTGTTTGAAAAGTTGATCACAAAATCTGTCAATTTTGCCCTACATGAACTGCCTCAATCTAAATCAATTTCTGCATTTTCCAAAAATATTTGTAGATCCATGCTTCGCAAACAGGAAGCCTGACAAACTTCCGCACACATTGTATGAGGTCCCTACTCAATAACATTGTTTCAACAAACAAGTCAATGACAAGAGCAAAGTATTGCGATTCCGCCAAGCAGCACATTAGCCTACATCCCAGCCCTGCCAGCCACAGAAATGGGACTAACACACTGCCCGTGATCCACTTTAGGTATTAAGTGCACTTAACTGACCGAGAACAAATATATAGGACGTGCCTTGAGAGCGATGGAAATTACAGACTTTGTAGCTGCCGAAATTACCGTCATTTCAAAATTCCCGGCGGTTTTAAAAAAGTGGGGGGGGGGGGCTGAAGCAAAAAGGAAGTCCCTACTGCATCCCACAACTAGAGATGAGGCATGAGAAATATGCAGAGATTACCACTTGTACATTGAACAGTTAAACGTAAAAGACAAGATGAACACTTCTCACGGTTTCAATGACAAAAACACCTTATATTTACTTTAAATTAAACAAGCATTGAGCTCACGAATGCCTGTATTATTGTACAACATGGTTTTATGTGTAAAAACAACAAGTTGAACTGAATATTTACTGATTTCTTTAAAAACATATCACAGAATTTCTTGCATCCAATATTGAATCCATCTTTCTTTTTCTGACAAATTCCAAGTCTTCCAAAATTATCTCCACTTGAAATTCCCAAGATTTATCACTTGAAGTTGAATTTCTTTCGACGCTCAGATTTCTTCTGATTTCCCTAGGTAGGGAGAGTCCTGCATGTATGTTAGCAGATTACCTTACCAAAAAAATCTATAAATCTATGGCAATATTGTGATTAATGTGGTCAGGTTTTATATTGCTGTCCTGATAAAAGCACAAGTGAACATGTATTCTATATGCTATATACTGTACATGTACATGCAAGTACTTTATCTTGAAGATCTACATGTATACTACATGTACATATTTCATCCTGGGTCTGGCAGTGAAAAAATGAATTTATGTATGTTGGAGAAAAGGCCATCGTCTGGTGATTGTTTTTTTGTTTAGGTGTTAACTTTTTCCTTTGGTGAATGCACCAAGGTTAAAACTGCTGCAATGCATATATCAATGCTGTAAAGAAAAAAAAATCTATTTAACTTTAAATCTGGGTTAAATCTTTAAATCATTTTAATCTTTAAATCTGGGTTTATGACTTCTGACTAGCGCCCACCCGAACAAAGATACTGACAATTTGGGAGACCGCCAACATAGGGCAAGATAGCTCAGTTGGTAGAGTGCCGGTACGGTAACCCGGAGGTCGCAGGTTCGAATCCCGCTCCTGCCAGTTTCTTTGTTCACTTTAAAAATGTATTCAAAACCTAGTCAGTTTCCCTTGTGGATTGTTTGATGAATTTAACTTTAAGTTAAACTGATTTTTTTTTTTCACAGCATTGATATACATTTATGCATTGTATCAGTTACCACTGTGTATGCTTTGTGCAAAGATTGCTATGTGGGTCATTCCACCAGGTTGGGACACAGTGTGTATATGACCATATCATTAAAACCATCATTACATTTAATTCAGTTATTTCATGTGACATCCGTCTTTGGGTGTGAGATTATTTGAGAAAGTTTCAATCATGTAAGTTATATTTTTACAAAAATATGATAAAAAGTGTGTTTTTGTTTATGTAAAATAGGCGTAACATGGACACCGTGTCCAACATTTAAATTGTTGTGGTTTTTTAACACTTTAATAAATAAATATGGAAAATTTATTACGTACAATAATTGAAAGACACACTATGCAACAATGAAACACCTTTTTACGGCAGTCAGTGTCCAAACATAGCACAAATAGAAAGAATTTGAAGAATCGGTGCAGACGTAACATGGACACCATGTTAGACCATGACCATACATATATTTCTGCTGTTGTGCTGCATTTGGATATTGAATATCATAACAATTGTTTTTTGTGTTGCAGTTTGTGTTTTGTAATTAGTATACAGAGTGAGTTTGCATAATTATTTATATAAATGTTGAAAATGTTACAAAATGGAAATGTGCATTTTCATGTCACACCATGTTAGTACTAAATGTTACGTCCAGACTGCCTTAATTTTTCGTCATTAAATAAATAATTATGCAACTTACTATATGTACTAACTAAAAGACACTCAATGCTACCAGAAAACACTTTTTGTTATGGTTGCCAGTGTCCAAATAGCTCAGAAACAGCAAGAACAATAAAAACATGCATGTGTGGACGTAACAGTGGACACAGTGTCCATGTTACGTCCACTCTCACGTCTGTTTTTGCTGTCTCTGCTATATTTGGACACTGACTACCATAAAGAAAGTGTTCTTGTGTTGCATAGTATATCTTTTAATTAGTACACATGGTGAATTTCCCATATTTATATTTAAAGTGTTGAAAAAACAGAAACATAGAAATATGGACGTGTCCTGTTACGTCAAACTGGTTATGTCAAACTGAAGCATGTTTTTAATCATATTTTTGGTAAAATATAATTTACATGATTTAAAACTTTCAAAAATATTTCCCACCCAAAGACTGATGTTACATGAAATAACTGAATCAAATGTAATAGTACTTTTAAAGATATGGATAAATGTCACACACTGTGTCCCAACCTGGTGGAATGACCCACGTATATGTACATTGTACATGTAAGGCCAAAAACAAAATAGTTGCCCTCTGCGACCGACCCTAAAAGTCACAAAAGTTGGGTTGTGTTTATTTTATTTTTTTGATCTTCAAAGAAATTTTCAAAATCTCACCTTTTTCCCGCACTAAGTGAACAAGTTTTACTAAAATCATCGTCTTTAAATACAGCTACGATGGCACAATCGTGCATTTTTCCATCTCACTTTATAAGCTTACTTTTTGCCTCCCGAATTACACATGTAGTATTGTTTTCATGGATAAAAAAATAAAAATAAAAAATTTAAAAATATAAAAAAATCGACTGAACGGCCCCTCCCTCCAGATTTTTCCCATTTAAGGGTAACACAAGTTGTTTGTTTGTTTGTTTGTTTTTTTGGCCTAATTCAAAATTTAAAACTTAGGCAAACTAACTAAGTAATTTATTCAACTGTTCGAGTGAACAAGAATATTAAGAAGAGTGGGATTTGAACGTGCAACCTCATGAACAACGTGTACAATCCAGGAAAATACCAACATAGGGCAAGGTACAGTCGCTGGGTGCTGGTACAGTGTTCCACAGGTTACAGGTTCGATTCCTGCCCTTGCCAATATTCAGTGTTAAAAATCTGTTAAAATTACCTAGACAGTTTCCTTTGCTGAAATACAATTCCACAAAAAATGTAAACTCATCTCAAAGTTGAATAATCATCTCAAACGAAATTGATGAGCAATTACATATGTATAAATGAATGCACAGAGCTTTATGCAAGGCTGTCTAATTATTTAACAAATGGTTCCAGTTTTACCCAATATTTCACACATTTTCTGTAATGGATTATCACCTTTGCATCCACGAATCAGGCCAATTTTATGCAGGTGCTGAATTTCACACTCTGATGAACTCATATTGAGTTTCTAAAAACACGCTCCTGTTAAGAAAATTGGCCCCCGTAACATGCCTCCGGGTTATGTACAAGCTAAGCCCCCCACCTCTTGACATAAGGCACAAATTGAATGACCGATCGTAGCAGTTCCACTACTGTTTCAGCACACGGCTTTAATCGCTTTATGATTGCAACTTATTGAGCTTGGTGAAATTAAGGCATTAAAAAAGCTCAGCCACACGCAGCGTGAAAGGCTGGAAGCTGTGATGATTGGCCCCCAGGAATATTGCCGGCGATGGCGGATTTCAAAAGTCACTTTTCAGCTTGGAGAATTTTGTCCTATCAATGAATTATAGAACAAGTGTCAATGGGAAAAGCTCAGGCATTATAAACAGGCCTAGTCAGTGGTTGAGGAAAATGAATTGTAGGCCATTTCTGAAGACTACGACTTTGCTTTTTGCTATTTGTACACGGTGGTAGAGAGCCATAGCCACAGACAAAAATGGACATTTTGGACTGGATACGGTCTCTTTATTTAACATTCTGACTTTGAACGAGGGGACCATTAGGCCAAAAAAAGATGGTTCATATGCTGTAGCCTATCATATATGATTCTGCTTAGCATACATGTAGTTTACATTTGCTTTGCAAAAACAGGTTGCCTGGAAAAAAATCTGATAGGATGTATATTGCTGGTTTGTATATTGCTGGTTTGTATATTGCTGCGAGCAAACTAAGTACAGCTGACTAATACAGGAAGGTTAATGCTTCACATGTGTGCCAGTCTTTAAGAGAATTGTTCTTACTTTACTGATTCACATGGTACATGTATATCATCAGTCTCATTAAAGAAATGCATGCCTGCTTGAACGTGTGTATTATATGTGCATACGCAGTATGCATAATCAACCCCATTTAACTGGAATGTCTGCGTGTAAATTACTGTGTATGCTGGAGGGAAATGAGTAGGCGTCCAAATGCGTCACTCCCATTATGGCCAGCCGAAGTCAAAACACCAGCCAAACTAATTGGATTTGGGCACAGCTCTCACGGGAAAGGCCGGGGAAAGAACGCTGGATCACAACTGTTTGGATAATTCTCGAGACTGTTCACTTCAAACCACAGACACATGGAATTGGAACACCTCCTTGGGACATCTGCAGGAGGGGGGACAAGATGATGTGGGAGATCAGAAGGCATGTCGGATCAGTATTCCAATTCCACTTGGAATGCCATACGTGCACGCAACACAACTTTCTGATAACTTTTATGAACAGCATTAGTGACTTATCCAGGAGGGTGGGGTGGGGATTAAGGATGGGGATTAAGGCTGGGGGATTAAGGGTGGGGGTAAGATTGTTTTTTTGTTTTTTTACCCCCTAGACCCTTTTTGCTAGGAACCATCCTCAATCCTCCAAAATCCTCCGATTACCCTGCCCCAAAAAATGCATTCATCGTCAATCCTTCAAAATCCTCATGTGCTTTAAACACCGTTCATCCTCAATCCTCTAAAATCCTCTGCTTGAAACACCATTCATCCTCAATCCTCCAAAATCCTCTTTTTTTAAAAATACCATTCATCCTCAATCCTCCAAAATCCTCCTTGCTTGAAACACCATTCATCCTCAATCCTCCAAAATCCTCTTTAAAAAAAAATACCATTCATCCTCAATCCTCCAAAATCCTCAAAAACTGCAAGGAGGATTTTGGAGGATTGAGGTGGGAATAGGGTTAATCATTCCACTGAAAGTAAATCGACATTAATTCATCCATCTTATGCATAAACTTTGCTGATGACATTAAACCGAATGGCTATGCTAACACACACACACAAGGTTTCTTTCGAAGCACACCCTAGCCACAACAGTAGCAATGATATATTTTTCCTCCTCGAAGCAGAATGGCAAAGAATAATTTTGCAATTCCAGTGAAGTCGTGCATCCTTGGACATGGCTCCAGGCAGCACAATCTGGGTGTGAGAATATCATTGTGCAGCCTGCATACACGTACATTGTATGTGTACGTGCTTCTAGGGCTAGCCTCTTCAAATGGCAAGAAACAACTGCAGTAATTTGTGACTTTTAGGGTGTATGTATCTGTATTTGAAATTTTACATAATTCACCGAAACTTTCAGATTTTTTTCTACCATTCACAGGGAGTTTTCAAGACCCCTTTCAAATTGGATTTTCTGCAAAATTTAACTTTTACATTAGTGCACTCCTGATGGTGTTCTATAATCAACTGGAAAAACCTCTACAATATGCCAGTGTTTGACTGGTTCATGTTGTTTCAGTTTGTTCAAGAGGTCAATGTCTGAATTGTTGGTGTCATTTGAATGCTTGAAAGCCGATCACTACACAAATTGGTACTGGGAAAATGGCCATTTTCTTTTTCTAAATATTTCTTCTGATCATAATATTCATGGAGCAAGTGCCTAATAGGAGACTTTTGAGATGCTTGTGGCAGCAGACAGGCTGGTCCTTTTTCAATTTTTCTTGCCAGTTGTATGCATGCTCAGTAGCATGTACATGTATGCATGTTTGATCAGCACTATAAGCACGCATGTTCAGAACTACATAACAAGAATGGCTGTATGTCTGCTTGCTGTCACCAGCATCTCAAAATGTTTTTATTTTATTTGACTTATTATCAATCACTGCAAAGATTTACCCACACCTGATTTATTGATTGATTGAAAGTGATCAATTATTTGATCAACTGGTCATTGCATCCGAAATACAAGTGGTCCAAAATACATCAACTCAACTTGAAAAAAATCTCTGATCAACCAAAAAATGCCCAAGGCTCTAATGATGACTTATCTTCAAGCAAACTTGAATCCTCGATGCTGATTGGTCGATCCATGGCAGCTATACCGCACCGCGCGTACTGCACAATTCTAAGCTTATGCGACGAGATTTCGTTGTTGAACATTATTCAATGTGAATTCAAAAGTTGCACGTTTGCATCCGGTGTGCATCGTCATGTGCGTTTAGGTGCATCATGTTTGCTTGAAAATAAATTTGTTATCCCACTCAGATCACGCTCGTGGAACATTGAAAATGTAGCACTGCGTCCCATCCCACGTACGAGGCCGAATGGTATGTGGGCACAGACGCACTACATTATTCTGTGTTCCACTCGCGCTCGTGGGATAACTAATAATGTACATCCTCTCTATGTTTACTGCAACAGGAACATAAATAAATCCCAGAAATGAACAACCTTTTCAAGGGACTACTATCAATAAATAACCCACTCTCTGTATATTTCAATAACAGCCGTACTGTTTATCTCGCAGTCCAAATTGTGTTTGTGGGGCTGACAATGTTAGTAATCTTGGGCCTCATCAATACAGCATGACGTGTTTGTTTCTTCTTGCGAGCGGGTAACAACCATCGTTCCAACCGACACTGTCTCATATTGTCTGTGTACTATCCTTAAAAGCAGGATTGAGTGTGGGCTGTAAAACAAATGCTGATATTAATTCATACAACCAGGAGTATACGAGTCTCGGTCGGTGGCATTTTGGTTCGCCGGTGTTGTCACAAGCCATAAGTTTGGACCAGTCATTGATCAGCAATGGATGGCATTCCTTAGTGCCACCTTGAAATCTGCCAGAGAGTCCTGGGTAATGTATGTAAAGGAATACTGTATCCAGTTTCTATCACCCTTGCAGGTGTTTAGACGCTTTTGAAATACAAAAAGTATAGCCTATGTCAAGGTAATGTCAAAAATGGAATTAAAGCTGCTACATGTACATCTTCCCAAAAATCAACATGAAAATGATATGTTACAGATTTAATAAGTTTCAAAATCTGAATATGGAGCAGGAAGATCCTAATCCATACAGTATTAACACATACATGTAAATCATGTATTTTAGGAAGACCAATCAGAGTGCACAATGTACACATGTACATGTAGGAAGTCCTTTTGTTTTCATTCCAAAATACAATTTACATCCATAATTAGTTAGTATCGTCAGCCACCACCACCCCCCCCCCCCCACACTGTAAATTTCGCAAACGCAGAAAAAATAATATTATTAAGAAAAATACTGCAATACTGCCAGTTCCCCCTCCCCCCCAACTCGCCCCTTATGGAGAGGGCTATGCCGTTGCAGCACAGGTGTACATGCAGCAGCTTTAACAAAACTCGCAATGATACAGCGGAATGTGAGGGTTAAGAATCCGAATCACAACTCCAACCCGAACAATCACAGCCATCCTAATGATGGCTTCAAAATACAAATGTATGGTATCTGCACATAACGATGTACATGTAATGCTCCTGTAATTTCTTACAGCCCTAAGCAAAGCAGCCTTGGCACTGACTAGTACACATTTTTGTTCTTCCCTGGGAGCCGTGATGCAACTTGACTCCTTGCGTGTGGGAGGGAGGTGTACGAGTCTCACCCATGCACCTTACTGAGGACACGGCCTCAACCAAGGTGACACGAATGACACGTGAACCCACACCTCTCGGCCCACAAATGGACCAATGAAGCAATCCGAGAGTCACTGGCACCCAAAACAAATTACCATACCCAAACAGATGCGTGCATATAAAAGGTCGTATGAAATGCGATTTTTAAAACTTAATCTTAAAAGAGCCATTTTTTCCCTTTCATAACCAAGGAGGGAAGGGGGAACTCTGCATTCCATCCTCCATCTCAGTGATTAACCCTCCCTCTCTCGGTGCCAAAATGGAGCCAACTACCCAATCTATCAAAACCTATCGAGTAATAGGTTGTAACAGACAAGCTATGGGAGAGGAAGAGGTTTTTTTTGATAGGTTGTGATAGTTGTAACACTAGGAGGGATAATAAATTAAAAATACAAGTTCAATTTTTAACCCATAATAACTGTCCATGTACAATTTTATTCCAATTAACCAAAGCAATTTGGTAGAACATGATACCATAAACATACATACTTGTACATTATAGTTCTAACTGTGACTGCTTTTCTACATTGTTAACTAAAAATCCTCCTTCCAATATTATTGAATATTATCCAAGTAACCAGCCGCCTTGATTATTGTAATAGTTTATTTTACGGTCTTCCGAATACACAACTGGCCAAACTGCAAAGAGTTCAGAATGCAGCTGCAGGCTTGTACATGGTGCATCATGCTGGAATCACATAACACCATTACTTCAGCAACTGCACTGGTTACCTATCTGTTTTCGTGTTCAATTTAAAATACTTTTGCTAACATTCAAAGCTCTTCATGGCCTAGCACCTAACTATATCACAGATCTGATAAGCATTCAAACTTGTTTCCATTATTCATTGCGGTCAAACAATTATCTACAGTTAGCATACCCACCAAGAAGAATGCTGAAAACGTCGGGGTGTACAGCTTTTTCCTCTGCAGCACCTCATTTGTGGAATCAACTGCCACATGAAATTAAAACATCTGTGTCTCTTTCAATTTTTAAAACTAAACTTAAAACACACCTTTTTATGGCCGCTTTTAAATAACTCTTTTAAATAACTGTTCTGCTTTACTTGTATTGTATTTGTGTATTTTAAATTGTTTTTGGGTATTTAAACGTTTGTGTAATTAATTGTTTATTTGTGAATTTTAATTAGTATTTCGATACTTGGATTTTTGCAATATTGTGTATATATGTACTGCGCACTTGAACACTTATGTGGAATCTGCGCTATATAAATTTATTATTATTATTATTATTATTATTTTCCTCAATTGCCGGATAGGGCGACACATAATCCTGGAAAAGAGTGGGTTAGGGTGACCTGGTCGAATAGGGCGACACATAACTGTCGCCCTATTGTAAAAGTCGCCCCTTTGGAGTGTTTTTTAGTAAGGCGCGTGGGGAAAGTGCTCTAAAAGGGCGACACGAGTGTCGCCCAAATAGAGTTATTTCAGGGAAGAGTCGCCCATTTGCCGCATCCAGGGGATTTCTAATTATTGTTATTATTATTATTATTATTATTATTATTATTATTATATAATCGAATGGAAGTTCGAATGATAAATTATTGAATTATTCAAATTGACACAACCCTACAGTGGTACATGTACATGTAGATAGTTTTTTTCCTGTTGACTGGTATACAAGATTGATAAGATGATCACTTCATTGCACAATTCTCCAGGACTGTATAACATGGATACACTTTCACGTTGAAGTACTGCAACACTCTTGAAGATGCACAAACCCACTTGTCTCTTGGATCAGTTTCATCCCAGGGTCTGCACCTGGGCATCGAGAATCTTTAATCCACACCTCAGGGCCACTTCCCCAATGCCCATGATGGGGCCTGAGAGCCACTGAACATGGATAATTGAGGTGAAGCACCGCTTTAAGCAGCTCAAAAGCTGGTAACCGACAATATCTCGTTTCGCGAGGAGGCTCTTGATACTCTTGGGGCAAGCGATGGACAATTAAGGCGCATGTACCGGTACTTGAAAAGTTGCCAAAATGACAGTCTACATAGATGTACATGCATTACAAGCATGTCAGGCCATTTTTTGCTAGTACATGTATTTGCCAAATTTGAAATACACGTGGGCATGGAAACTCACCAGATATTACTCAAGTGATCCGCTATAAAAGCACAAAAATATGCTTAGCATAAAAACAGGATTACCAACCAAATTTCCATGTTGCAAGTGGCTGTTATTCAGCTGTTGTTTGCCAAGCATGAAAATTACATAGTTTTGGACTTTTGGATCTGAGGAAAAGCCAGCCGGAGCTAGCTCCAAACGGCAAACGTTTGTGATCGCAGGTCTTGCCGTCAAAATTGGCTTATTGAATTGAACATCCAATGGATTGCAAATACTGGATGTTGTCATGGTATCAACTCAAGTCATGCCTCAATGTTCCTCTGGGCTTTTCCATCCGGCTTTTCCATCCCCCTCCCATCCCCCCTCCCCATCCCCCCCCCCTTTGTTCGTTACTGTTGTAAATTATGCATGGACTAAAAATGGGATGGAATATTCAAGTGCTGATCCCAGGAGGCCTGTGTGGCTGTGTAACGTACATATGTATTTTTGATTTCGTTCGGTAAAGTATTTACTTGTGTACTATGTATTATCTAGTCAGTAGAATTGAGTTCATGAACATACATGTACATGTACATGTACATGTACATGTACATCAGTAAACCACCTTCATTCTCACGAAATTCAAAGGGAGTAAACATGCTGACAACAAATTAATTGAGAAACTTGAAATTATT
Organism: Hippasteria phrygiana; assembly: GCA_037893225.1. NCBI lineage: Eukaryota > Metazoa > Echinodermata > Asteroidea > Valvatida > Goniasteridae > Hippasteria > Hippasteria phrygiana. The sequence continues at coordinate 121,175 of JAZGUH010000905.1, forward strand.
ATTTCACTGTAATCATTTCCATTTAGTTCATCCCATTCTGGAAACAACAGATTACTCATGAGCATGGCCACGTCTCCTACATTTGACCCTACATTCAATAGTGATTGTACAACTGATGTATCCTGCAGTAGAACCAGGTGAGAACAGCTTGTAAAATACTCTCCTAAATTCTTTACAAGTAGGTCATGTATAATTTGATGTGGTACAATTGTACGTGCAAAATCTAAACAAAAGTTACCACGCAAATTTCCACAGGTTTATCTAAGGGGTTTGGTTATTGCAAATGGAATAGAGATCAATTGTTTGCTTTTCTTTTGAAGGGCACATTAAATCCAGTTGCAAGAGAATCAGTCGGAATGTAATCATGAATCTTGTAATTTAAACGACCAATCTGTGTCTACATATTGTACATGTACATGGGCATGCATGTAGAATTTATCTGAAATAAAAATTGTGGTTTTTCCTGAAAAGTACAATGCAATAAGCTATAATTTGATGTATTGTGTGCTGTACATGGAGCTCACTCCTAGACCCTGCTACAACCTTTTGAAGTTGTTCGAGTCTTGACCCCTTGTTTTGAGGAAATAAAGCATAAAGTTAGTGAACCGTGCACACTATAATCTTTCTAGTAGTTAAAAAAAAATCACCCCAAAATATTTGGAGATTGAATTCAGTTGCAAAACTTTGGGATATAATAGAAAATGGCCTTTTCGAATGTACAAATATCGACTTCCTCTTGTTCCCGCTTGTGACTTTCCACCTATAACGCTGTGCCAGCTCACCAACATGATTCCTCCATGGGTGTTGTACAATTTCTGCTGTTCCACAGAGAAACGCAAACGCTTTGGAATTACGTGCTAACAATAAAGATCATGAAGTTTTAAAGTCACACTTGTACAGGTACATTGTAGGCAAGGGTTCTGTGAGTTCCATTTTGCCATCATAGTACATGTAACTGAATACATGAAGTGCCTTTATCACTAAAAAAAAAAAGACACTTCCTCACTTTTTCAAAAACAAATTTTGACACTTTTTTCATCAGTCAGTTTTTGATGAGTTTCGCTTCCGTGACAAACACCCACGTACATTGTACTGTACATACATGTAGATGTACATTGTCAAATCAGCCCATCGGCCCTGGGTGTGGTTATACACATGTACATGTAGTTGGGACAATTTTCATATTTTCCTCTCAATACGAGCACATCAAAACCATTTCTCATCAACTTAGACACCCTTTGGCATTTTGCCAGGAAACTTCGTGAATCCTCCAAAATCTACTGCAGTGTACAAGTAACACATTTAGAAACCCATTTATGGCGCATTCCTTGTACATTCAAGGGGCATCAAGTCCAACGTCATGTACGTGTAAAGTGGCTGGACTTTATTCATCTCCATTCTCCCAAAATCTGCAAAACCTGGTGGATTTTGGAGGGTCTGATGACAAGTGTACACAACTACACGTATGTAAGCAGTAGATATACACCATACAATACATGCACACTGTTGGCAGAAAATATTGTAATATGAATATTGTTCCCACAATTTTGGGCCACAGATCGAAGAGTATATTGTAGATAAATTTACAATGTACATACATGTACGGGTAGCATATTCTAAAACTTATCAGACTACATGTATGTATGTACTGCATGTACATAATTAAATAGGACAGATTTTTCTCTTTTGTCCTTTCCCGAGAAAAATCTCAGTTCTAATTAAATTTACACCATCCCTGATGCAAATTCCACCTTCTCATCAGTACCACTTTTATATATGTATGCGTGCAGTATGTACATGTACATACACTAGGCAGAAAATATTGAAATATATGAATATTGCACCCACAATTTTGGGCAGAAGAGACCAAGTTTTGTGTGTAGCATATTCTGAAACTTATCAGCTGCTTCACGTATACATGTACATGTAGTAGGTACATGTACATAAATCTGCAAATATTGAGATTATGAGAACGTACATGTACATGTATGTACATGTATACATGTATACGTGTACATGTAGAGTAATTGGAAGGTACATTTGTACATGTACATGTACCTTTTAAAATCCCTGTAAATTCATGTACATGTGAACACGTCTGAAGCATGCACCGCAAAGTGCGACGCCTAGGGATTTTTAACGCACACTTCTCAAATCTAATGAATTGTGTAACATTATCAAATCACATACTGTATATTTGTATTAAATGTACGTCCGGTTTGCATTTCAACAAGTTCATTTTCAAACCGGAAAACACACTCAGACCATTTACATCAAATGTAAGGTTTTTTTTGTACAAGGGGTCACGTACCCTACCGTGTGCGAGTAACTTTCCCAGACAAGCATTAGCGGGCAGTAAATTTACTGTAACGGAATACGGTTTGCTACTGCCTATGCAAACTGTCAAATCTCGAGTGACATATATGGCAGTGCGTGGCGTGCCCGATGGACAATGAGTGGGCGATGATGAGACAAGGAATGATGACATGGAACGTGCAGGACGGGAAACCAAATACGAGTCAGAGTTGTCAGGAAATTTTTATTTCCCAGTCGTTTTGGCCCAAAGAGATTTTGTCAAAAACCCAATGAAACAACGTACATGTGTACAGACCAGAATGCTCTGCTGTCTACTACATGTACATGTACAATGTATATGTTCTGGTTCACAACATCGATCTTTCATTGACGACTTCACCGGTATCTTATTTCATCAGCCCATTATAGCGTACACATTGAGCATTACAGTATTAACCCTAACCCCTTGAGTAATTTTACTAGAAAGTATCCTTAATCCGCCAAAATCCACCTATTTTGTCATGCACAAAAAGTTGGTTTTGGTGACTGTTCAATATGGAGGTACATGTGTATCTTGAATCCATCAAAATCCTGCAGTACCGCTACATGTACAGGCTTACAATCCTCAATCCATCAAATTGGCGCGTATAGACGTCAACTGGCCAGGTGGCAATTTTCAATCTGCACATATTTGTGTCAACCGTACGCAAGGGGTTAACAACCGGGTGTCATGCAAACGTACTGGCATGAAGATCGCTTAACCAAGGACACTTCTTAAACCTCGGCCTCCGCTATGGCATCCGCTTTTGGCTTCAACTTTGGCTTCAGCTTAGGTCCAAAGATATGGTTAGATTCGGGGCTTTTTTTCTTAATAAATCCCTCCTACTATTTCAAAGGTCAAAATCAGTCAAAATTTCCTTCCACCTCCCCGCTATACTTTTACACAGACATGATCAGATTACATGTGGTTTTGTACTATGGCAGGAGGGTCAAAAACAATCACCTTGACTGATTTACAACAACATGGCTCAGAATGTTTGTTTGCATAGGAGGGATTTATGTTCATTTACATGCTTGCATAATATACATGCTTGCTTGAGACGAAGCCATGCCGTAGGGGTATCATGCAGTGATGTAGTCGAGACCATCACAAGACCATCACAAGACCCCGCAAGACCCCGCAAGACCCCGCAAGACCCCGCAAGACCCCGCAAGACCCCGCAAGACCCCGCAAGACCATCACAAGACCTTGAGTCTTAATTCAAGTCTCAAGCTATTCAAATGAACTGTAATAAAAGCATTCCTTTGTCATGGTTTATGCCTGTTACTTGTGCCTGTAACAAACTGGTCTTGTGCCTGTAACAAACTGGTCTTGTGCCTGTAACAGGCTGGTCTTGTGCCTGTAACAGGCTGGTCTTGTGCCTGGTCTTGTGATGGTCTCGACTACATCACTGGTATCATGTTCGTGGTTCACTCCTGGTTCAAGTCACCCCAAACTCAGTTTACGCGAAGCAAGTGTGAAATGACATGGGATTGAACACATGCTTGGAAAAAACAAGACTCAATCCAGGACAGCCGGGTTCTCCAGGTTAAATCTGGCCCAGGTTGAGAGGCTTTAGCCCTATATAACCCTTGTTGGAAACACCTGGATTTAGCAGGGCCACATCAAAAACTTTGATGGCTGTAAGGATACACCCAAAATATGCGACATTTGGAACACTTGGAAACCTTGACAGGTATGATCTTCAAAGGTGTCCGTACTTACCTTTCACTGTCTATAGAAACTAGTGGCTGTTCGCTGGGTTGTCTGTCTAATGCAGTCGTTTTCCAGGGCACGGCTAGCCTGTCTATCGAAATGAGTGCCGAGCGACGCGGCTGCTGATCCACCAGCGATGAGTTGTTACTCTGTTGCCGAGGTTTCTTTGGACTCTCACGTTGTCTGCCTGCCTCCCGCTTCCTGGAGGCTTCTCTTTGTTTTTCTAAACAGAATGTGAGAAAGGAAAGGATGATAACGTTTTAGTGAGTTCTCCCTGCATTTCCGATCTATGACGTTTTGAAAGAGGGTTTGGATTGGAAGGGTTCTGAGAAGTCTTGGGCTTATAAATTTGTTTGTAGGCAGAAAACTGACTTGGACGGGGTGACCAGTTTAGCAAGGTTTGATTGAAGACAACTTTATTTTAATCCTTTCAGGTACATGTACATGTAATAAAACCAAGGATTCCTCAAAAATGCATATTGTACTGTAGCACAAAAGCCTTAAGAAAGATGTAGGAAGGGAAAAAATTAGGTTTAGTTTTTAGAGGTGGGAAGAAACCCCAGAATAATATTCTGCAGAAACCCATAGAATCAGGCAGGGACTGAAAACCCAATCCATGCATTGATCTTGATGGGATTTCAACCCAGACGAAAAATGAGGAATACCGCACGTTCCATCCACCAATTGAGAGCATTTATAATTCGCATCGTTTTGGTTTTTGTTATCGTGGCCAGTGTGACTGGCCCTTTAATCTGTGTAATTTCCATCAAGTACATGTACATATTGACTTCACACTATTTTTTTTACTTGTTTGGCATGCAATTTGCTTTACACAATCACTCTTGGAGATAGAAGGCATTAAAGAATGTGTCTGGAATCGCAAAATCTTATACATGTCACTATGTAACAGGGACAACAAAAATGTCACACTTTTGGACCCCAAATTTATAATACTAGTGCAGTGCCCATTCAAAATGTGTATGTTTCCATGCCACACGTGTATCACAGCTTTGGAAGTGAGTTTCTTGGGAAGAGCTGTTTGGTAACACTGATGCGCATGCGTCTAAATTGCATATTAGATCACACCCCATTGCATGCGTGGCGGTCTATACCCGTGGCAGTACAGTGCAGTGCAGTGCCTGTTCAAAATGTGCAGTAGTACGTGGCGGTCTATACTGCCACGTTTGCAGGTCTACATTGTAGGCCTCCGGTATTGCTGCTTGTTTTGCAGCTTTTTTGAGAACTGCTCATCCAAACAACTTCAATCTTGACACTGCACATTATTGGGTCCTGAGCAATACACCTGCCGATTTTCAACTTCATACAGTGCCCGGTTCTGGAGATAATTGAGTTACGAACAGACACACATACACACACACACAAGTGTGTAAATACCTGCAATCGTGGACGTCCCATTGTTCCTCTTTTACTCTAACTTTTTTGGAAGGCCTCCCATATGTTTTGTACACAATTTTCAATCGTGGACGTTCGGTCAAACGTGGACCCTTTGTCTGCGTCCGAATTCTTTTGTCCTACATGTTTTTTGTAGGTCCACAATTGCCGGTATATACATACTCAGTCGTACTTTCCCAATACGTGCGAGGACAATGCTTTGTGTTTCCTATTGTTCCTTTATAACCCAACCCCATAGACTAAGCACGTACTTCTACGTGCGAAGACCGATTTCAACAAAAGACTTGACGTGCGAGGACTGAAAGGTTTCTTTGTATTTCCTTTCTCCTCTTGTCCTCGGAGATATATACAGAACATGTACACACAAACGTGTATCGACCTCCAAACGTGGACGTCCTATTGTCCCTCTTTTGTTTGTACTTTAACATAACTTTTTCAGAAGACCTCCATATGTTTTGTACACAATCCCCATCGTGGACGTACATGTATGCTGGGAATCGCGGACGATATTGTTCTCTTTTGTTCTCCAACATTCCTGGAATTATAGTAAGATGACCCGTATGTGTACATGATGATAGGGCTGTCCCGAATATACCGAATATTCAAAAAAATGTATATGCACGTACAGATATATGTCACATTTTTGTCGAAGGTAACTTTTTTGTGGCTAGAGGTTTTTGTTCCCGTCCGTAAAACCCTTGACACTTGTAAAAAAAATATATATTCCTGCAAAAATGAAGGCTGAAGTTTTGGTTTCTTATCAGAACGGTACGTACAGGTACCCGTAATGATCTTGATACAACGGATGCATGCAAAAAAGAGTTGATCGAGCAGCCCATAATATCGATCGCCGCACGTAAAACACCGGCATAATGGCGAGGCATGTAGTTGCAGCTGACACGTGAAAAACTTGATCAGCGAGTATCGAATATTCGAATATTCGTTCAAATCCAGTTTCGAATAATCAAAATGAACAGCATTACATGTACATGATAAGGCTTAATATTAAAGGGATTTTGGTTAGTTTTGGAGATGATCAATCTGGGAGGGTTTAGGCCTACATTGTACATATTGTTTTTTGTTTTAATTGTACTCATTGACGACTCAAAAGTCTCCTCTTAACCCCTTGAGTACGGTATTTTACAGGAGACGTCGGGGTGCCGCGGCGGCTCTGGCAGCCAAGCGAACCGCTACAATGTGTTTGTGAAGTCAAGCGTAACCTATACACAATAATCCAACAATGGATTGAAACTGCACAAACAGCGGCCAATTGCATCATCCGGCCTGGTGGCACTGTTTTTTTGCGCCAAATTCCGTCATCCGTACGCAAGGGGTTAATCTGAATCTCTCACTAGCACTGCTGTAAAACAAGTGATGTGATTTTTCATCAATACATGATACATGTACATGTACAATGTACATGTTTACAACAATTCATGAAAAATGGGCTTCCTTTACTGGCTGAATACACTAGTGCAATGTACTGTATGTGTCAATTTACTCATCAAGAACCAACACATTGAATATATTAAGTGCTTTATAGAAATTCAATTTCTGATAAAATCTCACCGGTGTACCAGACGGTGCTTTTATTCAATCCTTAACAAATTCCTGAAATTAAAGCCACCGCACTTTAATGCACCAAGATACTGCATTCTAAGAAACAGAAACAACTGTTCCTTCTATTTTTACTTATGATATGAGCGTCACGTATCGTTACATATCGAGTTACTATCCTTTCTTTTTTCCCCCTCGGAGGAGTCAAATTTCAATAAAGGGGCCTCTACTCAATAAAGTTGGCGTTGGTGAGCCGGGCATGGCCCCTGGCTACCCATGATGCCTTTGTGATAGCTAAGGAATGCCGACAGTGATATTTCGCAATAAAACTTCAATCTCAAGATCTTATGTGGGAGGTGGGTGGGGGGGGGGGGGGGAGGAGACGGAGCAAGGAAATTAAGCCAGCCTATGCGAATGGCCACACGTACTGCAATTCAAATGTCAATGTGAATTTGGTGACAGAATTTATATCACATTGTTTGGCGACTCAATTCAAATTGGTTGCTGGTTGTCAGAGCTTTTTAGCTGTTGGCCACGATTCCTGAATCAAGTCAGAAAATAGCAACATGAACTGCACATAACAAAATCCTTAAAGAGGCTCAGTCAGTAACGCTCATTTGTAGAAATTTTGCAGACAATGTTGCTCTACACGTCACATGGTTGTTAAGTACAGTGTACAACTAGGTTTACAAGATCTTCATGTAAATATGATTTTTTACTAATTCCATTTATCTTAAAGAGACAGAGTGTCCTGAATATATTTCTATTTGTTCCTTTTCCATTTTCCAAGCTTTTAATTCAATAATGTACTCATATTCTGTCAGAATCACAGAGAAAAAAGAAATATAGCCTTATGGTCTTATCCTCTTCGTATTATGTCATTTGGATGTGCAATGCAAATGAATGCAGACGTCTTTTTTAGCAACTTGACTAGAGCATTGCATACATGTACAGTGCTTAATTAACACTACAGAACTTCAAGAGTTAGTTTCTAGCATTTGTTTATTTTTACTCACACGACCCAATGCATCCCTTTAACATTTTGCAATTAAATCTTCCAAGATACGTACACATGTATGTAAATATTTAACAAGCTTTGTGGGAGGATAAACAGGCTTGAGCCAAACGTAGATGCTTCAACACATGCATATAAGTGCACGCATAATACAATTCAGTTACAAATTAACTGACTTCATGCATATATCACGCCAAGTCACTCGGAATGGCAATCATTCACCTATGCTGAATCACAAACTGTACAGTCAATCAGCCATCCGGCCAACATGAAGTTTATGCACGGCTTCAACCTGAGGGGACACGTATATACTAGCAATGGGTTTGCACCATCAATCACTGGCACTATGGGCAGACAGGGGGATAGAGCTAAGGGTCGTTGATGCAATATTAATTCAAAAGCACCGAAAACAAGAGGAAATCAGGTAAAGGCTTCGTGACATACAACCGGAAACACTTGTGTCCAGTACAAATTGCCTTGATTTTTTATATCAATGATGACTAGGTTTGACGGAAAGAGCCAGCGAGTGGGTTGGAGTGGGATTGATGGAGGGGATTCTGCAGTTGGGCCTATAGGCCTTGTTACATGTACTTGACCATGTAGAGCACCATGGTCCAATGGTTACCGTGTCTGACTCGCGTGCGATGGTGTGTGGGTTCGAACCCTGCTGGGGGATTATAGTGCTTGTGTGCTTGGGCACTTGGAAGCTTTACTACAGTACAATTGCCTCTCTCCACCCAGGAGTATGTACATGTATTATACACGTAAATGGGTACTTGTGAGGGAAGATAATACATGTACATGTAGATTGTGCTAATCTCAAAATGCTACATAGAACATTGTGGCCTGATATGACCAGGGCAATAATTGTGAAGCACTTTGTGTAAACATCTGTGTAGAAACTACAATAAGCACCACATTATTATTATATTTTTTATCAACTTGACCAGACAATGTTAAATGTAAACAGTGCCATCACGTGTGGCTGCCATGAAGCAATCATTTATAAGCAATTCACACAAAACTGACAGCTAATTGGGTCTTTCTACTCGTACAGGTATAGCACCTGCAAACTGACTCCACATTGTACAAGTACACGTAAGCATACATTGTACATGTCAAAATTGAATGCACAGAAGACATCAGATGCATACATTGTATCATCTTAAAGCATACTTTCCGGAGGTTTTCAGGTTTTTGGCCTGCGATGCATTGATTATGAATACCTGTATGCATGTATCGGACTGCAGCACTCAGACATCTGACATTTTTATTTTCTCTAAATAAGAAGTCAAGACTCACCCTCCTGTTCTCAGGGCCAAAATCGACCCAGCTGCTGTACAGATCAAAACCTATCAAATTTCAGATTGAAACACACACAAACTGTCAGAGTTGGTGTTTAGAGATTTTGATAGGCTGTGATAGTTATAAGTATAGGAGGGTTAATTAATTAAAAGGTTATAGCAGGGCTCAGAAATGAGCTACAGCAACAAACAATACATCAAATAAAAGCTGATTGTAGCTCAAGGGAATACATGTACCAGAGTTGTATTCGAGTCCCTGCAAGTCCCTGCAAGTCCAGCACAAGCCCTCCAGTCCTAATCCCAATCACAAGCTATTCAAATGAGCTTTGACAAAGGCATTCCTTTGTCATTGTTCATCCAGTTACTTGTGATGGCTTGCGAAAGGACTTCTGACTGGGCTAGCGAAAGGACTTGTGAAAGGACTTGCAGGGACTCGAATACAACTCTGACATGTACCATCATCTCAATTGTTAACTTGTTCTACTGTCCACCTGTTTCGTGGTGCCAGATCCCACATAGCAGATCCCCCTCGAAATTCAAGTTTTGGAATTGAAATGTGCCATGCCGATTAAATGCTCATGACATATATGAAAAAGGATACAAAATGCATGCAGATGGATGAGATAAATGTGTGCCAGTGAGATTTATTCAAGATTAAAATAAATTTCAGAGTGAAGAGACATAAGGAGCTGTTTGAGTCTGCATGAAAGGAGTCCCTGATCATCGCTGACGGACAGCGCCAAACATCCGTGCCTTCCAAGCACACTTAACCCATCCCATCCATTCGCTATGGGACCTTGCTCCTCGGCAATAAATCTCCGTCGTCAGGATCGAGGGGGGGGGGGGGACCGAGGCCAACAAGGAGACTTCATCGATTCCTCTTGCTCTCGCTGAGTACCTCCATCTGCCCTCTTCCTTCCTGCACCGTGTCGCAAGACAAAATAAAGAGGGATGATAGCCCTCTGACCACCCCCCCCCCCCCCCCCCCCCACCCCTCGAGTTGACGTCTTTTAGAGTTTCATGCTGCTTAGGCAAAAAATAATTAAACTTTTGTTTTAACCCTAATTTGTTTTTTTTAACCCTAACCCTCCAGGGCATTTTTGCTAGAACCCTGCCAGATGCATCAGATTGCATACTCTGTCACATTGACTTGTGTGGAGAGTCCAGCAAAGTGGAGCTGTCAGCACAGGTGTTCTTTTATTAGTCTCCTTACAGGGTACTGGGAAGAAAGGGTAACAATGCGGACAATGGTACCCCATGAGGGAGTCTTTAGAAATTGAGGTACCCCACAAAGTTAACGCTATGGCTTTTGAAATTTCAATAGGGACAAAGGAGAATAAAAGAAGGAAAGTAAAGTCTACAATAGAGGTACCCCGTATGATCTATGAGTGCAATATGTGAGGATACATGCACTGTGCTGCAGGGTTAGGGTTAAAGGACGAAGAAGGCTTCCTTACTTATATTTTAAGATCCAGTATTTTGAGCTGGCTGCCTCCATTAACCCTAACCTTCCCAAATCCGTCAAATGGAAGAATTTGGAGGATTGAGGGTCTTTGGAAGTTGACGCATCGGAGGATTTTGCAGGATTGATGGAATTAGAGGATTTTTGTCTCTGGAGGAAAATGGAGGATCCAGGTCATCAGGCCCAATCTGATGCTGGATGATTTCGGAGGATTGAGGTTACTTGGGTGTTTATCCACAACCCACTGGAGGATTTTGTAGTATTCAGACAGTGGCCCCCAGTAACAAACATTGGAGGATGTAGGAGCTAGAGGATATTGGAAGATTCAGGGAAAATGATGCAGGGAGTTGGGGTTAAGACGGCTCTCGCCCATACGGAAGTCCACCAGATTGATATTAATTAAAAACACCATGGATCAACTGGAAGGCACAGTTGTGAAAGTTCACATACACAAGACTCCGGCAAGCAAATCCCCACATCTCGAAGCTGTGAACAAAATCCAAAAGATTAAAAATGCACGAGGAAGGACTTAGAATTTCTCATGATTGTTGAGTTTGAAACATGATTTTACTGATACAACATATACCGAGAATTTACAACAGACAAAAAGCAAGTTACAGCCCAGATCCAGGAACAAGTGAAAGAACAATTTATATTTTTAAAGTACATGTACTTTTTCTGCAAGGCAATCTCACTAATAAAAAAAGCAGGCAGGGACAGTAAAACAAATTTTGGGGGCATCATACGCAGTCCAGCCAAGGGAGTATGAAACATTGTCCTGACCATTATTACACTTTCTAGTCTATCTCTATCATGTTGTCAGGAAGACGAGCCTTCATCGCCATCGCCGATAACTGCTGGCTGTCAGATTCATGTCAAAGTTTCACCGCGGGCAAAGGTACATGTAGGCGGCTATACCTTGGCTGGGGAGTATTCAAATCAAAATCGGATGTACAGAAGCTTGTTAATTTGTCACTTTAACCCTAACCCTCCAGGGTATTTTGGCTAGAAACCCTGCCAGACGCATCAGATTGCATACTTTGTCACATTGACTTGTGTGCAGAGTGCAGCAAAGTGAAGCTGTCACCACAGATGCACTGTGCTGCGTCTGGCATGGCAGGGTTAGGGTTAACCAAAACTCCCTTAGCATTTTTACTAGAAACCTTCCTCAACCCTGTCAAATTCCAACACCATATGGTAAACTGTACACACAAATTGTTAGACTCCGATTCTGGTGGTATGCCAAACTCAGTGTAAAGGACTATGGGGGTCCAGTACCCAATCTAACAGATTCCAACCAAACATGCTGTTGGGTTTTGATGGGTTGATGAGCACTGTTAGGGTTTTAAGGAAGTTCAGGAACAAAAGTTCAATTAATGAGCGATGACAGTCTTAAAGGGGCACATTGCTTTGGATTTTGCGATTTGGGCTATAAAACTGAAATGGATATGGTTGGGAAGCTTTATTAAAAGTAGAATATAAAGATTCACATAACTATCCCTTAAAATTGCTTGGTTTTTGTTTAATTTCGTGACAAATAACGGTCCGCCATTTTGTAGAATTTTTGACTCCACAAAATAGCAGACCGTGTTCACCAGTCGTATTTCCAGTCGCAGCTGGTTGAAGTACCTTCTGTTGATCCATTTTGATGCACTGTGGCACGGCGCGCAGCACTGGCGATATGTGTCGCGAGGTAGAGAATGGTACCTGGCGATCATCTGATAGGTTTACAAGGCCACTGGCTGCGGTGCCAGCCTAAAGACTCTCACAGCGTATTTTGCACATTATTTAGACGGTGGAAATAAGTCTATGTTTCGCGGGTCAGATGTCAGGAGTCAGAGGCCAATTTTTTGTTTTGTAATCGCTACTCACTAATTACAACACATTATACGTGTTTTTTTGCATGAACAACTCTTATAGAAGATAAGGAACATTTCCAAACAGCAAAATTTCATGACATTTGAAGGCAATGTGTCTCTTTAAATCCACATACTACATGTATGTGCATATGAATAGCAGATATTCTTGTGTATCAATTTCAATCATTCTCAATTATTCTCAGTGCCTGGTGCACTGTTCAAATTCCATCAAATCTGTATATATTTTTTCTGCCTTGCAATGCACACAAACCAATTGGTAAAAAGCATCCCCATACCCTCCTGGCACTATTCTACTTGCACGTACACCTAGAAGGGGGAAAAGATTGCAGTTTCATCTCTTCTGGATAGTTTACTAGTTTATCACATCCGATTGTTCTAAATGTGATTCCATGGCTACAATGTATGTGATAAACATCAATTTTGACTGAAATGAGTTCATCAGCTCACAAGCAAGCAGACGCATGTGAAAGATGACAGAAGCAATGTATGTACACGTTTGTCATGCTTACTGCAAAAGCATTACACGTACACTGAACTGAAAAGGGCTCGTGTCCAAACATACACACAGGGTGAGTACATTCTTAAAAAAATAAAAAAATGGCCAAACCCATGTTTACACAGATTTTTAAAGATAAATTTGTGCATGTTATTTTGATGGGCATAAACCATGAGATCATAACTCAACAGCTTTCTTTCAGCACAGAAACCATCAAATTAAAGAAAGATACTGACAATTTGGGAGACCGCCAACATAGGGCAAGATGTAGCTCAGTTGGTAGAGCGCTGGTACGGTATTCCGGAGATCGCAGGTTCGAATCCCGCTCCTACCAGTTTTCTTTGTTCACTTTTGATTTTTTTTTTAAAGGACATGGGCAGGATTGTTTAGGGCCAACAGTTTTCCGCGATCGCGGAAAATGGACGGAATTCGCGGAATCTGCTCCTCAAAACAGAATTTTATAACGGAATTTGAATCTAACGAGAATAACTTCTGCAATTTTATTGATAAAAAACATAATTTTGTAAAATTTATTGGTCCAAAACAAATAGTTGATGATTGATTGAACAGACGAGCCATATAACAAATAAGCGTTGTTTAGATCACGATTGTTGGGGGGACAAAAACGCTCAGGTTCAATGCAATAAATATTACGAGATCATTACCATAAGCAAGCGAGTGACAGACCCGACGTGCACCGTAGCTTTTGGTCAGCGCACAAGTGGATATCATCACACTCGCAGTGTCTCTTTTGCTCCATCGGCAGGTTTATTTTTCTCCATTCAATTATCAACCATTTGTTTACATCTAACTTTGGCTCTACTGAAATGCATGTTGTGCTTATTCACTTATCTAGGTCTAAAAATGTACCGTAAACTAGGATATTTTGTCGCCTAACGTTAGCGTGGGAAAAAAATGTGTGTATGAAGTCAGGGCGTTTAGATGGCTATTGCATGTTTCTTATGTGTGTCATGGTGGCAGTGCAGTATTAACCAGTTCGCGCCGGGATTATTTTTGCCGAAAATTTCTATTTTCAAAAAAGGCAAAATATAGCAGCCAACTTCTGATATACAGCCAAACGCCACAAATACTGATTTGCAAGAGTTATTTCAACAGTATTTGTACAATATTTCTTGCCGAAACCTCATATATTTTAATACTCCGGGTGCGCCCACTGAAGCGTAAATTGTAGAACAACAGGCCGTGCACAGCGACCAAGTTCAAGTTCAACACACGGTCTGCCTCCACAGACTTCTCGGACTTTGTGTGTGTACAAAACAAATAAGGGATTAGCGTGTTCAGACGTCACGCGGAGGTGAGTCGAGGCAAGCTTGACGTTTTAACCCGTCAGCCGTGCCCGTGTATAAAAACAGCCAGATCGTGTTAACACGTCCTCCGACGCAAACTGGTTAATGACTTGACTGTGGTGAAGTAAAATACTACGTCTGTAAAAAGATCGGCTATTGATAAAATTGCAATCTTTTTTTGGCAACGCTCCCACGTTCCAACCGAACTGTGTGCATGGTGTATGTTTAAATGCACCTTTATGTACATTGTATTGAAAAAATGTGAAACGGAATTGTTCAGCCTGAAACAGAATTTTTCAGCCTGAAACGGAATTTAGGATTTTTGAAAATGGAATTTGCACTTTTCTGAAATGGAAAAATCATTAGCCCTAATTGTTACACTTCATGGGGAAATATTTTTATTCAGTTACACATGTACATGTACATGTAGGTGTACATGTACATGTATTTTGACTCGCCATGTATATACAGTATATAAATGTACTGTTAACAACTTCAATTTATGCATTAACCCTTTGCGTACGGAAGACGCCATATGGCGCAAAACAAACAGTGCCACCAGGCTGGATGACGCCATTGGCCACTGTTTGTGCAGTTTCAATCCATTGTTGGATTATTGTGTACATGTATGTTACGCTTGACTGCACAAATACATTGTGGCTGTTTCGTCGCTTGGCTGCCAGAGTCGCCGCGACACCCCGACGTCTCCAATAAAAAAAAATGTACTCAGGGGTTAACAGAGACACTTGTGACCTGGGTGGGTAGGTTCAGTATTTTTAAGTGGCGGCATACTCTCCCCATGTGACCTGTACAATTTACAAGAACATGAACATTGTACATGTTTGCGACCATTTCGCCCACTTTTTTTCTATCCTGTAAACTGCTCTAAAAATTAATTTGTGCCCGATTATTTACCGCTGTCCAATGTATTAATGTAGTACCTGTACAGACAATGGTCTTCAATTAACCCCTTGCGTTACGGATGACGCCAAATGGCGCAAAAAAACAAAACAGTGCCACCAGGCCGTATGACACATACAGCCGCTATTTGTGCAGTTTTAATCCATTGTTGGATTATTGACTGCACAAGCACATTGTGTCTGTTTCGCTTGGCTGCACACAGGCTGCCCCGGCAACCCAGTGCCTCCTGATAATAACCGTACTCAAGGGGTTCAAGGAATACTGATATTTTCAATGAGCTACTTCATGAATGATGTACATGTAGTATGCATACTCTATCATCATTGACATTTTCAGGACATGCATTAAACTGGCATTCATGAAGACTCGTCAAGGACTAGTTTAAAGGGGTATTTGCATTTGATCGGCCAATTTTGACTACAGAAACCACTGCTCATATGGTCGAACAAACTTCTTTTTAAATTTCATGCACATGTAAAGCACAAAATTATTTGCACAATTAACCCATGCCGACAAGAACGTGTATTCAATCAAGACATCTGTGCAAAATTAAACTTTGTCACTGCTTTTTGTTGAGTCTTTAAAAAAAAAAAAGAATAAGGCAATTTTCATATGAATTTGCACTTAAAATGTGATACAAATTTTGATTGAATAAAGAAAAACAATCGTAAAACCTACCAAGTATATACATGTAGTGTGTTAAATTGCACTTCTTTCTATAAAAGACTTCATCAACCAAGGCATCTTCCTTGCACAGGAATTTAATGACCATATCCATGATTGCAAGTACCTGGTCAAAAATTTCCAATCAAGTTGGTGCACAATAAATCCTGATACGCGACTCTCAAACGAGAGTCAAGTCAGCACTAAATAGAAATTATTCCAAAGCTGTCAAGCTTCGCAAGGAATTAATTCTTTCCACTGGACTTCCGGCGTCACCACACACAAACGATGGCTTCTGGATATATAGCCAACAAAATTCATAAAAATACAATGTATGTGGAAGTCTTAGAAACCTGTAGCCCACAAATCAAATCTCGCTGGCACAGTTAATCTCATCAGTGTTGACTGGTCACACCTTATCCTTGTCAGTGCTTATCATTCGGCAAGAGGGAAAAATAAAAATCACCACGCAGGGCTCACGGAATTGGCCGTATATGTACATGTACATGTAACGTATAGGGGAGTCAGGTTGGCCCAGTGGTACTTTCCCCACGTTCCACCACTATGACCCGGGTTCGAATCCCACCAGGGCTGACATGTGGATTGGGTTTTCAGTCCCTGCCTGATTCCGCGGGTTTCCCCCAGAATATTGGGGGTTTCTTCCCACCTCTAAAACTGAACATTTCTTCGTCGTTCTTTTCAGTTTCTTCAGATTTCTGAGCTAAAAATGTGCACATGCACAGCGCAAAATGTGCTTCTGAGCAATCCTTGGTTCCAGCACCAGAAAAAATGATAGCCTAAGACTTTACTACTTTCTTCCCTTACTGCACAAACTGTATACATGTATGTACATGTACAATGTAGGGTGACTAGCCTGTCGTTAAAATGCTTCGTTCTCCCCTCAGGTCCTTAGGTGTGTTCGGGCAAACATGCCTACACATTGGCATGAGAGGTCCAGGTATCTCTTAAACATCCTTTTCATAATTTAAACCCTGTTTTATGAAGAGAATCATGTACAAAGTACATGTACATATATAGGTCTCTTTATATGAATGAAAAAGTTCGGACAGTACATGTACATGTATGTACAACATACCGTACAGGCATTTCCCAAAAGATGTAAATCATACTGCTCAGTCACCTGCATATGTACATCCCGATATGCGGAGATTTATGCAGTAATTTACCAGAACCAGAAAGACAGCAAACTTGGACGTACCCCGTTTCCAAATCATTTTAGCTAAAGCCCTATAACCCCCCACAGATCTGTATAAATAGTGAATGACATTGTGCTAAATATCAAACATGACAAATGCATCAGAATTGACATCAGAATCTTTCTTTCTAGTCTGGGCAACTGAAAATGAAATCCGGGCAACCAGATTTTCAAAGCTCCTGCCCGAAGGGCATGTAGGATTTTCTTTATAATTAAGCACCCTCCCATAAAATGTTTTCTTAAATAAATAAAAACCTTGCAGATCATATCCTCCTTTAAAACATTCTGAACAAGTATTTTTTTCTCTTTTTTGTCTATGCTTGCTTCTTGTCATGCTCAAGGCATCCAGTGTGGATTCTGTATTGATTTTCTTAGCTTGGGAATGACTATTATCATGATCCAGTCCGCCTACACGCCTACACACACACACAAACAAAATTTGTCTGAAAGACGGCTGCGGGCTATCAGTTGTGCTCCTGAATGATGTGAAATTCATCAAGGCGGCATAATCGTACGTGCCTGTGAGATTGTGGACAAATAATATTTGATGCCGAGATTTATCAGGGAATGACTAACATCGGGTACGTGTCAGGGAACACCAGACCGGGGGATTTCTTGAAATTTGACCAGTATTCAAATTATACAAGAGGAATAAGCACCCCTGAACTGGGCCACCAAGCAATTGCCTTTAAGAGGACATTTTCTGACTATACACCAAATCACCCATATTTCTTGTATCAAATTATCAAACATCCAAGTGCTAGTCCGATTCACCACTTCCAATTCCGAGTTCAAGCCCAGACAACAGAGTTGTATTTCGAGTCCCTGCAAGTCCTTTCACAAGTACTTTCGCAAGCCCAGTCAGAAGTCCTTTCATAAAGCCAGTCATAAGTAACTGGATGAACAATGACAAAGGAATGCCTTTGTCAAAGCTCATTTGAATAGCTTGTGATTGGGATTAAGACTGGAGGGCTTGTGATGGAATTGCAGGGACTTGTAGGGACTTGTGATGGACTCGACTACATCTCTGCCAGACAAGGCCAGATCAAAAACAACAAAAGCCAACCCCAAAATTGTTTTAAGTAGTAATAATGGGAGACTTTTGAGATGCTGGTGGTAGCAGACATAATTTTGTAATTTTCAGCATACATGTGCACCTATAGTTCTAAGCATGTGGGCGCCTAGTTCTAAGCATGTGGGCGCCTAGTTCTAATAAGCATGTGGGCGCCTAGTTCTAAGCATGTGCGCCTAGTTCTAAGCATGTGCGCCTAGTTCTAAGCATGTGCGCCTAGTTCTAAGCATGTGCGCCTAGTTCTAAGCATGCACACGAGTGGTGGAACAATGGGATGCACCACTCTGCTGTTACCAGCGTCTAAAAAGTCCTCCATTCACTGCCATAATTAAGGCCTGTTAATTAATTGAGGCGCTCAACATGCAGTATTAAAATTGCACCACCAAATTTTGCCAGTATCGAGTCCAGCATATGGTGCTTGTGTCCTTGATGAGCAAGTTGCTTCTCTCCACCCAAGAGTAAATGGGTACCATTGAGGGCAGAAATGCATTTGATTAGTCTGTGAGCACTTTAACTTGCAGCTGGGGCTGTAAAATTATGTACTCTCCAGGGAGCTGATGAGAAGGTTTCAGGAATGATTAATACATAAAGGCCTTATGAGTAGGGTAATAATGCCTCAAGCATCATGATCATGGTTACAGTACATTACCATTAGTACATGTAGTACTTAATGCACTTTTAGTACATGTATTAAGATGACATTCTAATAGATCACAAATTTTCTCCAAGATACACGTACACTACTGCAGGTCTAACAAGATTTGCACCACCAACGGCAACTTTTCTTGACTGCAAACCATCCACACTATTCCCACACAAACCTTGCCTCTAACATGTACAAAAATCTTTGAAAAAATGCCTCGACTTGCCTGGTCTGTCATAATAAAAAAAAGGTGTATGATCCGTCCTTACTCATTACCGACTGGTGTAGTGTCTAACAAAGCTGAAGCTCTCAGACCCCAAAGAATTGCATGTGACACAGAGTCCCCTTTTAATGTAAAATTAATCCTTTGTAATTTTACGGCCAGCAGACAAAGTTTGTCCCCATGCGCACCAAACCAGCCATCATTTAATTAGGCCACACGTGACTTTTTCTTCCCTTTTTGTTTATCGGCACGGTGTAATAATCCGGATGAGGCGAACCAATTCAATCAGTGGGGACATTAAGGCCATTGATCCATGATGATCTTCATTAAGGCACCGGAATTAGAAGGAATCCACGTTTGTTTTATTGCATTAAGACACGGAGATGATGCCGTAAGCGGAGGGGGCAGAGCAAAGTTTGCATGCTGCCCGAGGCCACACTCGGTTACAAATCTACAGCTGCAACCGTTCGAGCCCAAGTGCCACTGTGACATAATGAAAACTAAATATAAAAACACAAACTTTTTGTGTGGTTCATATTTAAAAGCGAAACTAAACACAAATTTTAGCGGGGCGGCATACAATTTTGGCAGGGTGACCCGCCCTGCTAAAACCCCTCGTGGAGAACACTGCATTGTTGGATTATTGTGTACATTGTATGTCATGCTTGACTGCACAAACACATTGTAGCGGTTCGATTTGGCTGCCAGAACCACTGCAACACCCCGACGTCTCCCGTAAAATACCGTGCTCAAGTGGGTTCTATGACACATGCAATTTCAAATTATCATGTAGGAACATTTTTAGCCGCGTCGCATCACAGACGGGGCTCTATAAGCGCTTTAGCGTTGTTCTTTTTTTTGTGCATTTTTCTTCTTCTTGTGCCAAATTTGTTTTCGCGACACGGCTCAACAGAAGAAGGCGCTACAACATTGACTATGCTTTACTAATTCATAGGTGGACGACGTGGCTCCTGCACGAATTCCTGCTTGTTTTATTTATAATGTTGGATAGGAAGATTAGTTGGGCATAGTTTAGTTCATATGCACATTCTTCACTTTTCAAGGCTGGTTATCTGCAAAAAGGCCTTTTAAATTTGGGGGGAAAGCAACACTTTAAACTTTGCGATCTCATAAGAGCTGAAGGACTCGTGATGCTAATTGATGTACCAAATGACAGCATGCATAGCCTTTTGAATTAAGTACATGTACGTGCAATTCAGATACGTGTACATGTATTGTAGTAAGCAGTCCACTGTCCTTTTATCTGCATTAGTGAGTTCTAGAATTAGGGAGTCGGTTTTTTCTTTTTTTTTCATTTAGCTTTTGAGAAAGATTCTGCTTGGATGAAAATGTCGGGCCCTCCAAACTTCTATTACTTAATTTATTAACCCTAACTCCCTACGTCATTTCCATGTAACCTGAATCCTCCAACATCCTCTGATTTTAAAGTGTTAAAACTCCATATAACCTGAATCCTCCAAAATCCTCTTATGGGGACCATAGCATGAATCCTCCAAAATCCTCCAGGTATTTTTGCATACCCCTAGTAACCTCCATCCTCCAAAATCCTCATGTATCACATTGAGCCTGATAACCTGGATCCTCCATATTCCTGCAGGGGCAAAAACCCCAAGTAACCTCAATCCTGCAAAATCCTCCGATGCATCAACTTCCAAGTGCCCTCAATCCTCCAAATTCCTCCATTTTGCAAAGAGGATTTTGGAGGATTTGGGAAGGTTAGGGTTAATTAAAAACATCTATCACTTAATTTATTAATTAATTTGGAAAGTCGTTTTTATAACAACTGACTCTTTTTCTCAGAGCGAGTCATCACTGTTTGCCTTGGCCAAGCATTTTCTTTCTCACATACAAAACGCTGCATTCGGGGACATCCTATTGTCCTAAAATTGTTCATACATGTACTTAACTTTTTGGCAAGGACCCTCATTGGTTTTGTAAACGATTTTCAAACGGGGACCTTTCTCAATCGGGGACCCTATTGTCCTCTATTGTTAAAGGTCCCCTATTGAATGCAAAAACAAACTCACACACACACACACACATACAAGTGTGTAAATACCGGCAATCGCGGACATCCTATTGTCCCTCTGTATACTTTTTCGGAAGGCCTCCCATATGTTTGGAACACAATTTTCAGATCAATCGTGGACGTTCGGTCAATCATTTATTTATTTATTTATTACATTTCTTTACCCAGGGTGTGCCCAAACAGTTTAAAACTGGTTTCCATTGGGGCCCTGCATATTATTAGTTAAAATTGAATATTTACACATTCATACAAAGTATTTAAACAAATACAATAATGTTTACACAAATAAATATATCTTCGGTTAACTTTTCAACTCTCCAGTAGAAGCCTATTGCTGATTTACGGGATGGGCGAAAAACCCGCGAAAAAAAAAACCCTTTTAGGGTGAAAAACAAGGGGAAATTCCCATCCGGTTCCAAAGTATTTTGGCAACCAAGTTTATAACTCCGCAGTTCAGCGTAAATTATACAGAAATATCACTGATAGATGGCTTTACGTAGCTCCGATTTAAATGTACTTAAAGAGTTTATGGTTCTCATTTGTTCAGGCAGATTATTCCATATACTGGCACCACTCACAGCGAAACTTGTCACGTAGCATTCCTTTTTGGCGAAAGGAACTTTCAGTGCCATTTGGGTCGATTGTCGTGTTTCACGAATCACTGTAAGTGGTGTAAACAGATTTGTCATGTACAAAGGAGTCATTTTGTTAAGGCTTTTGAAAACAAAGATAGCCTTTTTGAACTGAACTCTTTCTTTAAAAGGAATCCAATTTAGTCTGGCAAACATATCAGCTGAGGGGGTGAGGGAGGTACATTTAAGGATTATCCGTGCTGCTCTTTTTAGACATTTGTTGAGGGTATTGTCGTGAGATATGTACCTTCCTCCCCACACCGTACAGCAATACTCTAAAGATGGCATAACTAAACTTACAAAGAGTGTGTGCAGGCTGCTTTGGGGAACGTAATCACGAATTCTGTTTAACACACCCAATTTAGACGAAACAGTCTTCCTTACGTATTCAACATGTGTACCCCAACTTAATGTTTCATCAACAACTACACCCAAGCATTTACAAGATTCACTTTTTCGATAACCTTATCAGCAATGCACACGTTTAGGTCGACGTTGGATATTTTCTGCCTTGAACCAATAAGCATACATTTGGTTTTGTTGGCATTTAATGCTAGTTTGTTTCTTTGGCACCAGTTGTGAATACTAGCAAGAGCTACATTCAAGTTCCTTTCTATTTCGTTAATACTAGAGGAGCTACAAGTTAACGTGGAGTCATCTGCATACATAAATAAGTTGCAATTTTGGGGTATACAGGATGGAAAATCACTACTATAAACAATGAATAAAAGTGGCCCTAAGATCGACCCTTGTGGAACGCCTATGTCTATGGGCAAGACCTTCGATATTGTGCCCTTAATATTTACAGACTGACTACGACCGCCCAGGTACGACTTAAACCAATTAATTCCAGAAGATGACAAATTCAGCTTCTTCAATTTGCCTAGTAGGATTACATGATCCACACAATCAAAAGCTTTACTAAGATCTATGAACACGCTACCTGTAACTTCACCTTGCTCCATAGCCTCAAAACACTTGTTTGTTAAATCGTGTAGAGTGCTTTCAGTTGAGTGCAAGGGTCTAAATCCCGATTGGCAACTAGGTATCAAATTGTTATCATCGAGGTAGCTATATACTGCCGAGTGCACCCATCTTTCTAGAATCTTAGAGATAATTGGCAGTATAGAAATAGGCCGATAATTACCTGTACTACATTTATCTCCTCCCTTGTGAATTGGTGTTACCAAGGCGTGTTTCCAATCCTTAGGGTATTGCTCGCATGTTATGGAGAGGTTAAAAATATAAGTTAAAGATTTAGTAATATAAGGGGAAGCAATCATAGACCCTTTGTCTACGCCCTAAGGCGTCAGTGCGATTTAGACCGCGTTCCCACTTGAATTGGGAAAAGGTGGATCAAGATCCGGTATTTTGGTGTGACCGTTGTCTAACCGCAATGAAACCGCAACGAAACTGCAAGTCGCGTTCCCACTTATGCTTGATCCACCTTTTTGAACGGAAGTGTCAAGTCCGAAAGGTCACTGAGTTCGGTATTACGCATGCGCTTGCTTTCTGAGCGCGCGCTCTGTGGCAGCGTTGCATGGTGGGACGGGTCAAATTGCATACGTACACATGCGTGTACATGTACATGTGCGATGTTTTGGTGTTCGAAGTTTCAACATGGAGAAAGAAGTGTACTCTAAGACAAGAATATCGACAAAAATATGTCTCCTGACAGACTCAAGCGAATCGTACATGCCGCACATGCGACGTGCATAGCGCATATCACTTCCCTAAGTAATCATAGTTTTCGTGAAAAAAAAAAAAACATCTTTTACACAAGTTTAACTTCTGCATAGATGATGTCTGTTAGTTTTTACAAGATATTTATTGTGTCAAGATTTTCTGGAGTAGTACTAACGTTAGTACTGGCTCGAATCGGATCGAACGTTTAACCTAGTAAAACGTATGATTTTCTTCAAACTTTGCTACGGTTGTTGTTCTATGACACGCTGCGGGCTATACACTAACACGGAATTATTTATGGATGGAAAAAAAAGTAACATTACACGAATGAAAAAGTTTTAGAAACGGACGACTTTCCAGTACGCAACGAAAATTGTAAAAGGCCTAGGACCTACACATGTGCGCTGCATACATGCATGCACGCATGCATCGCGCACCCGTGGTGACACATTTTGTATACAGCCCGTAGTTCAGTAGTTGTTTATTGTGCATGTCGTGCACGTGGGAAATTTTCACATGAGCTAAACACACCTAAACGTATTTCTTCGTTCATCAGACCGCAAACTTTTCGCGCCACTCATGCACCAGCCGGATATTGACAGGTCAAATTGCCGGATCAGATCCACCTTTTGCGTTCCCACTTGATCGTGATCCACCAATTGCAGGATCTGATCCAACAATTGGGGGATCTGTATCCTGGTCCAAAGGTGGATCAAAAAAGGTGGATCAGAACCTGATCCACCTTATAACGGTTAGCGTTCCCACTACACACAATTGCAGGATCTGATCCACCAATTGCGGGATCTGATCCGGCAATTTGGCAAAAGGTGGATCAGATCCCCCAATTGGTGGATCTATTAGGGACCTGGGCCTAAGAAACGGTATGCAAATTTCTTGAGAGTTCCCAAAGGTATGGGCCCAACTGGTATTAATCCGCAGCCCAAACGGTATACACTTGATCAGCACACACAGTCTGGAGGTTGGTAGGCTGCACAATGGAGTACTTATTGGATTAGCCTCCATTGTGATAACAGTGGTCGCTTAAATGGCTGTGCCACTGGTAAAGTATACCCTGGAGGATTAGCTGCAGCACAGCCATTGAAGTTTAGCAGGGCAGGACGCTCCTTTGGGTAAAACCCCAACTGCAATCAGCCTCTTTTAATTTGTTGGGCACTTGAATCTGGTACAAAAAAGCAAAGGGTTTGGGGTCTGAAAGCAAGGCCCAAACATTAGTTTAACAAACCGTTTGGTCTAATAAAAGACCTAATTTGCATACTGTCCAATGATTCACATAATTCGCCCACATGCCTAACTCTTTTGTCCCTATCCGCGATTGCCGGTATTTGCAAACGCAGAGGTTTTCCCCGTTACAGCAATGAAGACTTAACAAAACAGTTTCAGGCAGTCTATTCTTTGTGTCATTCAACATATGAATGAAATAAACCTGTGAAAGATTGAGCTCATCAAGCCGTCATGCGCGCAAGGCACAAGAAAATAGTATAAAGCCATTCTTGTTTAAACAGTGATTTTGTGGATGTTCATTATGCGTTTATTTTTTTTATTGTTGATGAAGGCACAGAGTTTTGGAGGTCTTCAAATACAATTTTCTTGAAGATGACAGCATTTCAGATGGAACTACGTATTTCTCAGGAGGACTGATACTGGTATCACATTTATAAACAGTAAGCTTTCAGATTGAAACCAATCAGTTGTGTTTGAACCATTACCAAAGCTACATGTATGTATCATACCTGGCTTTAAATCTGAACAGGGTCATTTCGTGCCATTCCGTCATCAGGGGTCCGACTCCGATTTTATTGAAACTTTCTAAAAGTACATGTACCTTAACCTCTTGCGTACGGTTGACACAAAGATGTGCAGATTAAAAATTGCCACCTGGCCGGTTGACGTATCTATGTGTGCCAATTTCTGCATTTTCAATCCATCGTTATGCTTGGCTGCACAGGCCTCTTGTTTCCGTTTCGCATAGCTACACAACCTGGCATGGTGCCCCGGCCGCCCCCATGTAATACCCAGCATGCCCGGGTTCAAGGGGTCAACATGTCTCATAAACACATGCAAAATTTTAGTGTCCAACTCCAAGTGGTTTCTGAGAAATGACCCCCATGAAATTTCCTAACCCCGCCACCTTTTTCCCATTCATTCGTGTACAATGTACATGTAGTTGCGCCGATGAAGGTTTTTGCATTTTTGAAGGCCCATATCTCCAAAATGCAGTAGGGGTTGGAACCTGGACATTGCTTCATACAATGTAGGATGAATGGCATCCATTCTGCAAGATTCTGCTATCAAAAGTACCATACCAGGTTTTGTTTGCAAGATACAGGTCACCAAAAACCGTTATTTGCGATGATCGACATCACTTTTTGCCATTTTCGGCATTTTTTCTGTGGACCCAAATTCAGACGCTGGCCACATCTCCAAAGAGGGTGTGGCTGGTTAGTCCTTGATAAGAAGCAAACACATGCGCCTAGTGTTTGTGGAAGTGCCGTGGCCTAGTGGTTTAGAGCATTGAATTCGTGGTCTGCGGGTATTTCTGCAAGTTGTGGGTTCAAGCCCAGTCCTAGGCTACAGCACTTCTACGCTTAATATGGGTAGAGGCATTATTAATGCCTTGCAGTGGACTAGTAATACCATCCCGACCCTATTCATACTGTGAAGAGATCAGATTATCTCATCTTGTTTCAGTGTGAGGGGCTGGTTCTTCCACACTTTCCTCGGTAGCCCACACCTCGAGTGCCCCAGGGCTTGTGATGGGCGATTTGCATAATAAAAAATAAATTAATTAAAAAAGAAAAATGAAATATGAAGTCATTCTGCAGGACCATCTCTGTGGGCACCAGAAGGGGGCCAAATATGGCAAGAAGTTACTTTAGTCATCTGAAATAGGGGTTTTGGGGCCTATATCTTGTAAAGGAAAAATGACATGCTACTTCTGATTACAGAATCTTGCAGATTGGATGCCATTTATTAAACACTTTTTGGGTAAAAATCCCAATGCATTTTGGAGATATATGGGTCTGCAAAAACGGAAAAAACATTAGCGGGGCAACTATGAATGGAAAAAGTGGGCAGGGTAGGAATTTTCAGGTCATATCTCAGAAACGACTTGGAATCTGGCACTAAAATTGTGCATGTGTTCATGATACATGTACATGTAAGAAAACGTGTCAACCCCTGAAAATATCCAAGTGATTTGGCACGGAATGATCCAACAGTTTGAATGGGAAAGCTAAACCATGAATACCCACCTATTAAAATAAAAGTAATGATTTTCCCCTCCCCTCCCTGTTCACAATAGCCTATGCCCTTGGGAATAAGACTTTTATAATTAAATCCCCCTTCATCTATCTCTGATTGATCCCCCTGCACTATTTAATAACACACTTTTTTGTGCTCTGGCTCCGTTCGGTCTCTCACGGAGGACAGTCGGTAGTACAGGCCGGCCAGATAGATTGATGATGATAATGACCGTTATCAGTCCTATCTGCAGGGCTCTGTCTCCCGCCAAATTGGAATGAGAGCTAGGTATGGTTTTCCTGATCAGACCGCAGGGTTCAGAGGCTCCTGGTGAATTGATATCGGAATGATTTCTTGGCAAACGGCAGGATGGCAACATTCGTGCATTTGTGCCTATAGAGAAAGCAGTCACATGGGTTACAGTGCAGCCTAAAATCAGGTTTGTCAGATCTCTACTGTACAATGTATATGGCTCGTATGGGCGTTTATGTTCTTAGGGGAAAAACAGGGCAAACGGACTCGTTGTTGATGGGGGGAAAATTGTGCACAAATGCAGCAGTTATTTTGGGCCCTGTGCAAATTGTTGCAACATTGCTGTCATAATGAGAAACTTAATGTATGGTATATGGGCAAGAGGTACAAACTACATGTATTTTCCAAAGTGGGCCCGCACTGGGTTGTGTGACTGGTGAAATTGGTCACTTACACTGGGCATCGTGTGTGCGTGGAGCTTGATTCCAATATAGGGGAAGGGGGAAAAATCCTCCAGCCAAGGCTTACCGGTATATGCCCTTCCCCTGCCATGGGTGCCCATCTCACACCCCATAGCCCTCCCACACCTTAAGGTTGCAGAGTTGGTACAGTTCCATGTACAAATGTACAGCAATTATGTTCTCTCTTTATTGGTGCTCTCCAAGAAAACCGACTGATCCACTACGCCCCGAGACCTTCACGTATCATGACCAATCAGCAGCCATGACTATGGTCCAACAAAAGTCCATGGGTGTGACTGGTGCATCCGTGGGTACCACCATAGCACCACCTTGGAAACTGGACCCTGCATCAGCACTTTTTTATGCAAGTTTGCCCCGAACAAAAAGCCACTCGAGGCACGGACACATACAAAAGAAAAATGAACCAAAGATGCATGAGGTACATGTAGGAATTACAGTGTAAAGCCGTGTCTGCATTGAACCTTTTTGGGTAAAAACGTACGGAGACTGTTGTCAATTTGACCAAATTAAGTCCAGTGCGGACAGAATGTAAACTTTCCAAATTGTTAAGCGTCGATCGTCGGTTGTCCGTTTATCCATCTGCAGCGGGAACTTTTACAGGGCCAACCTGGTAGCGGAAGAGTCACGTAGCCAGTTTTACGTGCATTTTGATCAATGCAAAGTTTACGTGGCCAATGACTTTCCGCGAGCCATGTAATCCAAATGCGGACGCATGGAAGAATAACCACTGCAGAATGTTAACAATTACACACGGTAACTTTTGACAATACAATACGAACGCCGCTTAAGATTCATCTGACCATATAAATATTAATGAGAGAAAACTCCTTTGCATTATATGTGCACATCTGCATGTTTGTACAAGTTTATTTCAGATAAGGATGCATGTAATATGTACAACTACACGTAGTCTTCCTGGTCGATTCATAGCACACACCGAGGAATGAATATCACACGAGTTGTGAGTAATGAACAGCTCTCAATACTGCCATATCCAAGGTAAAAAGTATGCATGTATGATGTTTCCTGCTCCAGTTACATGTGTGCATGAAGCAGCACCAAGTTCACCAACACTCTCGTCTGCAACCGAGATATTCTAGTCGTTGGGATTAAAGATTCATGGTAGTGAGACGCCAGACGGTTCACAGCTTGGACCCGTGGGGAAATGTGCTTCAATTACCCCCACGGTGAACACTGTGCTCTCTGCCCCCTTTGCCTACTGTACATGTAGAACCATGTAATGAGGCTGTCCCTAGCTGACGCCAATTTCTTGAGGTTTCTAGTCCATATGTTTGGCAATTAATCAGCTCAAGATAGAACTGAAAAGTGATTAATGAACTGTTTTTGAACAAGGAAAGCAAATCTGAACCAAGACTACATGTAGAACCTGAGACCTCTAGACTGCTGTTAAATGTGTACTCGTACAACTATGCACATTGCACAGTCCAATTGAACTCAAACAAACTTGTCACAAGTGGCATGGTACATATGGTACATACATGTATTTGCAAACCATACTTGTGCAAATTTAACACTGCTTTAACCCTAACATCACTTAAAACTACAAACTAATACTAGTAGTAAAATGTAGTATGCAGTACTCTCACCTACTTGTGCGCAATGCCTGTAGTAATTTTTATTATTTGGTACTTCACCCCAAATAGTGTACGTATAGTAGGCCTGTCCTGGGTATCCGGGTATCCGGGTACCCGATTGCCGGTGTCAATACCCGGATCCATTTTTCCAGTTCGGGTACCCGCAACTTAAGGTGAAAAATTTAAGTAAGATTTCAGACCAAAAAATAAGTAAATAAATAAAGACTAATTGATCCATTTCCAACTCTGTTTCGACCCGAAAGACCTGAACCATCTGACGGTGTTTTGAAAACAATGCGTCAACCAAAATGCAGTAAATGGAAAGTGTCAATAATGTGGCCGGCCAATATGCTGTTTACATGTATATCTTATCTTGGCTATCTTGTTACTCTGTCAATGGAATGTGAGCTGCGACGCTGCGGCGGAACTCCGCGGTATGATCAAAGAGCGGGTGGGAGTTATTGATCTTGAGAAAGTGAATGTTGTTCAGATACATGTACTGGGGCAGCGGAAGTGCTCAGTGCTCTCAGTATTACAGGTATACATTAAAACGTAAATAGAAAGGCTTTGCTGGGAGGCTTTGTTTGGAGTAATATATTTTATAGTGACGTGTGATTATTTTGGTGTCTGACACCATGCGTCTTGTCAACTCGTACCCAAGTCAACTTGTGCTCCCCTCGATCTCTGTGGATGATTTAAAATTTAATATTTTTTAATATCTGAACCTTCTAAATGATATATTTTTTTAATCAACAAAACTGGCAAGTTCTTTCTGGAAGGCAAATGATAGTGTACAAGAAACAAACCTGTATGGGAAACCCAAACAAGTATTATAGGGTGGAGAAACACAAAAGAGAGATTAAGGACCAAATGAGAGTGGCAGAGGGTGAACATCAAAGGGAGTGCATAAGGGGAGGGGACAGCAAGGGACAAAGGAGTGTGGTATATTTTTTCTCAAGACTGGACGACTGGTAATGACTGATCGTAACCTTGTTTAAGGCGATTATACTACCCCACTTTGTTTTTCTTGTACGGAGTCCAGGGCTCGCTAAATTGGCAATACGCACATTTTTTACACTAATATTTTAATCCACGGCATTTTAGAACTTTCAGCACCGTGCACAGCGGCGAAAAAAGATCGACATTCAAACCTTGATGTTGCACGACTTGACTGTGTGGCGCGTACGTGCTGTGGTGCATGGTGGTACGTCCGGTCGAATCGTTGGCATAAACAATGAAAACGCTGCCTATTGTCGACAGAACGCAACATTGCCTGGAAATTTGCAGCCACAGATATTTCCTAAAACCCATGGGCCAGCATTCGCCATAAGCATCTAACATAAGCCATTCGGCGTTCGCCATAAGCATCGAACATAAGCCATTCGACGTCCGCAGTACGACTTCGGTCATTCGACCGATTAGTGCAAACTGCTGTTCGCTTGCATTTTGGTGCAAATGTTCACCATAAACATGCAGTACCATGCGTCCGCGATTGCGATCGGCAGCAGCAATGGCGCTGGCCGAGTGAATGCACCGTGAATCTAGCGTGGACTATACTACGGCACCAAATACCGAAGGACAACTAAATTTTTAAGAATTTTGCGAGCCTGGGAGCTTGATATTTTTGACAGCGCCGTCCCTTCATAGAAGAGCCGCCCAAGTAAATTGCTTTGGACAAGGCTTTACCCTTTACCGGTATACCAAGAAGATAGTGGCACATTTAGTGGAGTTGCCCGATCACAGGCTACATTGTATTACGAACGTTGCGACATCTGGTCCGCCTCGAACAACCAATAATTGCACATAAAGATGGGCCAAGAATTAAAGGAAACATGCTTCTGAAACTGGCCGGATCACATTTTATTTCATGAATAAATTCATTTGTATTAAATGTGAATTAAAAGCCAAAGTGAAGTGAAGTTTTAGTGTGATTATTTGCCCCCCAAAAAATTACCCCCCCCCCCCCTTTTGGGAATTTGTTGAGACTCAAATTGAGGGCGCTGTTCGTGACGTAGACCGAGGCGCCAAAATTCATGGATCGACTCAATAGTCTGGACCCGTAAATGACGCATGTAAATATCGTATACACAGTTGCAACAACTAACATCGAACTTACCCTGATTTTTTCTCTTTTAGCGTAGGCTCCTCGGGGAATGGGCCGTTTAACTGCTTTCGCCTGTACCTTACTCACATCTGGGAACTTTGTTGGGATGGCAGTGGACTTGAGCATATTTTTAATGGTCATCCCATGATTTGAAAATACCAGTATCGAAACACGACGGCTCACAGTGGTCGCTATACATAATGCTGAGAAGCTACTGGGGCCGGACCACTTCGCTCTTGTCACCTTCACTTTCGCCGTCCAAATTCTCTGATATTTCGCATCAGTTGGAAATAAATGAAGACTTACTCCAGCCTTCGTTGTTTTGCTGCACCCAGCAGCCACACACCTTGTCGGCATGGCCGAAAAACACTATTTTGCTTAGATTTTAGACGAAGAATTTTCGCCGTTCTGCACACACACGTACATGTACACTCAATGCATACGCATGATGAATGGGGCCGGCTCGCGCAGCAGAATCTGTAATGTGCCTCGGTCTACATCACACACTTATGTTATTGAGGGTCCCACTTGGACAAACATTTTTTAAAATTGTTTTCTCATATTTAATCTGGGAAATAATTGTCTCCGGACACAAAACATCATTGTCAAAATAATACTTTATTGTTTTAAGCAAGGAATAATGCAATATAAATCCTAAATCATGTTTCCTTTAAGCCGTAGTAGATTAATCATGCAGTTCAGTGAGTCCACCTCGCACACGTGCCGTCCAATCAGCACACTGGGCTCCTTCGAAATAGCATGTTGCGACATCGTAACTCGTAAGTAGGCCTACATGTAGTCATATAAACATCGCAAGAATAATACCTCCACGGATTAATAACAAGCCTGGAACGATTGCGACATCGTTGTAAAGTTTCGGGTATTATTTTTTTAAATGCTTCCAATTTCAATTTTCTCGGAGTCAATTGACGTGGAATCATGCCAGATCGACGACCGGCTTGCTATACGCACATGTAGAAAGTAAATACTTCTTTCTTTAGCGGTGAAGCCGCACACTACTTTTTAAATATTTATTACGACATGTAGACAGCATACACAGTGTTTTTTTCTTTTTCTGAACGGTCCACTTTCGGGTACCCGAAAACCGAGCCGGTACGGCGTTCGGGTACCCGGATCCAAAATTACCCGTGAATGCACAGGCCTAAGTACGTACATGTAGTAATAGGCTGTATGTAGTACTAAGGTTGCTCGGTTTAGAGGGAAAATACTCGTTATCATCTAAGGTGGAAACACAGTATGAATTACTGGTTTTCATAGATACATTTTTTTTTCTTAATAGCCAGCCAATTCATTGACACAAATATAATTTACCCAGTAACTTAACTGTATTACCGGTACATAGAAGTAGTACGGTAGTTGCCAGTATCTAGATAGACTGCTGTACACACCCATTCATTAGTCACAGAGAGACTCGGTGCTATAAAATACTAAGTAGTATTCTGTAGTACCGTACTCAGTTCTTTATACCAAAGTAATGCCTACATGTAGTATAGGACGTTAGGGTTAAATTACCATTGCGGGTTGTACTTTTTTCACTTGTTAGGCACTGTGTTCTTTGTATAGCATGGTATAAATGTTATTATTTATTTATTTATTTATTTATTCATTTTAGGACTGTAAATATTTAGAAAATATCTGAAATTCTGGTACATTTTCAAACATTCTGATAAATTTCTACAATTTTTCTAAACTTTTCAACGTACATGTACAGTACATGTACGTATATGTACACGTGTATCAAATTTTCACCAATTGGAAACTTTCCAATAATTTTACAAATAATAAAAAAAAACAATTTTACCCCCCCTAAAAAACGCAGTCTAGAACCAAGCAACATGAACACGTAAGCAAACGATTAATAAATGTACACTGCACGTGTAGTTTGCACATCTTCAAATGTCACAACACTTGTGAAAGGGATGGAGAATGCACACCACTTTACTGTATTTGCTGCAAAAATATTGACCAAAATGCTGTCCTGTGAATATTAATTTACATCCAATACATTGTACACATATGTACATCACATCTATAGGAAACGTAATTTGAGTGCTTTTAAATTTATTACCGGCAGATCATCTAACTGACCAAATAAGCCTTCAATCTGTCCCCAAAATTTGCATGTATACACATACATGTAGTTGTATACGTTATGTATGAATAGATAACGTACAATGTAAGCTGCAATAAGCCAGTTCAACTGCGCATACATGCACAATGACATATGTACATGTAGTTTATCCCGAATGACCCGCATGACCTAGCGTGCACATATGAATGCGCAAGGTGGTCGCACAATGTGCGTTAGCGTAACATCACATGACAGCAATTTTATCCCGAATAACCTTTGACCTTTGAGATACCAAACTGGCTTATATGAGTCTTAGTATTTCTTAACAATGTACATGTTGTATGTTTGACCCCTTGGGTCGCGGCGGTTCTGGCAGCCAAAGCGAACCGCTAGAATGTGTTTGTGCAGTCAAGCGTATTATAAACAATAATCCAACAATGGATTGAAACTGCACAAACAGCGGCCAGTGGCGTCATCCGGCCTGGTGACACTGGTTTTTTTTGCGCCCACAGGCGTCATCCGTACGCAAGGGGTTGGGGCCCGTGATTCAAACCTGTAAGGACATGCAGCATTTGCATAAATTTCCAACCACTGTACGTTATCAATCATGTCAATGTGTACAAAAATATGAAGGATACCTCTTCTGATAAGCAGATTGATACACAATCCTCTTTGTGTGACATCATTTGGACCAAGTAAGCACACATCTTGTTTCATGCACATTCCATAGAGCCCAACATACATTTATTTGGGACCGAGTGTACATTGTATACATTATGTATCCAATGTACACATGTACATGAGCGTACATACTTAAACAGTTGAATGAAATTACAATTAATAATGCTGATTTATAGTGTACTGTACATGAATGCCCCATTGTTTGCCGAGTAATTGAAAATACGAGGCTGCAAATTCATTTAATTCTACCCTCTGACCTTCACGCTTCAAATCAGCATCTCAAGATTACTCATTTGTTTGTTCAGACAATTATATTGCTCGCGGGAAATTATTAGTAAATATTAAGTGCAGCATGAGCAATAAGGATTACATGTACTATAAAAGCACAATGCACAAACCCTAACAGCCCAAGGCTTTTTACTAGAATCCTTCCCTAACCACACAAACTCCAACACTGTGTAGTAAACCAATGGCACATTCTTTGTACTTGGACAAAATCAGGGCATCAAGTCCCATGCAAAGTGATGGTGCCAAGGCTCTACAGTACCCAATCACACAAAATTCAACACAAATGGGGTGTTTGATTTTGGCAGGTTAGGGATGGTTAGGGTTAAGCAAAATGTATATGTACGGTACTGCAGTGCTGTTTAGTGATAGGAGTCATTCCTTTTTATCATGTATGTGGCGCTCTCAATAGAGAACAGTCTCTCATAACAAAAATTAATTTCCAGATTTGTATACCATTGAAAACAACACACCATTAGCTTTAAAATGATGAAAGAATGATTAAAATCGGAGTAGTATTCAAGAAGTTATGATAATTTTAGTTTTATTAGATTTTATTAGTTTGTCCTTCATTTCCGCACCGCTGAACGGGGTAGCCTTGGTATCTCCTACATGTACATGTATGTAAGTGTCTCTCATTAAATTATTTGTGGAAATATCTTCCAGATCGGCCAATCAATGAAGAGTTTAAACCACAAACTTTAAATTCATACCAAGTTTGTTATGATTGCATTCCAAATGGCGATGTGCACGAATCGAAAAATGAAATCTAAACGAACAGGGGTGAGATTTGTCAGGATTTTTCCCGATTTCAGGATTTTTTGGCAGGAATTTTACTGAACTCAGATTTTTTTTAAGAATCTCTTTTGAAATCTGGAATTCCCAAGGTGTTACCCCACAGGTATATCTACCTGTAAAAGTGCTTTTAGGCAAATACAAACCATAAACCCTACATGTATGTTGCTCTGGGGTCCTCGGTGACCCCCAAACACTGCAGATTTCGTAGATATTTTTTAATTTTGGCCAATATCACCCCTGTATGAAGAAAACTTAACACAAATTCCGGTGATTATCAGTGAGTTTAATCTCTTTTTTATAACATTTTATTGTACTAAAATTAAAAAACAAAAACAAAGTATGTTTTCATTTTAAACAAGCATTTTTTTAGCAATAAAACGAAAATCAAAGATTTTGACCCTCAATGGATTTTTGCCTGTAGCTCAAAACGGAGGATTGCGACTTCCGACTGGTCCCTTGTAAGAATGGCACATACACGTATACATGTAGTACATTTTTCATTGTAATTTTGGTTATGAATTAGCAGTATTTAAAAAATGTTGTACATTAAAATTCCTCTTTTTCCCTCAAAAGATGACATTGTTATTTCCCAGCTCAGCTTGATCAGAAAACAGATTACTTTTATAACTTTAGAAGGATGTTGAACAAATTATAGAGTGCCCAGAAGTACAACATCCTTGCCAAATATACATTGTTGGATCTGGAGGTCAAATTGCATGCTTTATGCATGATGGAAGGTAATAAGAGGGCCTGATATTTCCATCAAGTAGAATCTTTCTCAAAAGCCGCATTCGCATTTGTAAAATTATAAAAAGTTACCGTGCGTACATGTAACTGTTAACATTCCACTGTGGATATTATTCCTTGCGTTCGCACTTGGATTACACTGCTCGCGGAAAGTCCCTGGCAGATACATTTTGCAGTGTTCAAAATGCACGTTTTACATTTCCAGTGGCTGTCCGCACTGGACTTTCGGCGACGTAAAACTGGCCACGTAACTCTTCCACTGCACGGTTGGCCCTGTAAAAGTTCCCGCTGCGGAAGGATAAACGGACAACCAACGATCGACACTTGACAATTTGGACAGTTTACCGGCTGTCCGCACTGGTAAAGTTGACAGCAGTCTCTGTATGTTTTACACGGCTAAAGGCTCTTTTACTAGGATAGAAAGGTTACGCCCTCTTAACTTTCATATACATGTACATGTATCAACTCATTCCAGTTGGCATGTAGTTTATTTAATATGTCAATATATTACATTGAAAATATGCTGATTAGTGATTACTCCATCAAGATTAAGGATTTAGAATTCGAGTTGGCTTAAATTCAGGCAATTCACGAACAGATCACCACCATACTAAGGACCCGGAGAGGCTTTTTTTTCTTTTTAACAGTTGACATATCAGTTAACATTATTAACCCTAACCTCCCTAAATCCATCAAAATCCATTTCCCCAGAAATTATTAGTACCAAGTCCATCAAATTCCACCTTCGTTGTATAATAGTGGTGGTCTTGTGGTGGATTTCAGCGGATTTGGTCCTAAAGCATTATGGGAAGCAGGGTCAGTGATGGATTTTGGCAGACTTGGTCCAGTACTTAGTAAAAGACACTAGGGAGTTAGGGTTTTAATCCAGCACTGGGCCTTTCCACAGTAAAGGGGTACAAAAGTGTGACATGGGATTGGGAAATGAAGCAGGATAATAATATAAACTTGTTTGTCCTCTTTTCCACTTGTACATTCCCACCCCATTGTTGAGAATTGTGCTCACTAAGAATTTAAGACTTTCCAGGCAAATTTTACAAGATATGTATGCTCACAATATGCTACGTGCGTAACATGGACAGAAAGTTTGTTAATATTGATAGAAAGTTTTAATTACAATAAATGTCTTTATCAAATATTGAGCTTTTCATTCTTATCCCTACAGCATTGTTACCTGTAAAAACCAAGACAATCTACTGTATATTTAAGATGTTACAGGTTATGTACAGAATATTATGTACGTAACGTGGACAGAAATTTGTCACAACATTTCTGTCCACGTTACGTACGTTACCTGTAAGTGTCTTTTAAACACCAACAAAATTGTGTTTATTGTGGCTGCTAGCACTCCTAAATGGGTTATTAAAATATGAATAAGATGACATTTGGGTAGATTCATGTACATGGTTATTAGTTTCCTGTCAATTTGTAGTAAAAATTCTGTCCTTGTTACATACGTAATTATTTACGACGACCCCTGTAATTTTTAAAGTACAGAGAAAGTTCTCTGTATTTTTTGTACACATGATCATTAGGGCCTCGGGAATGTACAGGAAACAACTAAACAAAATATCTTGCTTCGTTGTACCATCCAGTGTCCCCCCTCAAATCCAAAATTTGCTATCAATTGTACCCCGTTGGTGTGGAAATGCCCCACTATTTATCGCCATATGATATTTCAGTTAAGCAGTATTTTATAAGCTTGCATTTGACAGCCTTGCAGATGAAAGGAGTCTTTGACCAAGTAGATGTTCAGATTTTTGTTTGCAAAGATACTGACAATTTGGGAGACCGCCAACATAGGGCAAGATAGCTCAGTTGGTAGAGTGCCGGTACGGTATTCTGGAGGTCACAGGTTCGAATCCCGCTCCTGCCAGTTTTCTTTGCTCACTTTGAAAATGTATTCAAATTTACCTAGTCAGTTTCCCTTGTGGATTGTTTGACGAATTATAAGTTTAAAAGTCGTATCCTCATTGAGTTACATTTTTTGTTAGTACATGCATACCAGGGGTCGAATTTCAGGTAAAAATCTACTAGCCAGCTGGGCTATAGTAGCACAAAATCTTTACTAGACCAGAAGGTATTTCACAAGACCAATGGTAAAAATAAGAACACACAGTGTTTTGAATGAGTGTGCTGTGTCGATTTGTTCCCCTTTGCCGACCTTGTTGGGGGAGGGGTTAGAAATGCCGTTTCGATTGAAACTCCCTGCCTCAACACTAAAAATGGCCATTCCAGAAATTATGGGGCTTTTTCAGTTTACTAGATTTAGGAAAAAATGGACTTTAGCGATAGCATTTCATGCAGTGTATGAAAACAAATCACTAGACCACCGGAATAGTTCGGTCAAGAGTTCACTAGACCAACGCTCAAGTCACTGTACTCGGTCCAGTGGTCCAGTGGATATTTCGATCCCTGCATACATGTACAAACTTGTAATCATTCAAAGTGCATGGTATACTACATGTAACTTTCTAATTTAATCCTAACCCCCTAGGCATTTTTACTAGGAGGCTTCCTCAACCTGTCAAAATCCAATACTGTGCAGTAAACCTATGGCACATTCTTTGGACTTGGACAAATTGGGGCATCGTAGCTCCATGTAAAGTAATGGTGCCAAGGCCCTGCAGTACTGAACCCATCAAAACTTGACAAAACCTGCTGTTGGAGTTTGCAAGGCTTTGGGGTAGTTAGGGTTAATGTGAACGCTAGAAAAAAGTCAGAACTTATCGATTTGTGAGTATTCTCATACCCTTCAAGAGAAAATCATTTTAACAACCAACGAATCAACCAGCAAGACAAACCAAATGGAGGGTGACTTTTGACTCCACCCATATGACCCCTGAACTCACCCATCTTAATCTGTAGAGGAGACGGTCTCCGGTAGGTCTTCAGACCATTGGTGAGTTTATGCCCATTTATGTCTCGGTCTGCGATGGTGCAATTGGACTGGTCTTTAATATGAACCTGTAAGTGTAAATGTCAACACGAATGTAAAAATGTTAACGAGAAAGTGAAAATGGGTGACTTGCCATGGGAATCACTAGCGATTCTTCTATTGGCCAGTCGACTTGTCTCAATGGACGATTTGTCTCGGGTCATGCTATTTAGTGTCAACAAGCGTCAAAAAAGCATCAACAACTTGTAAAAGCACTGTTAACTCCATGAGTACGGTATTTTACGGAAGACGTCGGGGTGCCGCGACGGCTCTGGCAGCCAAGCAAACCGCTACAATGTGTTTGTGCAGTTAAGCGTAAGCTAACTTTTTTTTTTTTTATGCAAATCGCCCATCACAAGCCCTAGGGCACTCGAGGTGTGGGTTACTTAGGAATATGTGGAAGAACCAGCCCCTCACACTGAAATAAGATAATCTAATCTCTTCACAGCATGAATAGGGTCAGGATGGGTAACTAGTCCACTGCAAGGCATTAATAATGCCTCTACCCATATTAAGCATAGAAGTGCCAAAGCCCAGGACTGGGCTTGAACCCACAACCTGCAGAATTACCCACAGACCTTGAATTCAATGTGCCAAACCACTAGGCCAAGGCACTTCCACAATATACACAATATACACAATAACCCAACAATGGATTGAAACTGCACAAACAGCGGCCAATGGCATCATCCGGCCTAGTGGCACTGTTTTTTTTGCGCCATATGGCGTCATCCGTACGCAAGGGGTTAAGCTTAAACATGTTGTTCACAATATTTATTGGGCTCCTATGATTATTTAAAAGTATCATAAGTAGGCCTATTTAAAAGTATCTTAAAATGTGCGATTTTTAAGCGAAAAAGTACGACATCAACAGTGCTTTTTCCCGGCAGCCATCTTGTTTTTCTGGGACATGGTGCAATCGCGCATGCGCAAAGGAGAAAACAAAGTTGGCGGCGCCCATTCATCGTAATTTTGTCGTCATAAAATTTCGTTTTTATGTGGGATTGTGAACGAGAATTCGCCCAATTTCTTACATAATACGAGATGCGAGAGTCAAGTATAGCTTTTGTGAAGCTTAAATGTGCATTTTGAGCTTGTTGACGCTTTGTTGATGCTTGACGCTAAATAGCGTGACCGCTTGTCTCAATGCCAATGGCAATGGACGACTTGTCACTTGTCTTCCCATTTGACGCAAAGACGGTCGAGTTGTCTTTAACAGTCGAGTTGTCTTTACGGTCGAGTTGTCTCGAGTCAAGTCAGCCAACAGTCGAGTTGTCCGAGCCCACGCCCCCATACAGCACATACCATACACACGATGTAGTGCCTACGCATGCACGTACACACAGTCGTGTATTTCGCAATCGCTTGATGAGCAGTTGAGCATGTTGAGAAAATGGGAAATAAGTCAACAACAAAATGTTTCATAATTTGGTTGAAAAAGTGACAAAAATTAACACTTACC
The DNA here is from genome assembly GCA_037893225.1 of Hippasteria phrygiana. Taxonomy (NCBI): domain Eukaryota; kingdom Metazoa; phylum Echinodermata; class Asteroidea; order Valvatida; family Goniasteridae; genus Hippasteria; species Hippasteria phrygiana. The sequence goes on from JAZGUH010000905.1 coordinate 161,481, forward strand.
TTAACGTTGTTATTGACTGAAGTAGAGTATCCACTGTCTGTTTCGTCTTCGTCCATTTTCTTTCAAAAAATATGCCATTCGATTCTGAAAACCATCGCTAACGTTATGACTTCCACATGCCAGATGCTCGATCGAAAAGTAAACTTCGTTGAAAATGTTAAATAGCGCCCTCTTTTGGTCTCCAAACCAGAACATAATCAACGACAGTTATATGAATATACAGTTAAACTAATAAAACAGTCGTAAATGCAATGTACAGCTCGTTCACATATTTAATTAATATAGCTAGCAACTACCTATTAACATATTTCTCTTATTTATTTAAAATAGGATACAAAAATTAAATTTATAAAATAAAAATAAATTATCTTGTTTAATGCTTTCAATAAGTACTCAAATTGATAAAGCAGATAAAAAATTATTGGAATACGAAACCAAGATCAAACAGCGCATGCTCAGTTACCCTAACAACAAACTACACTTATCACGGCCTTCGAAATGATCAAAGAGAATAAAATCTGATCTGAGGTTTCGGATTTTATGTGGATTTGAACACAGAATCAACGAAAATGCCGGTGAAGGGACCAGTGAAAAATAAACAGGTAAATATTTCCCCGCAATTTCCTATCTTTTAACTTGCTTCTTATGCCTTTGCGCTGAGTTTGGACCAGTCTGTGTTAGACACATTAAGCTGTAGCTTGAAAATTCCAGCTCTAGGCTCAAGTTAAGATTCTAATGGCGAATCTTGAGCCTAGAGCTGGAATTTTCAAGCTAGAAGTGCTGTACAAATATTTCTTGTGTAACGTTAGTTTTGACCTTCATTGTTAGCTTCAAAGTTCAATAACTCTCTTGTCACGAAATTTACTGCCCCAACATTTCATGGGATTTACCTTGATATAGCTTACTCCTTACTATGAGGTTCCTGACATGAACCTCATAGGAAGACGCCGATTTTTCCCATAGGCTAGTACAGCAAGAATAAGAACGTCATTTCCATGCAACACGTTTCTACATTTTTCGCCGTGAATTACTTCATGGCTGCCCCCCCAAAAAATAATATGCCGCATTTACCTCCTCACCTCGGTTGCGCCAAGTCAATTTTCGCCTGAAACGGGTCCAATTTGCGGGAAAAAAAAAAAAAAAATGCAGTCGTTCCGAAGCGATCACACACGCACACCATCAATTAAGCCGCACACACGAAGCTCCTGTAAGATATCCCAGCATGCATCCAGCCGGGTAATGTGCGGGGGGGCCGTGGGTCGGTCAAGTCATGATTATTCATCGAAAATTCGAAGCGCGGTACGGCAGGCAACTGCCGCGTGTCCGTTATATACCGTCTGCGACGACAGGCAATGCATGCAGACGGTATATAACGGACACGCGGCAGTTGCCTGCCGTACCGCGCTTCGAATTTTCGATGAATAATCATGACTTGACCGACCCACGGCCCCCCGCAAAACAGGAGCTTCGTGTGTGCGGCTTAATCGATGGTGTGCGTGTGTGATCGCTTCGGAACGACTGCATTTTTTTTTTTTTTTTCCCGCAAATTGGACCCGTTTCAGGCGAAAATTGACTTGGCGCAACCGAGGTGAGGAGGTAAATGCGGCATATTATTTTTGGGGGGGGCAGCCATGAAGTAATTCACGGCGAAAAATGTAGAAACGTGTTGCATGGAAATGACGTTCTTATTCTTGCTGTACTAGCCTATGGGAAAAATCGGCGTCTTCCTATGAGGTTCATGTCAGGAACCTCATAGTTCTAGGAGTAGATATAGCTATGTAGGGTGGGACGCTGTATTACCGCGGTACTTATCAGGGTGATATCACGTTTCCCGATCGGAATAGAGTTTGCTCACTAACCTTCCCGAATTGTCCCGTCTTTTATGTTGTATAACTCTTGCTCTTTTTAAACTGACATAAAAAATCCGACAGTGGTTTGGTTTATTCCCATGCGATGCCTGTGAAAATAGACATGCTCGTCATTGCTCGTCATTGCTCGGCGGAGTACAGACTCTGTATTATCGCGGTATGTGGGAAGTGTTTTTTACAATGATTTCAACTTTTTTATTCATGGTTAATGTTTGACCAAAACATCCCCTGAATAAAGTCTGATATTTTCCCTGTAAAGTTCAAGTTGATTAAAGACGATTAGGCCCTGCAAGATGATTTCTTAACACCCTGTCCCCCCTCGAAGGCGACAAAATTCACTGAGACAAGTCTACTGATTGACGATTGGGGGCGCCATTCACTTTACACGGTGCGTCGTTATATTTGTTTACCGCACTGTCCTTATTTTGATCCCGTAAATGTTTCTACGATTTCGCGGTGGAAATATCGTCCTTCGGCGTCATTTTGCATTTGCAGCTGTAGAATGGGAACCAGACAATGGAACTTCCATGGACAGAGCACCATTAACGATTCATGTTAAAATATAGACAGTACCTTTTAGCAGACACGGTGAGGCAAAATGTACAAGTTTTGGAAAACGTGAATATTTATTAAAAATCGGTAAAAGTCCCGACACAACATTTTTTAATCGTCATTTTTTTACACAAATCAGCAGAAAGTCCTTAATGCTTGATGAATTGGATATAAAATTGCCAGTCGAAGGAGTTTTGGCAACGGAAAAAAAAGGAATTTCCGATGCCGCGATAATAGAGTTGCCGCGATAATAGGGAGTCCGACTATACCCATAGGCTAGTCCGAGTAACTTGGACCCTTCATATCGCCTTTTTTAACATTTGGCGATAGTAGGGTCCAAGTCGATTGCGCGATAGAGAATGGCCAAAAATTCAATCCAAACAAAAAACATCAGAATTCAACCTTACAACGGCCACCAAAATACTAGATACGCCACTACTTCCAAAAATGTAAGGCTCTCCGTTAGCCTTACAACGATATTTGTTTTTGGTCCCCGTAACTCAATGGGATTTGCAATACGCTCTTGTGAGATCATTTACAATGTTCCAGAATTCCACTTTCCCAAACGTTAATCTCCCCAGAAGGTTATCCAATCCCTGCTACATATCTTTCAGACTTTTGCGGCACATTTGCGGAACATTGAAACGGACAATTTATTGAGTAATGGAGTTTTTACTCACCAACCGACGTATTCAGCCGAGATGAACATGGCGTCGCACAGCTGACTAATACAGTCCACCAGACTGCGCATGCGCGTGAAGTTTTCGAAGAGATTTGGGGCTTGACCATTTTTTGAAGGGGGGGCATCTTGTCTACATTGTGTAAAGCGCGTCATGCACACATCACCAAAGCGTGATGTAGACAAGATGCCCCCCCCTTCAAAAAATGGTCGAGCCCCAAATCTCTTCGAAAACTTCACGCGCATGCGCAGTCTGGTGGACTGTATTAGTCAGCTGTGCGACGCCATGTTCATCTCGGCTGAATACGTCGGTTGGTGAGTAAAAACTCCATTACTCAATAAATTGTCCGTTTCAATGTTCCGCAAATGTGCCGCAAAAGTCTGAAAGATATGTAGCAGGGATTGGATAACCTTCTGGGGAGATTAACGTTTGGGAAAGTGGAATTCTGGAACATTGTAAATGATCTCACAAGAGCGTATTGCAAATCCCATTGAGTTACGGGGACCAAAAACAAATATTGTTGTAAGGCTAACGGAGAGCCTTACATTTTTGGAAGTAATACGCCACCACCTGAACAAGTGGGGTTCCATGATCAGATAAATGTACCAAGGTTTACTTAACATCCAAATAAAAAGTGAAATTTTACCGTTTAATTCCCAGAGACCCCCGCAGAACATGTCTTTTCGCTTTTTTGGAGTTCAAATAGTGACTCCTCCATCTTGCATGACATACGTCACCCTGATGCGCAGCGCCCGCATGCACCTAGTCTAGGTTCCAAGACGTTCTTAGCGGTGCGACGTATAGCGCGCACGGCCGGCCGACAGCGCCCTCTCGCTACACATACACACGCCAAGGCGTGTGTACGTGCACTGTATATGTGACCCGCTCCAGAAAAAGGTGATATAAGTCGCGCTATGCATTTCCGTGTAATGGCCCTTTCAAGTTGAGAGGGTGAAATTTTTCGTCAAAATTCATTTTTTGTTTTTTGTCTTTAATGACATCTTAAATATCTAAAGTTTCAGGTTTGGTGCACAACAATGTTGATTTCAGTGAATAAAGTGCAAAAATAACCTTTTTAGAGTGCATTGTTCCATTGCATTGTATTAGAACTAGCTATTTCAAAGCCTGTTTTCTCTTTTGTGCAATTTGAACTCCATAGAACTAATTAATATGCAAAAACGCGATATCTCCAGAACGGAAAGGGCTTTTGAGCTCTATCATGTACCACATGAAAGCTTGCATTGCGGGCTTTCCAAACATACATAAAACTCATTTTTCATATTTTGCGACATAATATACCTTTTTCCAGAGCGGGTCACATATATCTCCGAGGACAAGAGAAGAAAGGAAACACAAAGAAACCTTTCAGTCCTCGAACGTAGAGTCTTTTGTTGAAATCGGTCCTCGAACGTAAGGATACGTGCTTAGTCTATGGGGGTTGGTTATATTAAAGGAACAATAGGAAACACAAAGCATTGTCCTCGGACGTATTGGGGAAGTACGACTGTGTGTTTGTGTTTGTGTAGCTAGAGGGCGCTGCCGTGCGCGCTGTACGTCGCACCGCGCTAAGGACGTCTTGGAACCAAGACTAGCATGCACCGCGCGACAACCTGTTTATGCCGGCGACTGTTTCGTGAAGAATTTCCTACCCCATGACGCGCGTGCAACCTCGAATCAATATACTACACATGCTACATGTATAACTCTATGATCTACACACGAACACGTACAGCGACCGTTTTACCACTTGCGAAACAGTCGCCGGCAGGTTGTCGGGCGGTGCATGCGGGCGCTGCGCATCAGGGTGACGTCATGCACGGTCGAGGGGTACGGGTGGGTACGGTCACTATTCGAACTACGTACTGACTGACTACAAAAAAGCGAAAAGACATGTTCTGCGGGGGTCTCTGGGAATTAAACGGTAAAATTTCACTTTTTATTTGGATGTTAAGTAAACCTTGGTACATTTATCTGATCATGGAACCCCACTTGTTCAGGTGGTGGCGTATCTAGTATTTTGGTGGCCGTTGTAAGGTTGAATTCTGATGTTTTTTGTTTGGATTGAATTTTTGGCCATTCTCTATCGCGCAATCGACTTGGACCCTACTATCGCCAGATCATGTCCAAATGTTAAAAAAGGCGATATGAAGGGTCCAAGTTACTCGGACTACCCATAGGCTACCCCTAGAACTATGGGGTTCCGACAGGAACCCCATAGAAAGACGCTGATTTTTCCCATAGGCTAGTACAGCAAGAATAAGAAAGTCATTCCCATGCAAACACGTTTCTACATTGTACACGAGAATTACTGCACGGTTGTTCTCGAAAAATTATAATATGCCTCATTTACATCCTCACCTTGCTTGCGCCAAGTCAATTTTCGCCTGAAACGGTTCCAATTTGCGGGGAAAAAATGACAAAAATCTTCAGTCGTTCCGAAGCGATCACACACACACACCATCGAGGAAGCCGCACACACGAAGCTCCTGTTTTGCGGGGGGGGCCGTGGGTCGGTCAAGTCATGATTATTCATTGAAAATTTGAAGCGCGGTACGACAGGCAATGCATGCAGACGGTATATAACGGACACGCGGCAGTTGCCTGCCGTACCGCGCTTCAAATTTTCGATGAATAATCATGACTTGACCGACCCACGGCCCCCCCGCAAAACAGGAGCTTCGTGTGTGCGGCTTCCTCGATGGTGTGTGTGTGTGATCGCTTCAGAACGACTGAAGATTTTTGTCATTTTTTCCCCGCAAATTGGAACCGTTTCAGGCGAAAATTGACTTGGCGCAAGCAAGGTGAGGATGTAAATGAGGCATATTATAATTTTTCGAGAACAACCGTGCAGTAATTCTCGTGTACAATGTAGAAACGTGATTGCATGGGAATGACTTTCTTATTCTTGCTGTACTAGCCTATGGGAAAAATCGGCGTCTTTCTATGGGGTTCCTGTCGGAACCCCATAGTTCTAGGGGTACCCATAGGCTCGGTTCAGTTCCTTGAAATGTCACTCAAAAAGTGAAATTCTATGGAAATTTCTCTTACCAAGAGGCAAGACCACACAGCTAACGCCACTCTACTTTTTCTAGCCCAGTATGGACTCCCTTCGCGTTGTTGCGGAGGAAGTCCAGAATATGAAGCTACTGGAAGTAGTCGAACAAAATTAGAAACAAAATTACAATATTTTTACCTCACTGTAGACACTAATTTCACGCCCATTATACTCTTTGTGTCTTTTATCTATCCGTCCGTGAGGTTCACGAATTCCTTAGGCTTATGCTTCGCTGGCTGACTTTTTAAAGGAAATTAAACTCAAAAGCAACGTTAAACTTGTAGACTCTTCTCATCAGTTTCAGACCGAGTATACGTACATTATACGTATGTGTGCATTTAATAAACCTTTTCGACATTCTCAAAGCATCATCATGGGAACTGCATCATCCCCTACTGGCATTAGAAGAGCAAGCGCATATAGAACGGACGTGATTGGTCGCATGGGTCACATGTTGGTTGTCATGCTTGCAAAAATCCTCTTCTGATTTGCTAATAATATGACATTATTGGCTGTTCTAATTCCAGAAATTTGCAAACATCAGTAACTGGTACCCTGAGAGGGATTCCCCAATTATTTCCTTTATTTTTATTGCCATTTAAAATTGATTTTTCTGGTTATTATTTTTCTTATGTTCCATGCAAAGATATGTGAAAAGGGTATCTCTCAACTCATGACAGATATTTAGCATAAAATCAATTAATATTTGGACTGGTTCACAGCGCCATAGGCTTGTGTGTAAATTACATGGTTTGTTTGGACTCCAAACCCACAATGCATTGAGAATGTTGAAAAGGTTTATTACGCGTGCACGCAAGCACTAGTGTAGCCTCTCCACGTGTGCACGTGCACGCACAATGCGCACGCGCAATTTGCCTAGTAACTGTCCTCCTTACACGCAGGCGCAATAACTTGTGGGCGTTGCAACTTGCATGACGTTCGTGTTCGTACCGAGGATCCTGCTTTGAATTGACGATAGGCTAGCTTGAAAATTCCAGCTCTAGGCTCATGACATGTGAGATTCGCCATTTAGAGCTGGTAGGACTTCCATAGGGTTCGCAAGGGTCGGTTTTGATATTGCCGATATCTTCTGTTTCCCTGAATATATCAACCAAACACTCACCTTGCCGGCAGAGTAGTAATTCATGCAGCTTGTCATCCCCTCAAAATGAGAATATGCTCAAGTTAAACCCGAAAAAAAGAATTTTTCGTGCAACTTTGGTGCATGCACAAACCAGCTGTGTACAAAGTAATGGAGCAGATTTTTGAACATAAACGATGTTTTCCGATCGATTATCGGCCAGCGGCACTGCGCGCGCCTAGGGGCTCGATATCCAACGGCTGTTTGCTGATCGCTGTCAGTATTTCATCTATAATAACCTCCCAAATTGGCTACATGCAGCCATTTCCCATAAATTCGTGTGTAGACTACACAGAAAACACTTTACAAGACCGTACCGCGCAGCCAGCCCAAACGGTAGTGCGCTTGCGAGTGGTTGCCAGGCAAATCGCGCGTGCGCATTGCGCCTGCGCTGCACGCTTCAGCATCGCAGAATTCCGGAGGTCGCGCGTGCAAACACACACGTGTGCCGTATAGTACGTCATAGTAACTCGGTATGAAACTGATGGAAAGAGTCTGGAAGTTTAACGTTGCTTTGAGTTTATTTTCCTGGAAAACGTCGGCCAGCGTAGCATATGGAATTCCTGAACCTAACAGACAGATAGATAAGGACACAAAGAGTATGTGTGGGCATGAAATTAGCTTCTACAACGAGGTAAAACGTGAAAAAAATTCTGTTAAAGTTTTGATTTCAATTACTGCGAAATCTCATATCCTGGACGTTAGTCATAGTGCAATGAAGACATCGTCCAACCTGGGCTAAAGGCCGGTTCATACTCGGCGCGAAAGTGAACGCGAACACAAATTTGTGACGTCAGGGCAAGTTTTCGCCCTGCGAATTCGCAAAAGTTGAACACATTTCAACATGTGCGAATCTTCGCCGCGAATGTTTCACGACGTCAAATTTGCTTCGCATTCGTATTCGCGTGAAGTATGAACCGGCCTTAACGCCACTCCATTGTTTTGCATTGGGCTTTTGTCGCCTGAGGGCGCTTAACGCTCGTGACCAACCACAGTGCTGCTTTCATATCAACGCATGAAGCAAAGAAAAATACAAACTGCAGATTGTTTTTGCAGGAAACAGTCGTACGAATATTTGTTTCAGGTTCGTACGGCATATACTATATAGCAGCCGCGCTACTATACCACGCGCCGCGTCGCACCGCACACATGTAGGGGGGGGGGGGGGGGGGGGGGGCACATGGGCCGAGTGTGGTGGCCAGCTTACTGGCTGGTACATATTATAACCATTTCCCATGAACCTACCTACCCTGTTTTTGAAAGGCATGTAATCGGAAGCAGAACTAGGCCTATTATTTTTTTTCGGCCTAATGCTTCTTTGAAACACCAACGGTTGCCAGAATTTGTTTTAATGACGGCCATCTTGAAAATAAAAAATAAAAAGCCCCTCTTCCTCCTCTTTTTTTACAACCCGGACATGAAACATGTTTTTTTTTTACTCGGCCTTACATAATAGCGCAGTGCTATTTCCCGATCATGCTGATCCAGCCAACAGTTCGTTATAGTATTCATTCATGTATTCTCACTAATCTGCTTTCCTTTTCTTTTTCTCCTAGGTTGGAGGGGGCACTACCAGTCTGAAAGTGGGCAAGGGGCGCCCTCCCCGTGCCAGCATGGGAGGTGCCAAAGTGGCCCTCAAGGTAGCCCTGCAGATGATATTAGTCTCAGATGATATTAGTTAGTTTCATGCTTAAAAGGACTTCAAACCACACACTGGGCTTTCCCATGCGTGGGCCACGGTCCATCAGATTTGATGTATGAATGTCAAAATATGATACCAAAATAAATGTTATTAACCACACTAATGTAATTAAAATATTTTCAAAGTGAACAAAGAAACTAGCAGAAGCGGGATTCGAACCCGCGACCTCCGGGCCACCGCACCGGCGCTCTACCAACTAAGCCACCTTGCCCTATATGTTGGCAGTCTCCCAAATTGTCAGCACCTTTGTTCGGGTGGGCGCTAGTCAGAAGTCATAAACCCAGAATGCCGTATAGCCAGGGATCACACCCAATTTTACGATACAACCTGGGAAGCGACATTGTGGGGATCACTCAATGAGGATACGACTTTTTAACTTATAATTCGTCAAACAATCCACAAGGGAAACTGACTAGGTAAATTTGAATACATTTTCAAAGTGAACAAAGAAACTGGCAGGAGCGGGATTCGAACCCGCAACCTCCGGGCCACCGCACCAGCGCTTTACCAACTGAGCCACCTTGCCCTATATGTTGGCGGTCTCCCAAATTGTCAGCATCTTTGTTCGGGTGGGCGCTAGTCAGAAGTCGGAGGTCGCAGGTTCGAATCCCGCTCCTGCCAGTTTCTTTGTTCACTTTGAAAATGTATAATTCAAATTTACCTAGTCAGTTTCCCTTGTGGATTGTTTGACGTAATTAAAATATGATAGTACTTCACTTTCAACCTTGATTTTAATAACACAATGCACTCATCCAGACAACAAGCATACATGTATAAGGCCAAGTAAAAAAAAAAGGAAAGAGGAGAGGCTTTTATTTGTTATTTTCAAGATGGCTGCCATTCTTCACCAAGATGGCTGCCATTCTTCACCAAGATGGCCGCCATTCTTTACCAAGATGGCCACCATTCTTTACCAAGATGGCCGCCATTCTTTACCAAGATGGCCGCCATTCTTCACCAAGATGGCCGCCATTCTTCACCAAGATGGCCACTGTGTTTGCAAATCAAAGTGTGCATGTTAACCTCATAATTCGAGGGGATTTTTGGGTGAGAATGTGGTATAGCCATGCTCATCGAATAGGAGCTACAATCTGTGTGGCATTCTGTTTTATGAAAATTATTGTGGGCCTGTTTGTTTCACACAGCTCAGGATCCCGATCGGTGATCCAACCGCTGGTTCACTACATCCATGAGACGGGATCTGATGTGTGAACCAACACACGGATCACTCATTGAGATCCTGGTCTGTATGAAACAAACATGCCCTTTGTTTTCTGAATGGGCTGAGCTGGGAAACTACAACATTTGTGGGATTGTGAAGGAAACATTTTTTTAATTTTGCAAATTGATGACCCAATAATAATGAAAAATTTGACCTCAACTTCCGATCAATCTATTCTTCACATTGCTATAGGGTGAAGACAAACTGAAGAGTCTGTGGCTAGACTAGTCAGTGTTGGAGAGCAAGACATTCATAGAAAAGGTTATCAAAGGCAATAGTGACAATGTGAGACTCCAGACACTTACAAACTATCATCTCCATTGCTAATTTTTGACAAGGTGTATGTACCATGCTTTTATTTGCTATCTTGACTTTTAAAGAGGATGTTGATTGCTTAGAGAAGTCTGTGACATTTTGTAGTTTTATGTAAATTGCGTATTGTAAAATAAAACAGCAAATTGTTTCTTCCATGAAAAAACAAAACAGTATCGTTTTTATCGAGTCCCTTCTAGCCCACTGATGCCATTTGTCTAAAAGTTGTCGCTGCGGGCAGCAAACAAATCTGACGTCATAACACGAACTCCTCTTGTGTGTCTAGCACTAGGCACAAAAGGGGAGTTCGTGTTATGACATCAGATTTATTTGCTGCCCGCAGCGCCGACTTTTAGACAATTGGCACCTGCGGGCTATGCTGCGTGAGAGGGGACTTGATAAAAATCAGCAATCAATATCCTCTTTAACAAGCATTAAATGTACAGTGAATTGACAATTTGTTTGTCTTACCTTGAAATACTTCAGGATGATGTTCGAGATGATGTGACTGAGGTCGGAGAAGGAGGCCATGGTGAAGAATGGATGCAGGTGTGTACTGTTGTTGCATCATCATTTTAACCCCATGAGTACGGTATTTTACGGGAGACGTCGGGGTCTTGCAGCGGCTCTGGAAGCCAAGCGAACTGCTACAATGTGTGTGTGCAGTCAAGCGTAACATATACACAATTATTCAACAATGGATTGAAACTGCACAAACAGCGGCCAATGGCGTCATCCGGCCTGGTGGCACTGTTTTTTTTGCACCATATGGCGTCATCTGTACGCAAGGGGTTAAGCAAATTTGGCATCTGAAGTTAACCAGTTCACGCCGGGATTATTTTGACATTCACCGGACCCAGGTGCGGGATTATTTTTCACGAACCTCGATGCCAGCCGGGTTCAGGCGGAACCAGGCCGTAATCTGCGGGTAGCACACCCTGATATTTCTGACCTCGCTCGCTGACAGATATTCCGAATACCGCAAAACCTTTGCGTGTATACACATTATCCGACGCAAACTGGTTAAGAAGTTTTTTGTTGTGCTTACTGCTTATTGTGTCAGTTTAATGGATGGAGGCTCTGTAAGCAAAAACATATGCTTTGTACTGACTGTAGTAGATAATTTTTTTCTCAGTTAGGGGTTTAACAAAATATGGCTTGTTGATTTTCCATACAGACTAAGTCTCTCATCAAGCCTGAAGATCAGCTGGATTTGACAGAAGTTGTAAGTATTGTGCTTTGTTGGTAACCAATGATTGTTTATAATGTAATTATTATATTGGGGTTTCATTTTTGTTTTTATTTTTGTTTTAATTTTTTAAGCTGCAAATCACCATCACAAGTTACATCAAGAGATTAATCCTTACAGTTCAGTTTTAATGGTCATTACACTTGAAATCCCATTTATGAATGCCTTTATCTTACTACATGTATCTTACTATAATTCCAGGAATCTTCATCTGTGTGTATGTGTGTACAGGTTCTGTATATATCTCTGAGGACAAGAGGAGAAAGGAAATACAAAGAAACCTTTCAGTCCTCGCACGTCAAGTCTTTTGTTGAAATCGGTCCTCGCACGTAGCAGTACGTGCTTAGTCTATGGGGTTGGGTTATATTAAAGGAACAATAGGAAACACAAAGCATTGTCCTCGCACATATTGGGAAAGTAAGACTGTGTTCTTACATTAGTCTACTTGTGGGGTGCATGCCATGGAAGAAAGGGTAACAATGGGGACGATGCTACCCCACAATTGGGTCTTTAGAAATCGACCTACCTCACAAAGTTGACGCTATGGCTTTTGAGATTTCAATGGAGACAAAGGAGAATAAAAGAAGGAAAGTAAAGTCCACAATAGAGGTACCCCGTATGAGTACATATGTGAGGATGTGTGTATGTGTCTGTCTGTAAATTCGATTATCTCCAGAACCGGACACTGTATGAAGTTGAAAAACGGCAGGTGTATTGCTCAGGACCCAATAATGAAGTTGTTTGGATGAGTGGTTCTAAAAATAAAGCGACCAAAAAAGCAGCAATACCAGAGGCCTAGACCCGCAAACGTGGCAGTATAGACCGCCACGCACTGCTGCACATTTTGAACGGGCACTGCCGTGCACTGCACTGCACTGCACCGCCACGGGTATAGACCGCCACGCATGCAATGGGGTGTGATCTAATATGCAAATTAGACGCATGCGCATCAGTGTTACCAAACAGCTCTTCCCAAGAAACTCACTTCCAAAGCTGTGATACACGTGTGGCATGGAAACATACACCCGTGGCTTTTTTAAAACGAAAGCCAAGCAATTTGTCTGTTTCAAACAGGCACATTTTAAACAGGCGCTGCACTAGTGTATAGAAACACATCTTTAAGAAAATTGTACAAAATTGCTTTCAACAGTCTCACTTACACGTTTTTCCATATGACCTGGGTTAAGTGCATGCACTGCAATTAACCCTCCTACAGTTATAACTATTGCAGCCTATCAAAAAGTCTACCCACCAACTCTCACAGCTTGTGTGTGTTTTAACCTGTCACTTGATAGGTTTTGATATATTTGGCTCCCTTTTGGCCCTGAGAGAGGGAGGGTTAAAGATTTGCCACTGAGTCGCCTTTATACTGTATGTGCACAAAGAGATGTAGCATTTTACGGGTGTTCATTGGCACATGGGTGTTGCATGAACTTATTGTTGGTGTTTGAAAATAATTAGGTTTACGACAGTTAAAAATCAATATTAAACAAAAGTTAATAATAATAATAATTGTTATGCTTATATAGCGCTTTTCATCGTATCAACGATCTCAAAGCACTTTACAATTATTACCCCGTTCATCAGGCCCTGGACCACGCGGCAGCCGATATCAGTGCTCAATTGGCCTCGACCCTCTCAGGTACCCATTTATACTCCTGGGTGGAGAGAGGAAATTGTAGTTAAGTGTCTTTCCCAAGGGCACAAACACCATGTTCTTGGCAGGGTTCGAACCCACGTACCATCGTACATGAGTCGAACACCGTAACCACTAGGCATTCTACAATCGCTCACATAAAACTCTGCCAGGCATTTATGAAGACAGTTTTAAAGTCACATTTTAGGTCCTTGAAAGCACTGGTCAGGTATTGATACCCACATTCTACTCTTAATTTGCAGGAGCTGAAGGAAGAATTCACCCGTATTCTGACAGCAAACAATCCCCACGCGCCACAGAATATTGTCAGGTACAACTTTAAGGTAAGATATTCAGAGTTATGAAAATGGATCACAAAAGTACCAGTTTGAGTAGTATGACATAACCGTTTCTGGAAAAAAGTAAACAGTGATTATCTTCAAATGGAATTTCTGCCATTCTTGACGTGGCTATTACACTGTACGCTCGGTGCTTTCTGAGAGCCCATGGGGGAAAACTTCACAGGCATACGTGGGCCCAAACCCAAGACCTGCTTACTACAGCTGACGTCGTAAGCCGTGTCCGCACTGTATGGACTTATTTTTTGGAAGGTTTTACCGAGACGATGGTAAAATGAAAAATGGTCAAATGTGACCACTGTCCGCACTTGGACTTTCGACACGGGAAAATTTTACCGAGACCGTGGGAGAAGTAACCGAGCTGTCAATATAAGGACTCATGAGGGCGCTTTGCGTGACCTTAATACATTGAAACGATTGACCCAAATCACGCGTGCCTTTTCATTTTTCCGGCTGATGTGTACACATAGGACTACAATAGCACCAATCAAACTTCTGACTGTATCAATAATAATATCTGCCATGATTGCAAACAAAAAAGGAACAACGCACTGGAATTTGGAAATTAGCCACGTGCACCGCACCGCGGTGAAGCAATGCAAAGCGCATGCGTGGTGTCCCAGTGTAGCATGACCTCGCGCTCGGGCCGGATGTACGCTTTCCTAAGCCGCCTTTACCGACTCGCACTGTCCGCACTGGACTTATCGTCTCGGGAAAAGTTACCTGGTCAGTTTTCCCAGGCAGCAGTTGCCCGGTAGAAGTAACCGCTGGACTCAGGAAAAGTAACTGAGAGGAAAACGTCCTAGGCTGTCCGCACTGGACTTAAAATGGGAAAAGTACCCATCGTCTCGGTAAGTTTTACCAAAATAAGTTCAATGCGGACAGGGCTTATACAAACCGCTCAACCACTGACCTTGACGTCGCCACTAGTAAACAGCAGGCCATGGGTTCAATTCCCGCCCAAGCACGCTGGCAAAGTTTTTTCCACATGCTCATGGAAAGCATTAAGCAGACAGTGCTAAATATCATGTCAGGAAGGGCAACAAATTTCATTTTACTTTATATCATCCCTGACATAAATTCAGGGGTGAGATTTGTCAGGATATTTTGTCGGGATTTCAGAATTTTTAAAGAATCTCTTCTGCAATCTGGAATTCCTGAGGTGTTGTCCTAAAGGTGTTTTTACCTGTAAAAGTGGATATAGACCAATCAAAATGGATATTTTAACCCCTTCAGTACGGTTATCGTGGTGAGGCGCTGGGGTGCCGGAGCGGCCTGTGCAGCCAAGCAAAACGGCCACAATGTGCTTCTGCATTTAAGCGTAACATACACAATAATCCAACAATGGATTGAAACTGCACAAACAGCGGCAAATGGCGTCATCCAGCCTGGTGCCACTGTTTTTGTGCGCCATTTGGCGTCATCCATACGGAAGGGGTTAAGGGGGTGCCTTTGGGCAAATACAAACTATTTGTTGATCTGGGGTCCTCATGGATTTTTCAAGGATTTTGGGGATTTTTCATTTTTGGCCAATCTCACCCCTGATAAATTCCACGTTCAGACAGTAATTATCTTGTTCTGTCCGTTATCTATAATTAAGTAGAAATAATGGTTTGCTCAGAGACACTGCCACAGGAGCGAGCTTGATTTCCCAAACAAATGCTGTTTTTAGTCTGTTCAGCAACTGGCACATAAAAGTCTTTGGGTTGTAAACCTATGTTGAAAACACACTAAACCATTTGAGCAGAGAATTATCAGTCTCTCACCGTGAGTATGCATTTTCAGTTTAGAGAGTTTAGTTCTGTTTGTAGATAGTTCTGTAGGCAGTTTCATCTTGGATGAATTCTTTTATAGGACCGGACCTTCAAGCAGACCTCTCATGTGGACCAGCTGGCTATCCACTTCTCATTGGATGGCAACATGATCCACAAAGACTCCGATGAGGCCAGACGACAGAGAGCCAAATATGGAGCTGTGGAAAGTAAGTCACACGCATTCAATGTACCCCTCACAGTCAGCATTATTAACCTTTGTTCATGTGTGTTATTTTGGATGTGTGTGAAAGGTCTTCATGACTGACATCTAAATACATTAATTTTATACGGTCAAATCTGAACTTACAAGAGATTTAGATTAAATTTATATATTTATATTTATTTATTTATTGTCCATTTATATGGAAAATTGCACTGTCGACCACAGCTGTCATTAACCCTCCCTCTCTCAGGGCCAAAATGGAGCCAACAACCCTATATATCAAAACCTATCAAGTGACAGGTTGAAACACACACAAGCTGTGAGAGTTGGTGGGTAGATTTTTTGATAGACTGTGATAGTTATAACTATATGAGGGTTAAAGACAATAAAAATTACATAAGGATCATAAAAATCCAATTACAAAGACGCAAATTACAAAAATGGACAATTATTTGTCGGCAGAGTACCGGTAATTCCTTAGCTTAACAATTTTTCCCACTGAAAGATCAAAATATTTGGGAAAAGTTGTGTTCAAATTTTTGTTTTCATAGTTAGTCATGTAAATAACATTTACACATCCTCTGCGTAAGAGATTGTATCTTTTGACTCCAAATGCATAGAACTAAGTCGTATCCTTATTGAGTGATCCCCACAATGTCGCTTCCCAGGTTGTATCGTAAAATTGGGTGTGATCCCTGGCTATACGGCATTCTGGGTTTATGACTTCTGACTAGCGCCCACCCGAACAAAGATACTGACGATTTGGGAGACCGCCAACATAGGGCAAGATAGCTCAGTTGGTTGAGCGCCAGTAGTTGCAAGTTCGAATCCCGCTCCTGCCAGTTTCTTTGTTCACTTTTGAAAATGTATTCAAATTTACCTAGTCAGTTTCCCCTGTGGATTGTAATTGACGCATCTAAATGATGTTACACTTACAAAGAGGATTGTAATATGCACATGTGTTTTTGCCCCTTCATTTATTGGTGTGTCACTAACTTTTGACAGTAACGCATGTGTGATTCTTGCCAATGTCTTTATAAATCATGCGTGTGTGTGTGTGTTTTTGATCCATTTAGTTGTAGGTAGAGCAAACCAAGAACATGTGTGACAGGTTTACAGAAATCAAAATAAGAAAAATGCTATTGAGAGTTCTGAAACTGATAAACTCGTAAGAAATAAAGATTTCAATTAGGGGTGTGCATCGGAACCGGGTACCCAAATACCCGACCGTTCATATCAGTAACCGGTTCCAGATTATGGAATCGAGTACCCGTACAACTTTACATTATCGCATAGCAATTTCCCAGACAATGAAAAAAGGAAAGATTTTGAATGCTATTTGTTAAATTAAAACCCGACTACATGGAAAACAGCACAGATTTCACGTTTATGACGCTCACGAAAATTGACAATAAAGGGATTTACCGGTCGTGGTTTTTGTAGTCAAGGTATGGATAAGAGCCTTGACAAGACACAATAGCATGCCTCATCCACCATAAATACAACTGTATAAAGCTTCCGGATAGCCGTCTTTTGTGATATGCCGGCGCATGCACGAGCCGGCACACGCAAAGGCGGAGAAGTGATCATGTTTACTAAACAGGCATGAGATTTTTCAGACTTTTTTCTGCAATAAGACTTTTTTGAATCTCAGAGAAAGACATTTTTACAACTTCCGGGATTGGAAGTTTTGGGTTAGGTTTCTTTAACGGGTACCCGGGTACCCGTATTTTTTTCAATCGGGTACCCGGTTCTTTTACTACCTGTAAATGCACACCCCTAATTTCAATGCATTTTTTTGTTTTAGTAATGCATGAAGACTTAGGGCAGAACAAAATCATGGGGCTGCGTAAAAACAATTGCTCACCACGCCCCTTCCAGAGGCCTATATAAAACTCACAATGTATGGGTGTACAGTGCGATATTTTTTTGTGGGCGGGGGAACCCCCCCAGGATTTTTTCTGTCGAAATATCTCAAGAGTACATGTAGCTCTTTCAACAAGTGACTAATTTTATTCATTGGATCACAGTTCCCACCGCAGCATATAACTGAGTAAGTGACCAGACCTTTATACTGAAATGATTTCTGCTCAGGAAAAAATCCACCTTTCCTACCTATCTCTTTTGAGATTAACATTTACTTTGGCATAATTTCCAAAAAGATACGTGAATAAATTAAGACAGACAACATTCCATCGTGATAAATTTGAGTGAAGTATATACGACTGCTGTTTTCATTGTCCTGCTATGCTAGCAAAATTCTTGCATTGTTTCTGTACAGATGAAGAAATTGTAAGCTTGGAAAGTTTCGTTATTGAAATGACGTCATCGTAGTTGGTTTTGCTGAATAATTTAGTCGTAGATTATGTCAGCGTAGACTAGCCTGCTTTCACCATCCGTGTGTGCTCTCTTTTTTTTTTTTTTTTTGTCAAAAGAATATCTCTTCTCAAAGAGAATGAAGAGTGGTGGTAGGTATTGCTTCAGTTTTTCTATCACCTAATACATTGTACCATATTCATTGGCTATTTATTACTGGTATAGTCACACTGCATATGAATGCTGTAGGCATATGTTAGTCTATGCTATTAAATGCATGTTACTCACACCATATAGCCATAGGGTATTAGTAACTGAAACATTTTGGGGACATACCGGAACCATTCATACATACTACCATGTTCAGATTTGCAAAGTGCAGCAAATTTGGAAATTCTACTTCCAAATTGTGGTTGAAACTTTATCCCATTGTGCGATGCAGTCAGTTATATCTATATAACTGACTGCATCGCACAATGGGACAAATTTTTTTTGCAGAGATTCCCTCAGTTTTTAAAACATTTCATCAGACTTTCCTTTACCAGCCTCATACATATGTACAAAGTGCATGGCACCCATGGAATTTTGCACGTTTTAGTAAATAAACTGTTTCTCTATATGTAGGACTCTCATGGGTTGGGTAAATCGCAGTATATGTGAAGAATCCTGTTTTCAAGTTGCATATTTGAAGGAAAAAAGAAGAGGATGAAGTGTTTTTTGGTTCTTTTTCTGTATACGTGTAGCATTTCTTTGGGGATGCTCTATATTACACATACATGAAGTTGCAACTTGCTGAAGTCTGGATTGATTGATACTAACGATCCGTTAAGCGATGCCCCTTGACTCACTGTCCAATTAACCCTAAGGCATTTTTGCTAGAACCCTGCCAGACGCATCAGATTGCATACTTTGTCACATTGACAAAGTGGAGCTGTCAGCACAGATGCACTGTGCTGCGTCTGGCAGGGTTGGGGTTAAGGAGCGGGGCTTAACCCATTCTGTCCGGCTGTTATTAATGGGGTGCTGGTATGCAAATACGGGCATGTGCAGCCAAGCGTAATGCACACAACATGCAAACAGTGGATTGAATATGCACAGGAATGTGCATATTATAGATGACAACCGACCAGGTGGTCTTTTTAAACTGCGGCTATAGCCTTCGTCAGTTCAATGGGTTAATGGTTCAGCCTTATAAGCTACTAATGCATGTGCTCTTGCATTTGCTACTAATTTGCTCCTATGCCCGGTAATACTTCAGAAATGCATTATCATGTTAAAATTGTGAAGAGGGATCATCAACATATTTTGAACAATATTTCTTTTTGGTAATTACACTTGGTGAGCATACAGTGGAAGATATTTCAAGCAATGTCAGTTATGTCAGCAATAATATTTTAAACCTTATTCTGAATTTAACTGGAATTAATACAGGAGTAATATGACTAAACTTAGAGATCTTCAAACACACCAGTCTTGCACATTCATTTTGAACACGTTGGAGTCTACTTATCTGAGTTTCTGGCAAACCGTAATATAAACTATTACAATAGTCCAGCCAACTTGTAATAAATGCATGTACTAACACCTCTGTGCTCTTTAGAAACTTTCTAATTAACTTAAAATTATGGAGATAATAAAATGCTTATCGTCAAACCATACTCCCAAATTACGAACCACGGGTAAAACCGCCGACCCCCCGACTCGGACACTAATATTGACCTTAGCAAGTTGTTGGCGAGAACCAATAATTATACATTCAGATTTACTGTCATTTAAGCACAACCCATTAGCAAGTATCCAATGTCGTATTTCAAATCGGGTGAAAAAGACAAATAAAGCTGCGTATCATCAGCATAACGTGAGGATGATGGGGCTCGACAATGTCAAACAACTGACTTGTGTACAAAATAAAGAGTAGAGGACCCAAACAAGACCCTTGTGGAACACCCGACTCCAAGTCAAATTTCTCAGATAGTTTACCATTAACCAAAACCTACCAGCAAAGAGTAATCAGATTTTCTCTAAAAAGTTTCAAATTGTTAAACAAAATAGTGGTTGATGACATTTGATTCAACTACAAAATAATGCTTGAGACAAACAGTTATTTGACTGGAATTTTCGACTAATTTGTCAAGGTTAATCACATGTACTTAACTGTATCTTAAATAGATGATTTACATGAATTATCACATGTTGTTTGTCTTGTTTCTTTACCTGTCATGCCGTACAACTGGCTTCAAAAAGACACTTTTATAACTTACGACAACCCACAGACACATTTTAACTTAAGACATGTTTCATGCCGTTGTTGAGGTACTTGCGATGTGTTCAACTCATTGTAAGTTTGTTGATACCGGTATGGTTCTTACGACCCATCGCAAGTTGCAACCAGTGTTGTAGTCGAGACCTTCATGTCCGAGACCGAGACCGAGACCAAGGCTTTCGAGACCGAGACCAAGGCTTTCGAGACCGAGACCAAGGCTTTCGAGACCGAGACCAAGGCTTTCAAGACCGAGACCAACACTTCCGAGACCGAGACTTCAATTTTGCAGGCCGAGACCACAACTTGCAAGACCGAGACCAAAAACGAAAAAAAAAATTATGGTGTTTAATAAAGCCGATTTCCCTGATGGGGTGTTGTGCCCTGCTTTCGATCACACTTACTTCTGTTTGTGTACCCATTTCAAGTGGCGAGTGAAGGCAGAAGTTGTCCAAAATATCTCTGAAATTATCTTCGAGCAAACTTTGCATTCTGCAGTGCTTCTTCTTTCGCTGCCCGACAATACAATGTACCTTGTGGTTCTTTAAACCAAACGGCACAACCGCCAATTTATTTGACATGGCAGGGCCTTGTTTTGAACTTAATTTTACTTAGTCGTAAAAAAAACTAAAACTTAGTATGCATCGTGAATGTACATGTAGGGCTAGCACGTCTAATTATTTGCACAGGTGTGATTTAGCACTAAAAGTAAAAGCAAGCTTGTCGTCGAAAGCCCCTACGATGTGCACCAGTGAAATACATGGGCGCTGCACATCCGCGGGTACCAGTAGTCTAGCACTCCGAATAAACAAGCCGCATATATACTGGTCTCCATTCCAGCTTTAATCTAATTCTTCAGCATAAAAACTTGCACTTACAATGTCGTTTATGTTTGGAATAAAGACTAGATTTGTGTGGTGCATCGCACATTTTTTTGCTGTGGTCTCGACAGGTCTCAAGGGTAAAACCCGAGACCGTGGCATCCGAGACCGAGACTGAGACCCGAGCATTCAAGACTGAGACCAGCCCTCCCGAGACCAAGACTTTGTTAGGACGAGACCGAGACCTCAAAAAAGGTCTCGAGACGGTCTCGAGACCGAGACCAGGTCTCGAGACCTACAACACTGGTTGCAACATGTTATGCATCACAGTTTCTTGAGTTAAGACTTGTCGCAGAGCTTTGTGAAATCGGCCTCTGACGGTCATCAGGAGAATGTCGGAGCTTACTGACCAAAACATAAAGTTTATACTTCTGTTGATTCATCACAGAACCATACTTTTCTCTTTAGAGTTAGTCAGTCCACATTGTGTGTTCACAAACTTCTCTCAATTTCTACTCTCCGTCATGGTCTTAAATTACCGAGGTCTCATAGCCGGAGGTTTATACATTCACTATGACCCCCTTGCTGAAAATCTAAAGAACTCGGAATGCACAGACCCCCAAACTCATAGACAGTACAGTGTATGTGCTAGCTTTTTGGGGTCAAAATCTGTCCAATCAGAATTGTAGCAATGCAAAGTTGGTTCAAATCTTAAGCCACTGATGATTGGTCAAATGGCTGCCCACAGTACTATTCATATATTTTATTGCTACCAGGTATAGATAGATGATTCTCACAGACCATGTTCCATCCCACAGTATATCAATTATTGTAGAACTATTCTGCTCACTTAGTTGCATAACTCTATAATGCTTTAGAAATGCTTAATTCATTACAGACAGTATATGTGGCCAATAGTGCATTTCATATTGCTAATCTAAGGTTTCACTGATCATTTTGAGCTTGTAGTCCATTTATGACCAGGGTTCATCTTAAGACTTTCTAGTCCTTTTCAAATTTTAATTGGTTGTCAGTTTGGGCTGTTTGCTTGAAAATTAAAACTCATCAGTATCCTATTTGTGAAATCATGAGACAGACTGTCTTTATGTTTTAAAAATTAATTTTCAGGTTCTTAAGAGACATGCAAAAAACATAGAAGATGAGAATAAAAGTAACCATACTATAGTTTGTGTATAAAATGTGAATTACTCATCTGAAATTTTTCAGAATAACTTGAAAGTTTTTCTCTTTAGATAACTGTTGGTTATCCATTCTGTTATTGCACAAGGAAAATAAAGCAGACAGCGCAAATTTGTGACCGGCTCTACAACAATGGGTATTACATGTATGTCACAAAATTTGAAAACTGAGCTATATACGTAGTTGAATTTGTCACATCACAAGCTTTAATTTAGTGTAGGTTTGACCTCTTTGGCATTTTGTATCTTGACATTTGCATACTCATATTTTCCAAATTAACTGAAGTGCGTTTAGAGATACAGCCCTTTAAACACAAAAAGTGCAAAGAAATGAGAGAGAAGTAATTTCTATCAACATTTATTTTTTTTATCTTTATTCATCAATATTCATGTTTCTGAAAATAAATTATGAAAATATAGATATAATAGAAGCCAACAAATCAACCAAAAAATCAGGTTACATTTGTTTTCAGAGGATGCTGTTATTCCACGTTACCAGCAATGACAGAATAACCAAGTACTTGAGGTTGAAAACAAGAAGTTTGGAAATGTTGGCTCTTATATACCCATTGGAAAAATTGAATGCAGGGATTATAGCATAACTGTAGAGAAAACTGAAGTTTACAGGATATTCCCGTATGGTACGCTGTGTAATGAATCACACTTCCCTTGTAATTGAATGCAGCCATTAGTGACCAGGCCATCAGCGAGGCAGAGGAGGAAAAGAAGGACGAGGAAGGCGAAGAGAAACCAGAGGTAGGACACCGTGGAATTTTCCGGTTGCCAGGAAAAAAACAACTTCTGGTCCCAAAAATTACATAAAATGAAGGAGAAAACAAAATGAGCAAAACTGGACGATCTATTTTTTGAGATGAGAGAACAGTAATTTTTAACATATGAGGACTTCTTGAAAATCGAAAGATAAAGCTTTGTGGGCAGATTGTGGACTATAACATTAATGTGCTCATTCACAAATCTGCAAATTTGTATGATTATTGGCTGAATAGATACTAATAAAAAATATTCTGACTAGCGCCCACCTGAACAAAGATACTGACAATTTGGAAGACCACCAACATAGGGCAAGATAGCTCAGTTGGTAGAGCGCCGGTACGGTAACCCGGAGGTCGCAGGTTCGAATCCCGCTCCTGCCAGTTTCTTTGTTCACTTTGAAAATGTATTCAAATTTACCTATTCAGTTTCCCTTGTGGATTGTTTGACGAAAAAAATAGAAGAACGGGTTCAAAAGTACATTCAAAATTTAAGTACTAAATTTTTTTTTTCTAGAAGAAAGAATTCACAAGTTATATTTCATGGTGGATAAGACTTACAACCCAGCTATGTTTATAGGCTTACAGTGTCTTTCTGGGATTTTTCTCAAAATCCGCAAAGTAGGAAATATTGCTTAGGAAATATTGCTTTGGAAAAAAATTAACCAGTCACAAACAATATCTGTCACATAGAATTTTTGCTGCTAACTCCTGTGCTCAGCAGTGTTGGGTTTGTTTTTGCATTCAATAGGGGACCTTTCAATTCCATATTGGGTTTGCCCTTCACCAACGAAGTTTATAAACACTGTATACGCAGTGTTGTCCCAAGAGATTATTTTGAAAAAAATCACTCGGGTGGGACTCGAACCCACGACCTCTTGCTTTTTAGTGCAGACGTCTTACCACTCGACCACCGAGCTTGTCGGAGTCGGCTGGCTGGTTCGAATCTGGTCTAGCGGCAGGTACGGCAGCCAAACAATTCATAAGATGGAAATCATGGAATAGAGGACAAAACCATGTACAAAACCAATGAGGGTCCTTGCCAAAAAGTATGGACAATAGGAGGTCCCCGATTGAAAGTGTTTAAACACTTGTGTGTGCTTAGTAGCTCCATGCATGAGTACGCTGGTTATGTTTGGCAGACTTTATCTATAACATTGATTTGTGCATAGCCTCTGCCATATAAACATTTTTGAAGCTTTTGAACTGTTTGTTCATTCACTCTTTAAATGTGCTTCTAATACCGGTTTCACACTACTCTGAACTTACCCGGGTAATTTATTACCCGGGTAGTTGTCATTACCCGGGTAGAAACTAACCCGGAGAATCGGTTTCACACTACAAAATTAACCCTGCAATTCTGCTTACCCGCTTCAGCGCGCACCCGGGTAACTTGTAGCCGCATTCACACTATGCGAATGGTAACCCGGAGAATCTGCATTGCTTGACCTCTGCCCTAGCCATTGTTTCGTCGGCGTAAAAGAGCGAAGTGAGAGCAGTGCGAGAGCATGCAATGCAAATTGAAACAAAATCAGATCAGCATTGGTACATGTAGCGTGCACGCGTCATCCTTTAGACTTGAAGACAAGTCGTTTAGACAGTCGTGTTTTGTCTGCAGGCGCCGCATTTACCAGCGCAGTACGCAATAATAATGCCCGCCTTTCGTGAAGTTCCGACATGTCTTCTTTCCTTCATACCGGTCAGTAATTGGACAGTCGACACACACGCATCTTGGGTCCAAGGTTGCACGAACGTTCCCACATGTTATTATACCGCTCGCTACACGTAACCCCTGCAAAGTGCGGAGTAAGTATTATAATACGCGGGGTGGTGCAGTCGGACTAATGCCGACCAATTACCGACTTGATTTCAAGTCTAGTCATCCTTCAACTGTGCGGTCTAGACTGGTGCCTTGCATTAAGTGTATGTAAAATGTACTTATTAAGATGAGGCATCATCTATGGAAGACTGGTGCCTTTCATTAAGTATACGTAAAAATAAACTTATTAAGGCGAAGTACCAGCCACGGCGGCCGTACTAATAAATTAAGTCACCTTCGCAAAGTTGGCCGATAAAACACGACAAAGCGCACGCACCCACCCACGTACTTACCCGGGTAGAAGAAAACCCGGCGAGCATTCACACTACTGATGGTAACCCGGAGAATCGTCTCAAGGTCGTCGTTAACCCCGAGATTGGTGGGTTAACCCACCTCGCGAGCAGGGTTAGAAATTACCCGGGTAAGTGGGGTTTTGGGGCAGTTAACCTGGAGAATTTCTAACCCGGAGAATTGTAGTGGGAACGCTCCACATTACCCAGGTAATTGCCGGGTTAAATTTTTTGTTAACCCGGCAATTACCCGGGTAAGAGCATAGTGTGAAACCGGCATAAGTGCTAACTTAATTCAAGGTGTATTAATTTCTGCATCGGATGCGTTCAAGATAAGGCTGGATTTGTGAACAGAACAAAGGCAAATCTGATTGGCTGAAAGTTTAGGACTGTTCCATTTTCTTGCAGGGGGAGGAAAGTGCCGAGAAGAGGGACGAGGAAAGCACCCCAGCCCCATCTAAGGGGTCTGACAAGAAGCTGACTAACCAGTTCAACTATAGCGAGAGGGCTTCCCAGACATACAACAATCCATACAGAGTGAGTGCTTCCATAAATACAAATGCAGCTGTAGTGTTAATTTAGTACATGCTGTCAGTGGATCAAGGCGGAATGCCACAACTTACGAATACACCCTGGTTTCTGCGATATCTTCGAAAAAACAGAACGCTCATGAAATCTCCAAATGAAAACAGTCAATATTTGTTTTAAGTACATCGCATCGATAGATAATGAGAAGAAAACAGACTTTTAACTGTATTTATATATTTGGATTCCCGCAGTTTCTTGGAGAATAATACGCACAACATTAACGAAAAAGTTTGTGCACTGATTGTGTTCCCTGGATGTCCAGTTAAACGGGTATCGACCTCCAAACGCAGACGTTCTATTGTTCCCGCTTTTGTTTGTACTTTTTCGGAAGACTCCCATAGGTTTTGTACACGATTTCAATCACGGACGTATTCTGGGAATCGCGGACGATATTGTTCCCTTTGTTATACGTCCACGTTTGTTTGGAAGAACAAACGCAGTGTGAGCGTGCATGGATTTTGTGTCAGATTTCCAGTCGCTATGGGTTTAGTACTTTGGTGATCCTGGGGTTGTACCCTTTTGGCTGTCATGTAGTCTTCTTCAGAGTAAGCAGCGATATATCAAAATAAGAGAATACCATGTGACACGCTCTAAGCCATTCCAGCGGTAGAATGCATGGATAAGGTGTTGCACAGGGTGTCCCAAAAAAAAAAATGTAACCCAGAAACAAAATATGACCAAGCTACGTACATAATGACCAGTATTATGTTCTTTTCCATTGATATCTGAGATGCATTTCTGTGCTCGTACATCACTGACCTCCATTGTCTTGAAAATGGTACATAAAAACTTACTTGGGACAGTTCGGTGTAAAACATTATATTATGTACATCCATACAAAACATGATTGAGTTTGATCAAGGGACATAATTGTACTTATGAAAACATAAGGAAAACACAATTAAACTTAGGAAAACACTAATTTAATTTACAACCCAACCTAACCATCATGAAGCTCAGGCTAAGCTAACAATTGGTAATTGTTTGACAAGCTGTCCCAAGAAGGTTTTTACCTACAATGTTCACGACAGTGGAAGTCAGTGATGCATGACCAGAAAAATGCATCCAAAATATCAATGGAAAGATTATTACCCCTATTTTATGATAAAACCATAATAATAATTATAATAATAATAATAATCATTATGTGCACAGGTTGGTCACATTTTCCCTTTGTTTGTTGCTTACCTTTTTGGGGACACCCTGTAAAACGATTTGTGACCAGCTCTGGCAAAACCCGACGCTTCTCGGCATTTCCAATTGTGCGGTATGGGCCCGCATAACGTTTAAAACGTGTTGGGATTTGCTAGATCTGGTCACAAATTTCAACATTGGGGTTTAGGTATCACTGACGCCATTTTTTAACATTGCGGGCCCATACCGCGTAATGGGAAATGCCGAGAATCAGCGTGTTTTGCCAGAGCCGGTCACATTTGTACAAATGTCCCTCCAAAATTGGTAGTTGTCTTTTTTTATTACTGAGAGAAAAACTCATTTGGCATCAACCATTTGCTGCATCTGAACTTTAGGAACGAGCCACCCAGACGGAGCCACCACCAAGGGCCAACTTCTCTGCCACCGGTAACCAGTGGGAGATCTATGATGCTTACAAGGAGGATCAGGAAAAACAGGTTTGGCTCATGTTCCTGGCAAGCTTTAGACAAGTTGCATTTCAAATGTCGAAAAGCCTATAAGACTGAAACATCTCGTCAAAGTCAGATTTTATGCATGCAGTGGCAAAGGGTAATTGGGGCAATGGGAGACTTTCGAGTTTCAGGTATTCCTACTTTTCCTACTTTTGCCTAATTTTGTTTTACCTTGCTCCTACTTTTCCTACTTTTTTCTTCAAATTCCTATTTTTTCCAACTTTATCTTAGTTTGTTTTGTCCCACAACTGCGAAAAATGAAATTTCATTGAATATTTTCCATAACAGTGTTACACACTGTCATTTGAAAATCACACACTAAAGGGCTCGGGTGCAGGAGTACTGCAACTTTACTCACAAGTGTTGTGAGTACAGAACATGTAAAATGAGGCTTGGGTGTGAGTATCAATGAAAACTCCGGAAAGCCTGCAAAAGTCCTACTTTTATCCTGATTTTGTCCTCCGAAGTCCTACTTTAGTCCTTTTTTGGAAAATTTGATGCTACTATTCTCGTACTAAAAAAAAAACGCTCATAAATCTGCATGTTGTGTTGTGACCCGAAATTCATTTGTGATAAACACCAGCAAAGTAATCTCTAATATTAATGACTCTACTCTGTGTATTAGTTAAATATAGGGTAATAAAATAGAGGACTCTACTTTATTTAAGTTGTAACAAAAAAATTAATTTTATCACTGAACTCATCGCCATTTCTTTAACAATATGTCCATGCTATCCTTTATCTAACAATGTCCTTTTCCCACCCTTTTTATTTCATCCATAATTGCCTCTTCTGCATCCGCTTGCATGGCATCCCAAACTATGGCCGAACCCTGAACTTCAACCTTTGACCTACGACCATTGACATCTGGCTGCGATTGTGGGGGATACATCGACAAATTCGTAGGCCGAGGTTGGAACAAATTACAAGATGAATTCCTCCTTCAGTTTGCTGTGATTTGGGTTTTCTTTTTTTTTTACTTAAGCTTGAAGTTTAGCTTGATAGTCATAAAATGCCAAAATACTCCTGCAGATTTTTGTTTTTTGCTAGAAATTGCTTGAAAGCTTCTGCTTGAAATTTGACATTTTTCCTTTGATACTCAATGAACATGTCTTGGCTGTCGTTCTGCAATTGCATGAATTCCTGCTCTGACAATTACTGCTTGACATGATTTCCAATAGCCTTTGACTTTATTACGAGGTAATTTTATCTCAAGCTGCTAATTTGAATGTGCTGCATGTTTAACCATTTTGAACTAACACAAATTCCACATTCAGAAAATGTCTAGTTTCTTTTTCTTTTCTTCCAGTTTTGCAAATCCAGCATAATTGTTGACCTCTTTAGAAAAGTTGCCACATTGTTCTCCTTGTTAATTTAAACAGAGTTTTTGTATTAGTTTGCTCTTCTCCCTTTAAATTTTCATCCAACATGTTATTCATTGATGTGGTAAATGTGAAATGTTGTACTCTTTTTTTGGGGGGGCTTCATTTTGAGTGGACTATATTCATTCTTGTGAATTTCTGTTTTCTGAGTTTTAATCAAGTCATCACAAGTCAAATTGTAAGTCTTGTCCCAAGCTAACTCACATTGAAATGAACTGTGACAAAACCATTCCTTTGTCTATGTTCCTCTCCTGTAGCTTGTGAGCTGACTTGTGATTTAAATTGTGATTAAAACTTTCCGTTTGCTAGTGGATATCCATGAACATCTAACTGCATTTTTTGAAAATAGAAGCTGGGCTGGTAGTTACATCAAAATATAATCGTGGTAGATACATTTCTCACCTTATAATCTGCTTGTAGTTTTGTCCAACCAAAACTTACCAGCCCCTCAATTTCATTGTTGCTCATGCATATCCTCCGTGCGCGTTAACATCATGGTCATTTTGTTTGTAACTATCGATATTTTGTAGGAAAAAGCCAAGGAAAAGAAGCAGACTTTGAGCAAGAAGGAGGAGGGAACGGTCAAGAAGAAGCTGACCGCCATGGAGACGCAGACAGACGACATCTCCCGCATCAGCCATGCTGCTAAGATCGTGGAGCGCATGGTCAACCAGAACACATTTGACGACGTCTCACAGGGTAGGTTTTCCTGTATTTGAGACCTGACAGCACAACATGACCGGGAAAGCCACACTATGGCTTTCTGAGTTACAAGCGGAATTAACCATTTTCACTGAAAAGTCAATTTTGGGATTTCAACAACTGTACATTTGAAAAACCGTATCCTATCATATCTCAAAGTTTTTAAACTGAATCCAGTCTCAAAATATGTTTAACTCCTTGTTAAAAAAAGCATAATAATGATACAGAAATTATGCTTCCAAAATAACCCAGCATCAGTGTTTTGGAAAAATGTTGGTTAGAAATTGATTCAGGCTTTCAAGTAATCCTACTTTTCCTACTTTGTCCTATTTTTTTTACCTTGCTCCTACTTTTCCTAATTTATCATATTATTTATTTTTCCAATTCTTTTCTAATTTTTGGTCCCACAACTCCGAAAAATGAAATCTCATTGAATATTTTTCATAACAGTGTTACTCACTGTCGTATGAAAATCACACAATGAAGGGCTTGGGTGCAGGAGTACTGCAACTTTACTTCCAAGAGCTTAGTTGAGGACGGAGCACAAGTGTTGTGAGTATATACAGAACATGCCAAATGAGGCTTGTGATGCAGCAGACATGGGTGACTATCAACGAAAACTACTCCTTAAAGCCTGTAAAAGACCTACTTTTCTCCTGATTTTGTCCTCTAAAGTCCTACTTTTTCCTCTTTTGTTGTTCTTGTTTTTGTTGTTGAGAATTTTGATACTACTATTCTCCTACTTTTTCACCCGAGTCTGCTTGAAAGCCTGTGGATCCCATACGAGTTCTTTAACCCCATGAGTACGGAATTTTACGGGAGACGTCGGGGTGCCGCGGCGGCTCTGGCAGCCAAGCGAACCACTACAATGTGTTTGTGCAGTCAAGCGTAACCTATATTTTTGTGATGCGCATCAACCATAGTCCATTGAAACTTTTGACCAACATGCTCACACGTGTAGAATGTGAACTCACCCGATGGCACAAAATATGCAGTCATGCAATTTTACTTTCAAACTGGCAGTATGCAAAGGGCCAATACACATATGCCTAAATTATAGGACAAATTGCTAAAAGGTATGAATTTGTTTAAGTAACGCAATCATCAACCCAATGTCCCATCTCATGATTAAAAGTGACATGCACGTACATTTGCCATGTTTTCAGTTATTGACATTGAATCTCCCATTGTATTGGTAACTGGTAACCCATTCATCTACCTGCAGATTTCAAGTACTGGGAGGATGTATCTGATGAGTACCGGGACTCGGAAGGCACCTTGCTACCTCTGTGGAAGTTCTGCTACGATAAAGCTAAGAGATTGGCTGTCACATCCCTGTGCTGGAACCCTAAGTACCGTGACCTCTTCGTGGTCACCCATGGTTCATGTGAGTATCAATGGGTTGAAGCAAGTTTAGACAAGAACCATTGGTCAGTAAGCCAGTTCAGTATCTCGATGAAGTGGTCCCGGTCAAAGGTTATTCGGGATAAAATTTCTGACGTAATGTCAGGCAATGTTACACGAACCCCCGTTCTGATTGAATTTAACATGTGCGATTGCATGTTCACGTAGTCGTTTTTTCCTATACTACTGAGGACAATGCTTTGTGTTTCCTATTGTTTCTTTACTTTAAAAACTCCCATAGACAAAGCACGTATTTTTACGTCCGAGGACCGATTTTAACAAAAGACCGACTCCCGAGGACAAGAAAGATTCCTTTGTATTTTCTTTCTCTTGTCCTCGAACGTATACAGTACATGTACATACACACGTATTAGTTATCCCGAATGACCCGTTACTCATGTCATTGTGCACATGTGCAGTTGAAATACCTGGCTAATTATTGGTTGGTTACTACATTACCACACATGTGAAAAGCACTATCCAAGTGCGAGTTGAACTATTGTGTCACTGGTCCCTGATAACTTGTCACAGTTTAGCACACAAATGTTCCTACTGCTAATCAGCGTAGCCATGTCCTGTAGGCTGGACCAGATGGTCAACTAGACATGATCTGATTAGCCGAGGTTTGGGCAACAATTGGTCAACATTTCTCATCGATTGTAGATACAACTCTTGCTCAAACTTGCTCTAGGTGGTACGTGAATCATTGCACTACATCATTATATTACATCAATACACAGTTCAGAAGTAAAAGCTGGATTGGAGTTTTTTGCTCTTTGCTTTTAAAATAAGACATCCTTTAGATGTTGTCTCTGATTGCCGTTGAAAAAATTATACCGCTAATAGCCAGAGCTTTTGGAAAAATGAAGCTGCTGTATACACAACAGAAAGCCAGCAATGCAAATTAAACATTACAACCACACTTTCCCATCCAACAAACACAGATGATTTCATGAAGCAATCCCGAGGCATGCTCCTCTGCTACACCCTAAAGAACCCCTCCTACCCAGAGTACATCTACCCCACCCCCAGCGGTGTCATGTGCGTCGACATCCACCCTGAGCACCCCTACCTGGTAGCGGTTGGGTTCTATGACGGCTCGGTGGGTGTGTACAATGTGACTAATAAGGACAACGTGCCCATATACCAGAGCACGGCCAAGACTGGCAAGCACACAGATCCAGCCTGGCAGGTAAGTCGACCCTACGGCCTTTTTTGCTTAAGCTGTGTCCACACTGGAATGTTTTTTTGGAAGGTTTTACCGAGACGATGGTAAAATGAAAAATGGTCAAATGTGACCACTGTCCGCACTTGGACTTTTGACACGTGAACATTTTACCGAGACCGTGGGAGAAGTAACCGAGCTGTCAATATAACGACTCATGAGGGCGCTTTGCGTGACCTTTCTACATTGACGCGATTGACCCAAATCACGCCTGCCTCTAAATAGAGGATATATCTTCAATAGATACCAAAGAAATTGTCCCGATTTTCAGACCTATAGACCCAAATGGTCTCTAAAAATGATGGGGTACTCACCCAAGTCAGGTTACAGAAAGCTGAACATGAGTTGTCAACATAAACAAGGCAAAAACTCTACACATTCAGGCGTAGAGTTGAATGATGTTGACTGAAGGTGTGTGTGTGTGTGTAGCATTGTGTTCAGTGAATATAATACTCCCCAGCATTTGATTGCTGTCAGCCATGTACATACTGTTAGAGATTTAATGTCTGTAACTTTAAATAATGAGGGACCCCAACCCCCCCCCCCCCCCCCCCCCCCCTTCAATGCAAAAATCTACCCAATTTCACATCTCATGAAGTGCATTCAACAAGTCCACAGAGTCATTTGTGTCACATAATATTAATTTATAATATTTTCACATTATCACACTAAAACAACATTTTTTTTGCTTATTTTGGTAGGTGGCTTGGCAAAAGGATGATCTGGATAACAACCTCAACTTCTTCTCTGTGTCTTCTGATGGCCGGGTTGTGGCTTGGACACTAGTAAAGGTCTGTAGACAATTTTCAGTAATGTTAAGCTATTCAAACTGCTGATGATACTCTTGATCTCAGTACAAGTGGGTGAGTGCTTGGTGTTATTTTGACAGAATGCTCGAGTCTTCATTAGCAGGTTTACCTGCATATCGGTTTACTTGCGGCCACCGTATGACCCGGGGCATATTTCAGCACAGATCTGATTTGGTTTTAATAGCAAAAAGGGTTACCAGCCAATCGTTCATATGATGCATTTTGCTTTTGACTGGCTGCCTGCTAAGTTTCCATGAAATAGTGTGGCTTCATAGTTTCCTGGGCGTTGGCAACATTAAATCAACATCACTATCTAACACCAATATAGATGAACTACCACGCTGCTCAAGAACATTTTTACTTCGGAATTTTGTTCATGTTATATTTTGCATGGCCAATAATGTAATGAATATTTTGATTTTTTTTTAAAGAATGAACTGACGTATACGGATGTGATCCAGCTGAAACTAGACGAAGCTCCCCAGGAAGGACCAGAGGGAACTCAGCTTACACCCCTAGGTGAGTTAATCACCAGAACCCTATTTCATGGAGCTGTTTGGTGCAGATTATTGCTTAGCAAAATTTTATGCTAAAAGATTTTTTTTTTTTTTTTTTTAATACAAGTTTTCGGGAAAAAAGCAACATTTAGGAGCATCACTTATTGAAACTTAGGGACCATTCAAAATTTTCAATGTTTAAAAAAAAAATTTTTTTTTTGTATGTGGGTGGGTGGGTCAAAGAAAATTATTGAAAATCGAAATTTACTTTTAATAAAAAATACATTAAGGAAAATTAAAAGAAATGCTCTTTTGACTTGCCAATTCCACTCCCGCTTTTCGATTCATTTGTTTTTATCTACCCTATACCCGTACGGCCTATGCGTAGTCTTAGACGTTGTATCATCCGTTGTTCAACAGAGTGGTTATGCTATACTTCATAGACTGTTCCTATGGCTTTTTCGGCATTTGGCACAGCACTGCCGTTATACCGGGCTGCACATTATTGATCAGATATGAAGGAAGAAACATCATCTTACAACGACTGCCATCGTCTTTGCTATAAATGTACAATTAAAGCGTAGCAAGAATTCCTCTTTTTCGCCAAAAAACGCTTGGCAAATACTTTATTTAATGTCATTCAAATGTTCAAAACGAAAAGTAACGTTCGTGTATATATAAAATCACATATAGTACAATACATATGATCTTTGAAATGCAAATAAGGGTGTCTGAGATCGAGAGAGTAAAATTCTATAGACCTTTTTAAATTCTCTCTAAGTCATGCATCAAAATATCCCTGGGAAAACGATACATGTACATGCATGATTTTTACACGAATTGGCATTGGGCTCAGTCAAATCCTGGTATGAATAAGGCCGATACGTTTTAAAGTGAAAATAACGATATGGAGTCTAAGTACCGTTTATCTTGAGTACGAGTAGCAAAAATTGACTTTGAGTACTTTGCTATATGATTACGAGTACAAATACCATGAAATCAGTACTCAAGTAGTACTCAGATAGGACTGCTGAGTGCGAGTGCTGCAACGCTATGTTAAATGTGACCTCATCTGACCCTAACTATACCTCCCCCTCCCCCAGGCTGTGGCACGTGCTTTGATTTCCACAAGCAGACAGACTACCTGTTCCTAGTAGGCACGGAGGAGGGCAAGATCCACAAGTGCTCCAAGGCCTACTCCAGCCAGTTCCTGGACACCTTTGACGCCCACCACATGGCAGTCTACAAGGTCCAGTGGAACTACTACCACCCCAAGATCTTCATCTCCTGTAGCGCCGACTGGACCGTCAAGATCTGGGACCACTCTTACAAGTCAGTGCCATTTGGTTTGGTTACGAGATATGGCAGTACATGTGTCCCCTAAAAATAACTCCATTTTGTTTGGTTGTTTTGTAGAATGCATACAAGTGAACAAGCAAGGTTACATTTCATTTGTTGTGAAAGTTTACTTACACCCCATAGCAGTGTTAACCAAGGGCGGATCTAGAACACAATTTTTTTGGGGGCCAAAATCTTTTTTGCAATTTCTTTGGGACGGGCCAAACAAATGTTTGGCTGAGTTTTGTGGGTGGGTGTACGCAATGGCTGCCTTTTTGTGACGTCAGTTAAAAAAAAAGTTTGGTTTTGAGGGGGGCCATGGCCCCCTTTGCCCCCCCCCCCCCCCCCCCCCCCTCCCAGATCCGCCCATGTTGTTAACCCTTGAGCCCGGTTGACAGGTATAGCCGCGGTTTGAAAATTGCCGCCTGGCCGTTTGACGGCTATACGCGCATTTTCTGCATTTTCAATCCATTGTTGGGTTATTGTGATCCTTACGCTTGGCTGCACAAGCCGGCCTGGCATACCAGCACCCCATTATAATACCCGGGCTCAAGGGGTTAACCTGTAGCGTTGCTTGGACTGCTAGCATAGTGTGCATGTCCATTGGCACATCCAAGAGGGGAGGGCCTCAGGGACTTAAGCGAAACCTCCCCCCTCCCCAGGATATTGTCTTCTTTTCTTTTTTTCTTTTTTTTTTTGTCACATACATGCAGCCTGTACAATAGTCTAATACATGTTGGAAATAAGCGTAATAATGGTGTGCCAGAAAGTGTCCTAGCCCCAACCCTCCCTTCGCCCACCTGATATTTTCCAGGTGAAAAAAACTTTAGGAGTCTTTCCTTTTTCGGCAAATTTATTTGATAACATTTTTATGGCAAATCTTTGAGTCGTTTTTGTTTATCCTGTGCTTCACCCAATAATTGGAGATTCCCATTAAAAAGGCTCATCATTTCTCAAGCTAAATAAGAGCAAGGTCATTAATATTGTTGCTTAACTGTATTTAGGCAACTCAGACTATTGTATGTGCATCACTGATGAGGTACAATCACTATTTTAAATTTCTACTTTTGATTGCCAAAGACTATATGTGACCCGCTCCAGAAAAAGGTGATATAAGTCGCGCTATGCATTTACGTGTAATGGCCCTTTCAACCCAAGAGGGTAACATTTTTCATAAAAATTCATTTTTTTGTTTTTTGTCTTTCATGATATCTTAAATATCTAAAGTTTCAAGTTTGGTGCACAACAATGTTGATTTCAGTGAATAAAGTGAAAAAATAACCTTTTTAGAGTGCATTGTTCCATTGCATTGTATTAGAACTACATATTTCACAGCCTGTTTTCGCTGTTGTGCAATTTGAACCCCATAGAACTAATTCATATGCAAAAGTGCGATATCTCCAGAACGGAAAGGGCTTTGGAGCTCTATCATGTACCACATGAAAGCTTACATTGCAGGCTTTCCAAACATACTTAAAACTCAATGTTCCTATTTTGCGACATAATATACCTTTTTTCAGAGCGGGTCACATATGTCAATCTGTGTGTGTGACTTTGGTTATCCTTTCTCTGAAGGAATGGCCCCATGTTCACCTTTGACCTCGGGAGTTCCGTGGGTGATGTAGCCTGGGCTCCATACTCCTCGACCATCTTTGCAGCAGTCACAGCCGATGGAAAGGTATAAAGCACCAAACATTGTCTCCGAGCCATCTTCGTTATCAGGGTTGCTCACTTTGACTGAGACGCAGCATTGGCCAAACATTCAATTTGTCTGCATTTGCTGATGTAATTCTATTCCTCTGACCTCTGCAGGCTCTTACCTCGAGAAGGGTATAAAGTAAAAGTGACCCCGATTTATTTATGGTGTGAAAAATATTTTAACGTTAACAACTTTTGTAACGCAAGTTTGAGCTTAAGTTAGAACTTAACCCTAACAGTCCTGAATCCTCCAATTTCAATACGATTTTTCACACCACCTAGGGAGTTAATGTTTGTATATCAACACACACATTAGGCCCCAAATACATGTGACTGCATTCCTGACGTAGTGCACAGGAATAAAAAAAATCATGAAACCACAGGCATACTTCCATTTATCTGCATTGCGTATTGCATTATCCGTTTTGCATAATCCATTACTTTCCATGTAATTCCATTTTTAGTGCATTTTGGTACAGGTCTGGGGCCAATTTCATAAAGCTGTTTAAAGCGCAACAATTTGCTTAGCATGCAAATGCTTCCTTGATAAAAACTGGATTACCAACCAGATTTCCA
Source organism: Hippasteria phrygiana (assembly GCA_037893225.1). Lineage (NCBI taxonomy): Eukaryota > Metazoa > Echinodermata > Asteroidea > Valvatida > Goniasteridae > Hippasteria > Hippasteria phrygiana. The sequence goes on from JAZGUH010000905.1 coordinate 198,574, forward strand.
TGTGTGGAATATTGCTTTTGACTGGCATTCAGCTGTTGTTTGCTTAGCATGAAAATTACATGGACTTTTGGCTGGTAACCTGTTTTTACTATAAAGCAAGACATTTTCATGCTAAGCAAATTGTTGTGATTAACAGCTCTATGAAATTGGCCCCTGGTTGTATCATGCAACAAAAAGGATATAACAAACTGGAGGACACTAACTTTGACGGGGGTTAAATACCCCAGTCAAAGTTAGTGCCCTCGAGCTTGTGGAGTATGTCCCCAAAACATAGCACTCAAGCCAGTATCCTTTCACAGATGAAACTTGAATATTCAGTTTTTCTTTTCCTTTTTGCAGGTGCATGTGTTTGACCTGAACATCAATAAATACGAGCCGATCTGCGAGCAGGCTGTCGTACAGAAGAAAAAGACCAAGCTGACGCACATAACCTTTAACCCCAACCATCCCATTGTCCTGGTTGGTGACGACAGGTATGTAGAAACTCACACCTTTGATGTGATTTAAATTAAGATTGTTTCCATTTTCTCTGAACATTAGGTCCCTATTAATGCATTTTTAATTAACTGTACTGAAATGGTATAACATTTATTTTGATATTGTGTACAATATTAACCCCTTGAGTCCGGATGTTATTGATGGAATGCCGGGGCGGCAGGCTCTCACTGAAAGGGTTGTGCAGCCAAACGTAAACACGAGCAGTAGACACCACACTGAAATAGAGTGGTCATATTCATCACACTTGGAGCCTCCCTTCCTTGTGAATGAAAGCTTTGTTTAAAAAGTTCCATCTATTCATTACATTCCCATTTAACCCTTTGAAGCCGGATGACGGCAATAGCCGCAAAAAGAATCAATGCCACCAAGCTGGATGATGTCTATACACGCCATTTTCTGCAGTTTCAATCCATTGTTGGATTATTGTGTATGTTACGCTTGGCTGCACAAACCTCTTGTGTCGTTTTGCTTGGCTGCACAGGCTGCCCCGGCGTCTCACTATAAATAACCGACTTCAAGGGGTTGAGAACAATATAGTGAAATATGAATGGATTGTTTATGAGCAGGATTGTGGTTATTAACTTGTAACATTGAACTGTAAATTAAGCAAAGAAATACAATCACTGAACATAATAACTCCGAGTAGATAAATTATATACTGAAAGACATTAGGTATTGGTTGAAGCAAAAGTTTTTGTTCGCTATGGAACATATGGACAAACAAAATGCAAACTAGTAAAAATAACAACTGTGGACAAACAGGTGTGACGCTATACCGTTTTGAATTTTGCCGACGGGATGTAATAAAATAAAAAATTTGCCATCCAAAAAATAACTTGTGAAGAGGGGGGGGGGGGGGCGGGCGGCAGCAGCAGGAGTGCTATTACATTGTTGTAAATGCTGGATCTTTCCCAGCAATTTATGTCATGTTGAACAAAGCCATTTTTTTACGATTGTTTATTTCTTTCTCATTTCCAGGGGTTACATCACCAGTTTGAAACTGTCACCAAACCTGAGGAAGGTTCCCAGGGTAAGAACTGTATTCTCAATGACAGGTTGATTCCCCTTGTCCCCCTTCCACCCAAAAACCATCAAAAATAGTTTGACAGCCCTTACAAGAAACCTCCCATGGGATTGCCATGGGGTTTTGCATGGGAGATTTTTGTAAGGGAGCTTTTGAAAGGATCCGAGTATCATGCAACATAGTTCTAAAATTGGATTAGAACACACATCTGCGTTTTTGCATCCCTATGGAGACATGGCATTGTTCTCCCCTTTGTCCCTGTACTTATAAGCAAACCCCCATAGACTTTGTACACAAAATTCCTTGTGGAGACAACCTAACCCATAGAATTGCCCAGTGGAGACCTATTCAGTCCCTTCGTCTCTATTGTTTTCATGTCTCCACAGGGTACGGTATATCTCTCCAGATTTGGTTAAACTGTGTTTTGTGAAAAGACTCTTTTTGCCTAAAGCCCCAGTCCCACTAGGACCTGCGATTTCTAGCAGTCACATTGTAAGACCAGTCGTGCAACCTGTAGAAGACTTGTTTCTGACTGATAACACCACTAATCGCATGACTGGCTACGACTTGTCTCGGAGTCGCCCGACTAGTCTTGCTTAGTCGTGCATCTAGTCGTGCAATCAGGTCTAAGCGCACGACAAGTCGTGCCAGTAGTTGTGGGACTGTCGTACGCAGCAGAATCCTACGATCAGCCACGACAATGAAGGACCACTCAAGACTTGTCCCACGACCATCGCACGACAAATTACTAGGCTGCGACAAGATGCGACTACTTCAGTCGACTGATTTCGGTCGTGCGAATATCCAAGACCACCCACGACTTGTGGCGCGACTTTTCTAAGATTGCCTGCAATTTAAGTTGTCGTATCTCCTAGTGGGACTGGGGCTTTAGGCAACAGTGAGGAATATCATTCTTTTTTGCCCCCCCTGATTTTCAGAAATTCCATTTTTACACTTTGAATCTCATGGATGTGATTTTCTATGCAAAATGGACAGTATTAGGTGGATGTGATTCTAATATGTGATTTTAAAACTGCACTGGCACTGTTACCAAAAACCTACAAACCTGTTCTAAAATTTTCTTTCAACTCAACAGGACAAGAAGGGGCAAGAGCTACAGCGTGGTACAGAACAGGAGATTGCCAAAATGGACAAACTGCTGGCTCTAGTGCGCGAACCCTCCAACAAAGACAACTGAAGAAAAATAACGAATGGCAAGCAGCTTCACCATGGGATCTGAAGTGCTTAGATGTGCACAGATGCTTCGTCAAATGGCTTTCAGTTCTTCCTGTAATTTCCGCCCTTTGACATGTTTGACATTAATTATACATGTTTTACAAAATACACATCTTGGTTTGTAAGATACAAAGGGTTTGACTGTTGTGCTCCCCCATTTCTGTTGACCTTTAAATCTTTGGATTAAACTGTTAATTTCCATCAAGAAAAAATATTTAATTTCTAAAAAGTCTCTGTAAAATGTTTGAAGTCAGCGTAACCCTAACTGTCTGGTATAATTTACTAGGAACCCATACCCATCCTTGCAAATTCCAACACCATATGGTAAACTGTACACACAAATTGTTGGACTCTGCTGGTATGCCAAACTCAGTGTAAACCACTATCAGTTTGGGGGTCCAGTACCCATCCTAACAGATTCCAACCAAACATGCTGTTGGGTTTTGACGGGTTGAGTACTGTTAGGGTTAAAGATATTAACCTTGCAAAGGTTATGTAAAAGAAACATAAATTAACCTGATTATGTCGAACAAGTCAAATGTTCACATATCATTTGGGATATTGTGGATTTGTGGTTATGTTTTGCCTCTTTCTACATGTAAAATGTGAGGAATTGAGCAAAAGTCACATGTGTATATCCCTTAGCCATTTTCAGAGACTTTCGGGGAAAAAATGGGATAAAGCATTGCAAAACACATCAAATTATGTAAATTTGTACATATTCTTTTACCGACTTAACGTACATTGTATTTAAATAAAAATTAGAAAATGTATGTGTTCAAACATTTTCCATCCAGCACTTTTCATGAATACCTTGAATTGCATAAGTTGTATACATGTGTTTAATAAATTGTTAAATCCATCCATAAAATGTACATTTCACAGGACACTCAATTGATAAGGAAAACACAATTTTTTTCAGGTTATGGTTTATTTCTAATTTTCAACTGTTGGACAGTGCAGTGTTTGATTTGATTTTTTTATTTTTTTATTCCAGACTTCTCAGTAAAATTAATTTATTCTGCCATTTTTAAAATAAATTTAATGTACACAATTAATGTTCATTAGAGTGGAGGTTTTGAGAAATTTAAAGCGACACATTATTATTCAGTTAATGGTAAAGTTTGATGTCAGCAGTGATTAATAAAACATGTTCACAATGACTTGAATTGAAAATTATTGTCATCTGTTTTTTTGTACATACATGTATATGAGCATCCCTATAATCTTAAGACATTCAATATGCTGTCCTCCACTTGTCCCTTTATGTTCTAAAGGCTGATTGGCTTCTACTTAAACAGTGAAACAATCTTGTCGCAGTGGTATAAATTGGGTTTAAAAAAGTAAAGGGGGAGTTAATCAAGAAATTCTTTTATATTAATCACCCAAAAATAAGACCCTCAAGACATTCCATCTGAAGAAAAATATTTTTGTCGGGGAAGGATTATCAAGAACTTGGGGCACTGTTAAAATGTATCACTGGTACACATACAGTTTACATAATTATAATGATTCCAACCATCATTGGCCTAGTCTAAGTACCTATTTATTAACGGTAGTGTACGCCATTTGCTTTTGCTGTAATTTCCAGAAATAAAGGGATTTGTGGGTTATTTTTTAGTACTTTACAATTGTGCTGGCAAATACTGTAACACTGACCCGTTTGCCGTTTTGTGTACATAGATGCTGGGAAAACCGTAGTCTGCGCAAAGAGAAAAAATTATGTTCTAGTACTAAAGTAGTCTGGTTCCCTGACCATACTTTAGACAAAACGGAGCAACTTACAGACGTCGGGGGAATTATCAGGTCGGGGAACTAGACTATTTCCAATGATTGTCGGCCGACAATCGTTGGAAAAACGATATAAATTTCCACTTTTCTTGAAAACGACAGCACACCTGGGGCCAATTTCATAAAGCTGTTAAGCACAAAAAACTTCTTAGCATAAAAATGTCTTGCTTAGTAAAAACAGGTTACCAGCCGAAAGTCCATGTAATTTTCATGCTAAGCAAACAACAGCTGAATACCAGTCAAAAGCAATATTCCATACATGGAAATCTGGTTGGTAATCCAGTTTTTATCAAGGAAGCATTTGCATGCGAAGCAAATTTGTGTGCTTAACAGCTACAGTCTAGTAAGGTATTTTGTAATAATTCAGTACAAAACAATTTGGAGGATTACCAATCGTGTACACTACATTTAATGAGTGAATGTTCCAATTGCAACACTTTATGCCAAGTAAAAAAAAATTTGCTTCAATTTTGTATTCATAAACATGTACAAATAAAAACAGAAATGAATGAACCAGATTTTAACACTTTCTGTGCAATAGACATATAGCTTGTACATTGGCCCCATACACTTTGAGTACCTGGATGCCAAACCTGGAGGCACTTGACTTATTTATAAAAGCTACTTTTTAAGCAGCAGTCAAATGCATCTTTTTATGCAATGATCACTCTTCACTGCTACATTTCAATTTATCCGCCTTAACTTTCTGTTTGTGCGTTAGCTGTTCAAGAAAATCTGTGAACCATTCGTCCGTGCGCTGCATGATACTGAGGGAAGGGGGGCGGTAGTTCAGTTCCGACAACTTATCAAGTCGACTCTCCAAACGCTGTAGACTGGTATTCAGGACCCTGGGTGCCTGGAAAATATCGGCCGCCGAAAACTTGCGCTTAAAAAGAAAGTCTACTTTGGTCTCTATGGTCTGGTTGGAGGCATGCAGAATCTTTGGCAAGCGCATCACCATGTCCAGTGACTGTTCCGTTGTGAGCGACAGGAGCTTCTCCACCAAGCGAAGCCGTTCGGTGATGAACTCTGTGCCGATTCTCAGGACGCTGGGACAGAAACGGATGATCTTGGCCAGGGGTACCCCGGAGAAACCCAGACTGATCAGATGCTCAACCCGATGTTCGATCTCCCCATCTGAACGCATAAACAGGAGGGGGTCGGTCCTCAGCATGTATCTCAATGACGTAGCAGGGTTGCAATGGGGGTTGTGCTCCAATAGTATCCGCCTGAGACGCTCCCCAGCATTCCGGACGCCATTCTTCCTGCGGTAGAACAGGCTCGGGGCGTACTTGAACAGGATACGCATGTTCTTGTCTGTCAGATCCAAACTTTGAATGTACTCAACGTTCGATTGGATTCTCGACAACGGGGTGGCGAAGAATCTGGGGACGCGCTGGAAGATGTTTAGGATCAGAAGCCCCTCTAAGTCCATGCCTTGCAGGTAGTCAATGTGCTCTTGAATGCTGGAGGTGTCCACCTTCAACAGCTCTGGTGTTTTCTGCAGTATGTCCAAGATTTCTGCGTCGGTCAAATTCAGACTTTGCAAAAATGTCACATGGTTCTTGACCTTTGACACGTCTTCCAGGAGCACCATGGGTTGGTCTTGGAGGATGGCATCACAGTCCAGTCCCAGTGAGGTCATGTATTCCGTAGTCTCTTCCTTTGGCACCGTTAGTTTTCTCCCTTTGGCTTTCACCGTTGCAGTCACATCACTGCACAAAAACCTTCTGAGCGAGTTTTCGATTGTGCCAAATTTGTTGTCGGAGTCTTTCAGAAAACAAGCTGGTTTAGTGTAAGAAGCTGCCATGTACCAACAACCCTGTCTGAGTTTGAAAGTGGCACTGAAGACTGTTCCTCTATGACAATTTTGTCTATACAGGCAGATTGCCATGCCTTTCACATGGGATCTAAATAGTTGGACTGCCAACATTTTTTGTGGTGGCAACGTACATGTACTTGCAGAACAGATTGAATATTCACAAGCAAATCTTATCGTGACCTCCACCAACAAATCACACCTGCAACAAAATAAAATAAAAAAATGAACTCCAAAATTTGAAAAGGGAATGTTCAAATTCTTCACTGTAGAATGCAGGGGTCGCTACTATTCTACTAATTTGCCTAAATTGTGCTAACCTGTCATTTTGTTATTTTACCTTAGCGTAATTCTATTGCACTATGTGGAGGGCAAGTCCAAAAATTCTCACATATGAATATCCCATTACCCTATACGTAATACTAAGTAACCATCTTAAAACAATTATGATTTTGGTGTTTCTAATTGTAATGTTGTGCACCTTCAAGAATCAAGGGAATATCCACTGTATTAACAAAGAAAACATGGTGAATTGTAGCTTGAAAATTCCAGCTCTTGGCTTATGACATGTCATAAGCCAAGAGCTGGAATTTTCAAGCTAGGTACTTGGTATAAATTCCTCCTAAATTCTCCACCAGGGAGATTAACAAGGAGGCCTTCAGGCCAGGCACAGGAGAGTGGAATCTAATTTAATTTGAAATACTAGTTGTCGCATTGTAGTTGCCTATAAATATTACTAAAAACTGCTGCCGAAGACGAGTCAATAACAGTCTGATGAAGATCATTCCATACCTTGATGGTTCTCGGAAAGAATGGCATGAACCTGCCTAGTAATAGTATAGTAAGTAGAGCTGGATTTCTCAAGCTAACGTTAGACTTAACGTTACAGGTAGACCCGCAAACGTGGCCACGGCGTTTGCGGTCTGAGCCTAGTCCGAGTAACTTGGACCCTTCATATCGCCTTTTTTAACATTTGGACATGATCTGGCGATAGTAGGGTCCAAGTCGATTGTGCGATAGAGAATGGCCAAACACAAAATCCCCCCAAAAAACATCAGAATTCAACCTTACAACGGCCACCAAAATACTAGATACGCCACCACCTCACCAAGTGGAGTTCCGTGATCAGATAAATGTACCAAGGTTTACTTGACATCCAAATAAAAAGTGAAATTTTACCGTTTATTTCCCAGAGACCCCCGCAGAACATGTCTTTTCGCCGTTTTGAAGTTCAAAAAGTGACTCCTCCATCTTGCATGACGTACGTCACCCTGATGCGCAGCGCCCGCATGCACCGCCCGACAACCTGCCGGCGACTGCTTCGCGAGTGGTAAAACGGTCGCTGTACGTGTTCGTGTGTAGATCATAGAGTTATACATGTGGCATGTGTAGTATATTGATTCGAGGTTTCACGCGCGTCATGAGGTAGGAAATTCTTCACGAAACAGTCGCCGGCATAAACAGGTTGTCGCGCGGTGCATGCTAGTCTTGGTTCCAAGACGTCCTTAGCGCGGTGCGACGTACAGCGCGCACGGCATGGCAGCACCCTCTAGCTACACAAACACAAACACACGCCTTGGCGCGCGAGAGGGCGCTGTCGGCCGGCCGTGCGCGCTATACGTCGCACCGCTAAGAACGTCTTGGAACCTAGACTAGGTGCATGCGGGCGCTGCGCATCAGGGTGACGTACGTCATGCAAGATGGAGGAGTCACTTTTTGAACTTCAAAACGGCGAAAAGACATGTTCTGCGGGGGTCTCTGGGAAATAAACGGTAAAATTTCACTTTTTATTTGGATGTTAAGTAAACCTTGGTACATTTATCTGATCATGGAACTCCACTTGGTCAGGTGGTGGCGTATCTAGTATTTTGGTGGCCGTTGTAAGGTTGAATTCTGATGTTTTTTGGGGGGGATTTTGTGTTTGGCCATTCTCTATCGCACAATCGACTTGGACCCTACTATCGCCAGATCATGTCCAAATGTTAAAAAAGGCGATATGAAGGGTCCAAGTTACTCGGACTAGTCTGAGCCTGGAAGTGGAATAGAAGTTAAGTCGAATTCTGGAATGGCTTTGCCTTGCAGATCAGAAACTTTTCCTGAAGAAGCATGCGTGCTTACCGCTCTTTTATCAGTGTTCATAGTATACTATTACTTATTAATATTAATTATCAGTACATCAATCGTCGTATTAAATTTTCACTCAATTTATTTTATCATGGAAAGAAGCCGCCATATTGAAATGCACGTATCAAGTGGAAAGGCATGTATTACCTTGAACTTTGTATTTTAAAATTGCATTTGAGATCACAATTAAACCTTTATTGATCTTTAAAATTAATTTTGTATATTTATTTGATAAAATTAGGACAAAAAATTTCATTTTCATATTATCTTTAGTTTGTATGCTTGACAAAGCTTGAGGTCGTAAAGTGAAGGTCATGGTGAATACAGTCTGATTTCTTGACCTCTTCATACACTTCGATATACATAAATGAGAAGAGAACCAGACTGGACAAGCATAATGTGGCACATCGCAACATACGTTTTGTAGACCAAGGTGCTTTGTATTTAAGCTTGAAATTGACAAAGTGTCACTTAATTAAAGCATAGCACTGTAGCACATTAGCAGCTGTATCAGATTTCGGACGTAATCATATATGCATTAGTGCAGAAGTTAGGTGGAAAAATTGCGTCTATGAAAGAATGTTCACCCATTCACCCTATCCTGGGAAATATTTTACTTCAAAGTTCAAGTTCAAATTCATGACTTTGTTTACATTCTCATATTAAACGTTACATTTACATTCGTACGGAGATTGTGTAGTGTAGGGCCCTGTTTCCTATAGGTAACAAAAATCCACTTTTAGGTTATTGGAATTGCCAAACTAGTAAGTTAGTGACATATTACAAACCAACAGGTATGATAAAGGGTATGGTTTTAGTTTTGAGGGAAAATTTTGGGTAAAGCGAGTAAGCGACGATGAAGACGACAAAACGCAACGCAAAAATAAAGATGGCGATGCACAGTAAACGCGCAAAACCGCATTGATTCGCATAGTGGTAACTGCCATAAAGCGCGTAAGAAAATTGCAAATAGTCGGACTACGCAACAAACTGTTCAAAATTCAAAAAAATGATGTCAATAGAATTAAGAGAAGTCTGCTTTAGGTTAAAAAAGTCATTTTGTAATAAGAAAAAAAACATTGACTCTAATTTGATCAAAACTAAAGAGGGCCCTACACTACACAATCGCCAGTACTACTAATATTGGACCCTACTGTGTACTAATTGCCAGATCATGTTCCAATGACATAATGTTAAAAAGGCAATACGTAGGGTCCAAGTTAGTCGCTAATTTTTCACAGATTTTACCGGCATAAATATGGGAAAAAAAGGTTGTGCTCATAATATCGGAAAGATTTTACTTTAATACCCCCCCACCAAAATTGGTAAGGAACAGCAAATCTTGGAAAATAACTATCCATTTGTGTTCAGAATTGCATAAACACTTGGCACAACATTTAATTTTGAGAATTTAGTTGGGAATTTTTAGTGTAATATAGGGGAAGAAAGTTTGTGTTTTCTGTGATAGATGTTCTTGGCACCATGTACATGTATAGTCACTCAAGGTGTTCACATACCTCATTTTTTTCCAGATTTTGCTGACATAAATCTTTAAATAACAGCTTGTGCCACATGTTTAGACAGTTGTTATCAAGGAGGGTTGGTTATTTTCCAATATTTTGCTGTTGACCGATTTTGGTGGGGGGTTTTAAAGTAAAATCTTTCCATAATATCAAACCCAGGAGGGATACTAGCTTGAGAATTCCAGCTCCAGGATCATCACATGTGAGATGGTGAATATCACATGTCATGAGCCTATAGAGCTGGAATTTTCAAGCTAAATTGACAGAAGAGGCATAGAAATGTAATACATAGGCTAAAATAGAATTTTGGTCGGTTCGAAGTCCCATATTATTTATGAAAATGGAATTTTTATTTTTCATTCGAAAAATTATCTCTTTTATAGTAGCTCGGCCGTTGGCCGCCATCTTGCCTTCACACGCACTGCCCACTGAACTTTTGAAGCAACATGGCTGCTACTTTTGGAGCTGCTTGGAGACGTCCATTTTCTTGAACAAAAAATGTGCATTTTCAGACGTTTAACCTCCAATTTTTAAGCCCAGATCTCATGTTGACCCACACTTTACGGTTTTGTACCACATTTGTCAATTTAGAACGTGCTTTGGAGGTGTTGACGGTGATTAGTAAATTTTTAAAGAAGAATTTGCTTATATTGGGCTAAAAAATTGCTTATCACAACTTTGCTCAGCAGCCCAAGAGGGGGTTGCAACCCCCACAACCTAGATCCACCACTGCTCACATGGAAGATTTTAAGATTAGTAAATAAGACTTGCCTTGATTGGACTGATTCCCACAAATCTGAGATTTTCTGACAAGACAATCCAAAGTACAATGGTACCTGTATAGCTGTATATATAGCGGTTTAATTGAAAAATACTTTTTTCAGTGCAGATTCAGGTTGAAACTGTTCAAGACCATTTGTTACGTGAAGACGGGGAACTAGACATGGCTATGGCCTGTAGGCTGGAGATCAACCTGCAACGGTTGCTGGCACGATGTGAGACGATGGCCGGTGAACAGGACCATGGAGACTGGCGACTTGAGAAGGTGAGGATCTACAGGGGGATTGAGGAAGAAAGGTGCCCACCATTGCTGATCCTTGTAATGCAATTGGTCTAGGACTGTAAGATTTATCTTGACTCCATAGTTGGTAGATTCATGGAAAATGTTAAGTTGCTTTAATTCTTTTAAATATTACATCACTGGGAACAGTAAACAAAAATAGAAATAAAATGAGGGGTCAATGGTCATGACAGGTTATAACAATATGCAAAGTTATGTTGTTTTTTTTCATTTAAATGTTTGGTAATTTTGGAGGACAATTTCAGTTCAAAAGTTGTGACCATATTGCTAAGTTTCTAATGTTTTAACTGCAAATTTGAGCCTCATTTATTTCTTATCAATTTGTTATAAATATAAAAAATAATTTTTATGAGTCATTAATAATAGTAACAATTAACAAACACCAATTATTTGCCAATGAATGATCAAAAACGAAATAAAAACAAATTATAAGCCGGGCACAGCGCTGACAGAAAACTGGGCATCACAAATAGCGCCGCCAACACCGGTTCACGTGAATCTGCCTATCCATAGTGTGCATTTACAGTCCCTGTAAGTCCATCACAAGCCCTCCAGTCCTAATTCCAATCACAAGCTATTCAAATGAGCTTTGACAAAGGCATTCCTTTGTCATTGTTCATCCAGTTACTTGTGACTGGCTTTATGAAAGGACTTCTGATGACTTGCGAAAGGACTTTGTAAAAGGACTTGCAGGGACTCGACTACAGCTCTGGCATTTACATTTCCAACACGAATAGCACCTGGCTAAATACACATGAGGAACTGGCCGATGTTAAAGACACATTGCTCTGAAATCCCCAAATTTAATCTTTTTGGTCACTTCACTATTTCCAACCCTGCCAGACGCCAGTGATGTAGTTGAGACCATCACAAGACCCTGCAAGACCAACACAAGACCTTCAGTCTTAATTCAAGTCTCAAGCTATTTAAATGAACTGTAATAAAAGCATTCCTTTGTCATGGTTTATGCCTGTTACTTGTGCCTGTAACAAGCTGGTCTTGTGAATGGTCTTGTGATGTCTCGACTACATCACTGCCATACGCAGCACAGTGCATCTGTGCTCACAGCTTCACTTTGCTGCACACAAGTCAATGTAACAAACTATGCAATCTGATGCGTCGGGCATGTTTCTAGCCAATATGCCCTTGGAGGGTTTGGGTTAATGTGTCAAATGTGAACACAGAGCTTTGTGAGGTGCAGTACATGTTTACCTGGGTGCTAGGTCATCAGTATATGGCACAGTTTGCTTGAAGAAATGATAAAGCAACACAAATGTGTAATGCTGACTGGCTATATGGAACTTAATTAGAACATCAAAAATAGTTGGATTTCTTTATTTCACTATGAATATCCAAGGAATGAGGAGTGTAAAAGTTAGGAAAGAATACGGCATCGCAAAAATCATACCTATGGAGCCTGAGGTTGACAGGGATCCAGTATCTTCTACCTGTCCAGAGGATCGGGCAAAATAATTTCGGACAGGCTTTTTTTTCTCTTGTTGAAAATGTACATTTTTATATTTTAATTCTTTCTGGCAATGAAACCAAGGATTCCTCAAAAGCACATATCGCACTGTAGCTCGAAAGCCTGAAGAAACCTGTAGGAAGACAATAAAGAAATATTCAGATTTAGAAGTGGGAGGGAAACCCTGTAGTGAAATTCTGCGGAAAACCTGCAGAATCAGACAGGGACTGAAAACCCAATCCATATGTCAGCCTGGGTGGAAGGCGAGAAAAGTACCACGAGACCAACCTGACTTTCCCGACAAAATCTCAATATCTCCTCCTAATATGGTAACACAAAGCTCAGATTTCAGCAAGGGGTATCGGTATGCAACTTTTGGCCGTGCATACTGAGAGTGGACAGGTAGTTTTTCCAATCTTCGCTCGGAGTGAATAGGTAGATACATGTATTCAATCTCAGATGAAACCCGATCCCTCAGCTAATTAAGCACTGTTTTTGGTTTAACTCTCATGTCGTTTCTTTTTTTTTTTTAGTTTGTCGGTGCCCTTCAAGAAAAACTGGCTGAACTCAAAAGATCCACAAGGTAAGCTTTCCTTTTGGCAGGAACTGTATAGGGAGTATACCTAGCCCAACTCCTGCACATCCCACGCTCACGTCACTCTTGGGGAAGCCGATGCTTTTCAAGATCTGGCCCGTCACTTTGGAACACACTGCCTCCTGAACTCGGGAAAGAAAGCTCACATGCACAATTCAATCTTTTCCCAACTTAACTTGTGTTAAATTTTCGTTGATTCTTGTATTGTTATGCTAACTTTGCAATATTGCATCTCACCCTCAATTGCGCCAGGAGTATTAAAATTTGACAGACATGGCGCATTATAAATGTCCACTATTATTATTATTATTATTATTATTATTATTGACATTTTAGCAGCAGCACACTCAAATGTCAGGAAATACGACGAAAAATATCTTTGAGAATGATTTTCATTTGACTGGACCTTCAAACCAATTTAGAAAGGCATCAAGCTGATGGTAAAAAAAATGTTAAATTTTGTCTTTTTATTTGTGTATTTTTCCTTCAGCCTGCCTAGTCAAGAAGCTCTGACTGAGTATGCCAAGAAGATTGACTTTTTAAAGGGCCTTATCCAAACAGAGAAACTGGTGAGCTTGTTCATTTTGTTGTTTTGTAAGTTTTCATTTCTGGTTGTTTATTTGACCTGATTAGCTGACCTGTTTAAGGTCGAAGCATAATATTTTGTGTGTTACGTATGGGTTCCATTGGAGTACCTTTCATGGGGGTTATCTGGGTAGGCACATTACATGTGTCTTCATAAATAAAGACAAAGATTCAATGATTTCCCTTCTTCCAAATATTTAAATTTTTAAGCTGAATTCAATTTGCAAGCATTTGCTGGTGCTTCTCGGTCTGTAGGTCTGAAAATTGAGATAATTTCTCCAGCTAATGTCGAAGACTTATCCTCCATTTTGATCTGGTCAAGGGAAATCATAAATGTGGTAGGGTTAGCAACCCTCTCATCTGTTTATTAGAGTCACTTTTAGCCTCGTAATGGATGACTTTTATTAACCCTAACATCACCTAAAGCTACAAAATACTACTAGTAGTAAAATGTAGTATGCAGTACTCTCACCTACATTGTACTTGTGTGCAATGCCGTAGTAATTTTTAGTTTTTGGTACTTCACCCCAAATAGTGTACGTAGTAATATGTATAAGGTTGCTCGGTTTAGAGGAAAAATTTTTATCATCTAAGGCGGAAACACAGTATGAATTACTGGTTTTCACAGATAATACTTTATTTTTATCTTAGCCATCCAATTCATTGACACATATAATTTACCCAGTCACTTAACTGTATTACATAGAAGTAGTATTTTGTAGTTGCCAGTATCTAGACTGCTGTCATTACACACCCATTCATCAGTCGCAGAGAGACTCAGTGCTACAAAATACTGAGTAGTATTCTGTAGTTCTCAGTTCTTTATACCAAAGTAATGCCTAGGATGTTAGGGTTAAAAAAATTAACAATGCCATTGAACTTTAAAATCATCAACAATGTAAACAAGTTTTATTCAACGATTCCCAACAAAACTGAAATGAGAAGCCTTTAGCAGGCTTCTCATACAACAAAGTCGCAGATAGCAGATTTTGTTGGATTCTGCAGTGTACCACCTACAGTACGTTGCAATTGAAACTCAACTCTGCAAATTGGACTGGGAAAATTTGCAAAAAGAATTCGCATTCGCATTTCGCATTTCGCACGCAACTTTTCCCCCCGCGATTTCGCAGCGAATCGGGTTCGAAAACTGTGAAAAAATTTGCGAAAACTGTGCGAAAATGTTGCAAAAACACTGCAAAAATATTGCGAACGCAATGCGAAAATGTTGCGAACTCGGTGTAAAAATCAATTTGCGAAAATGGTGTGAAAAACTTGCAAAAACGGTGCGAAAAATTTGTGAAAAACTTGCAAAAATGGTGCGAAGAAATGTGTGAACTTGTCAGAAACATTGTGAAAATGCTTCTGGGTGTGTTTAGCTGTTTTGGACGTAATTATTTCGCCCAATGTTTCCTCAAGTCGTGTATGCAATCAATTCCCACAGTCCTCAGCGAGCGACAAGGCAATGGCGAGTCAGCTTCTTGCACCAGCACACTCGGCAATCTCATCAGAACCAAGATCCAACATCCACGCTCCACCAACATCTTCCAAAGATCTTCATCTCCAGGCAACCTCCAGATATGCAAGCGAGATGAGGAGAGAGCTTTTAGGGGTATGTAAGCTCAAATATCTAAGACACTGAGTGGTTTAGGCGAGCCAAACTTCAGTGCCAGAATTTGCTTAAAATAGTGACTCAACCATAGTGACTCCATGCACATGCAGACATTAGTATGACTTGGCCTTGAAATAGTGCTTAAGCTAGCAACATTTGTCCACTATAGTTAGCACAGCTTGTCTGTTTACCAGTAAGCAACCCTATGAAATTTGGCCGTGCTTTTAGAAACCAAAGATTTATGCCTGTCTAAACCACGTAACTAAAAAAAATCATTAAAATCTTTGCAGAATTTAACATTATAAAGAAATTTGTTTGTTTGAAGAATTGTTCGTTTTAATTTTTGATTTTCATAGCCTGATGATCTACCGGAGAATGGAGTGAGGCACAGAAGGTAATGTTTCATATAATATTTATAAAAAAAAGTGAAAGACCTGAACAGAATGCAGGATCTTAATACAGTCAAACCTGTGTAAAGTGCCCCCCCCCCCCAAGCAACCTCAAAAAGTGTCCACAATGGACAGTTGGCCACCTATTGCGTTGGGTTTGGACCACAGAGATTGGCCACTCTATGGAGGTGGCCTCTTAACCCCTTGCGTACGGATGACGCCTGTGGGCGCAAAAATACAGTGTCACCAGGCCGGATGACGCCACTGGCCGCTGTTTGTGCAGTTTCAATCCATTGTTGGATTATTGTTTATGATACGCTTGACTGCAAAAACACATTGTAGCGGTTCGATTTGGCTGCAAGAACCGCCGCGACACCCCGACGTCTCCCGTAAAATACCGTGCCCAAGGGGTTAAGGTAGCCACAGGGGGCAGGCGTGACTTGTTCATTCTGATAACCCTCGGATGTATAAGAGATTGTTTCACTACTGTGAATTAATCCTAATACAAATCTTGACAATCCATTGAAATGCATACCCAGATTGGCAGTATTTTGATGAATTTGTATTAAAATCTCCTTACAAGACTCTTTGCCTCAAGCATAAATGTAAGAAATAACACTGTGACCACAGATGGCAGATTCTTATCACTTGTTTTAGATTTGCTACGCATACTTCAGGAACATTTAGCATTCAGAATTTGAGTAAATAAAAAAGAGACACAATATGAAATGTTTTTTTCACAGTCAGTTTCCCTAATTGCTTGTTTGATGATTTAAGTTTTAAAAAGTTGTGTATTCATTGAGTGATCCCCACATAGGCAAGATAGGTCAGTTGGTAGAGCGCCGGTCATGTAATCTGGAGGTTGCAGGTTCAAATCCCCACTCCAGCGAGTTTCTTTGCTCACTTTGAAATATGAATTGTTAAAAAATCCTTTTTGATTTACATGTACATATGCACAAGTGACAGAAACCCTGTAGAGGTTTGAAAATTAAAAACCTATTTTCGTTTTGTATATTTATAAAATTAAACATGAAATGGCATCCTGTGAAATGGCTGAAGGAGGGCCTTGCTGATCATCTTGACATTTAAGACCTGCTCCAAGACATCATGAATTGGTTTAATCCGCACAGATTACACGATGTGGATGACAAGGCGTCGTCGGATGACCTGGATGCAGTGATGCAGCATCATCACAACATGCAGGAGAAGCTTGCTGACGAGATGCTGTCCCTGACCAGGAGCCTCAAGCACAACACTGTTGTAGCAAGTAACATCATCCAGGAAGATAACAGGGTATGTGACCAGCTAAGGAGGCTGGTACTGGTAGTAGGCACAATACAACATAGGGAGGGGTATGGTGGGCTAGGCTTTTTTTATTAAAATCACACAATACAAGGCTAAAA
Source organism: Hippasteria phrygiana (assembly GCA_037893225.1). Taxonomy (NCBI): domain Eukaryota; kingdom Metazoa; phylum Echinodermata; class Asteroidea; order Valvatida; family Goniasteridae; genus Hippasteria; species Hippasteria phrygiana. Next base: position 215,716 of record JAZGUH010000905.1, read on the forward strand.
GCCACTCTACAGGGTGGTTAAAACAAAAGTTAACCCAAGTTTAAGGTGATTGTTTACGGTTCACCCACCTCCAGGACCGCTGGAACACATTTTTGCCAAGGGGTGCTGGGTTTTTTTAAAGACAAGTGGAGAGCGCGGAGCCCTTACGGCGTGGGGTCCCAGATGCTCTGTCGTGCAATCTGAGCCACTATTTGACACCTCAGTGTCCCTTTTAAATAAATGGTATAATAAGAAAAATCGCAATTTAATTAAATACCCATTGAAAAACTAGCTTGAAAAACTATTCCTGTTCATGGTTTAGCGCGCGCACATGGACGTAGCGGGGCCACATGTGCACTGTGCATTAACAAGCAACTGCTGCGCTCGCGCAGCTTGGCGAAGAGCACCGACATGGTGGGAATTAAACGTAATTGAAAATACATGTCACAAATATGCATTTTTTACTTTAATTTTTTTTACGTTTACAGGTAAGGATAAATTTTGGCAAAACATGTCTACTAAAAGTAGGGGGTGCTTTAGTATATTCCAGCACCCCCATCCAAAAAGTTGGGGTGCTGCAGCACCCACAGCACCCCCCGTTCCCGTGGGCTTGCCCACCTCCTACAATTCCAGAGAATTTGTGTTTACCTAGTGTTGATGAGTAGAGCGTTTAGAAATAATCCTGGAAAAATGCTAGGTTTAGATCAAGATATGGCCCATCACAGATGGCATGTACAAAACTGGCTTGTCCATGGGAGCTTCTTACCTTTAATTTCTGTCTTCAACATGCTTCATTTACAATGAAGCTCCCGTGGACAAGCCAGTTTTGTACATGCTATCTGTAATGGGCCATATCTTGAGATCCAATTAAGCTAGACCTAGTAATTTTCGGAATATAGGCCGCGCGGAGTATAAGCCGCAGCACGCAAAAATCTGCAAATTAAGATTTAAAGTTGGTGTATTAGCCGCACTGGCGTATAAACCGCACCGCGGCGCTGACGACCAACCACAAAAGTCATTGTGCTGCATAGCGCCAGTATGTAAATGGTTTCACTACACATGCAATCCTAAAGTGTAAGCAGCGCGCGAACGAGATAGGGCTCCGTGCAAAGAAAAGGCGGAAAGAAAAGATATTGACACCATCTTACCTGACTTCAATTTAAGTGTCTGGTTCCCGCTATGATATTCTTATTGAAAACGCAATTATCGAGAGTCCGCAAACAGACAAAGCAATCCCACTGGTATACGAGTATCAAATGAACGAGGAGCGCGGTGCATAATACCAGCGACGTACTGCCCATGGAAGTGCGGTTGCTATGTGGACAGCGCCCTCATTTGACGCGCACGGAGCCCAATAAACTTTCATAAGTCCTCAAAATTACCAATTTTGACGGGCCAGATGAGTGTCCTGGCACGGCAGTTCTTCGTTTTTTTTGTTTTTTTGACGGTGGGGGGGGGGGGGAGAATAAGAAAGAAAATGACAACTTTAACCACTAATCTGAGCTCAACAGTCACCAACGAACAGACGCACCACACGATGTGAACGGTACATTTGCAAGTCTATTCGGTCCCTCTGGACTGGTTTCCTTTATTTCCAACACGTGAGTAGAGCGAACGTAAACGGCACCCAGGGTTCGAAATTCGTAATCTGGGGGCCAAGGCCCCCAGATGCGCACGGGCAATTACCAGTGCGATCGAAAAGCGCCGTTTTGTAGGATCCGGCAACGGTTTGGTAATGAAAAATTGAGGGCTTGGTTCGGCAAGAAGGGCACAACGGCCAAAATATTAATGGGGCACAGCACAACTGGCCATGAATAGTGCATTTTTACAAGGGGCATCACAGCAACTAAAAGAATATCGACGGCACTGGTCGCCGTGGCCGTCGTGAATTCCGAACCTTGTGTGACTGATTTTAGTAATTCTTCAAATGTTGCTGTATAAGCCGCCCGGAGTATAAGCCACAGGGACATTTTTCAGCGTGAGAATCAACATATAAGCCGCAGCCTATATTCCGAAAATTACGGTAGCTGTTACTCTACCAAATACAACAATATCCAACACACCGTGTAAGTTTGTGTTGACTGCTAAATTCAGCAAATTACAACAGCTTTTTACCATTGTTGGATTTTGTTGGATTTAGCAGGGTTAGAGCTAAGCCTATAATACATGCAGCAAACACCAACAGGACCCAAGACATTAAATTACAGAAACCTGGGGTAAAGGCGGCTCATGGTATCACTCTGCCAAAGATTGGAAACAAGTTAGGTTCCAAACTCTGAACAAATTTCAAGTAAAGTGGTGTTTTGTTATAATTATCTTTGATAAAGCTGTGATGTAAACACTTGGTAATGGGTCAACTCGTACCCAGGTCAACTCGTACCCGAGTCAACTCATACCCCAAAATTTACACCCAAGTCAACTCGTACCCGAGTCAACTCTTACCCAAATCAAAAAGGCAGCCACTGCGTACACCCACCCACAAAACTCAGCCAACAAAATGTTTGGCCCCCCCAAAAATTGTGTTCTGGATCCGCCCTTGACCCAAATCAACTCATACCCAAGTCAACTTGTACCCAGGCTCAGGTGCGTGCACACAAGCAAACATAACACAAGCACGTCTTCAATTTGATTTCGCGCGAAATCATCATTCAGTTTCATATTATATTATATAATCAGAGAATAAACATAAGGCATACGGTGATCCATTTATGCACCTAATCTGTGGAACAGAATTTTAAATCACAGCTTGCATTTCTTTTTAAACAGTATTTAATCAATGTAGTTGTGATTTTTTGTAAAGCGTTTTGAGATTTTTAATGTAAGCATCTCACCGGGCCAGCACTGTAGACGGGCGCCATTCAAAACCAAACGGCTCTTTTCAGAGCCGACCCATATTCACAAAAATTGATTGAAGTCATGTGCAGTTACTGCAGTATTCATTAAAATAAATGGCCAATGCAAAATAAATTATTAAATACAATTAGTTGAAATTACTTCTTAAAGATAAATATATTTCAAGCGCATTATATGAAGCGTAATTTAATAGTAATATGAAACATGCAAAGAAAACCAAATTCTACAAATCTTTCTTGCCTAAATATTCTTGGCGAGGGTAAAACAGTTCGCACAGTCAATCATTATCAATTATTTAAAAATATGACAGGGAGGGGCAAAAGAAAGTATTCAGAATATTAAAAAGACAGTAGATAAAAATTCAAACCAATGCAAAAAAAAACCATTTCAATAACACGACATTCTCCATTAAAAACGTTCGCATGGTTACCCATTACCAGTCATTGGTGGGAAAAAAAGAAATAGATAATTTAGAAGGTTCAAATATTAAAAAGACAGTAGGCCTATATGGAAACTTTTTAATAGGGGAGTACGAGTTGACTCGGGTACGAGTTGACTCGGGTACAAGTTGACCCAAAATCAAACACTTCTGTCCATATAAGCTCATCAAAAGGGGAAAATGGGTGTAATTTGTGTTATTTAACCCTCCTACTGTTATAACTATCATAACCTATCCAAAAAACCTAAGCCCTTCCTCTCCAACAGCTTGTGTGTTTCAACCTGAAACTAGATAGGTTTTGATAGGTAGGGTTCGTAGTTGCCTCCATTTTGGCACCGAGAGAAGAAGGGTTAATAACCAGTCAGAAATTGAATCCTTCTTGGAGGAAAAATAGTGGTACAAATTGTAAGCAACAGGCATGGTTCATTGGCATAAAAACCACTGCATCTGCCTGTGCATTAAGTGTGTGTCCTACAGAAATGCAACTTCACACGTGTAGACCGAGACTACGTAGTATTGCAGATACTCCTTATCTCGGTCATTTATCCACAGAGACTAGGCGAGACCGTCCAGCTAGCAGACAGTAACTACAGCAAGTTGAAGGTAGAGAGCGAGCGCCTGCAGCAGCACACCCAGCGGGCCTGCAACTGGTGGCTCTGGGGGTCCCTGCTCTGCGTCATCATCATCTTTCTCTGGATGATCATCTTCATACGGTTCTTCCCCAAGCTGAGGTAACGCTTGCCTTCATTGGGGCTAGGGGTAAGCTTGTGACAGCACTATTCGGACTGCGAATTGTATTTGAAGTTATGACAATATTTTGTATGAGAAACGTAGGGCTGGGATAGTTAATCAGATGAGAAAATGCATCCTTGTTAAATGGGGGGGGGGGGGGGGGGGTGGTATAGTGTCGGTATCATCTTCATAAGGTTCTTCCCCCAAGCTTGAGGTGACACTTACCTTCAGCAGGGCTCGGTTATGGGGGACGTATGGTAAACAATTGTGTATTGTATTTAAATAAGTGACATCATTTTGCATGAGAAAATTTCGGCTGCGTTAGTAATAAAAACAAAAAAGAGGGAAGATATCCTCATTAACCCATTGCACCCCTCTTTTATAATGGGGCACCGGTATGCCAGATGGGCCTGTGCAGCCAAGCGTAATGTACACAATAGGCAAACAATGGAATGAATACGTGGAAGAATGCGAGTATAGACATCGACCGGCCAGGTGGGTTTTTTTTTTCGTGTTTTTTTTTTTCAAACCGCAGCTATAACGGTCATCCGTATTAAATAGGTTAAGCAAGTCATATTATTAACCCCTTGCGTACGGTTGACACAAATATGTGCAGATTGAAAATTGCCACCTGGCCGGTTGACGTCTATACACGCCAATTTCTGCATTTTCAATCCATTATTCAGGTATTGTGTACGTTATGCTTGGCTGCACAAACCTCTTGTGTCCATTTCATGGAGATAATAGACCCAAGACGTAATGCCATCACGCTTTGTTTACATGTGTGCTTTCCTATGGGAGCCAGGTGGGGACGATTGTCTAGCGTCCCGACCTGGCTCCCATAGGAAAGCACACATGTAAACAAGACATTACGTCTCAAGTCTATTGTGACTGGATTGAACATAGAAATGGTTTTCAAATGGTATATGATACTTGGACATTTGTAAAAAGTTGCGTGGCAAAGATACGAGTGTTGAAAAGCAAAACATATTTTTTTATATTCTCTTACATTACAACTCGTCTGAGGGGCCTAGGAGTTTCACCATTTCATTTATTTGTGGATATCATCAGTTGGGGCAGCATTCAGTCATTTAGTATGTACTCTTCTGCATCATCGACAAATATTTCCCTTTCAGCTAGAGATGAAATTCGTCAAAGCTGTTTGCTGAATGGCGGCATTCAGAGATTGCAATCATCAGTCACTTTAATACTTTAAAGAGCAACTAAAACGCCGATTACAATTTTGACTTTTTGGACTTATCTGATAGTTTATGCCTCCCCAAAACTAATATAACAAGTTTCATGAGTCTGAAAAAAACAAAAACAAATGTTTTTGAGCCATTTCCTTCTGAGCCACTTTGACTCGATTCAGAAAAGGCCGAGGTCAACTGCGTGCCGTATCGCACGAGTGATGTTGCATACGTGTAGAAACATATGACGTCACTGTATTATATGACAATGTTTTACGTAGAGTCTGTATGTATTTTTTGTCAAAGGCTAGTATTACTTGCTGTGCTTTTTGCATGATGATTCATGTGTAACACTACGGTAAACATATTTTAAAGTGTTGACATCTTTGTGAGACACATTTTGAAATGGGGTTGTAGGCTTGTTCTTGCTGAAAAGTTAGTTATGAGTCATACTTTCCTTTGTTTGCAGTCGGCTTTTATTGGGACCTGCGCAGCGAGTTGTGTGAGAGCTGATACTATAGCGACTTTGCTTATGCAGCCCTCATAAGGACCCTCAGAACTATACACACAATTTCTGTTATAAGGTACCAGACTCAATCGCATACAGCCTGTTTACGGTACGGTACGGTACGGTACGGTACGGTACGGTACGGTACGGTACGGTACGGTACGGTACGGTACGGTACGGTACGGTACGGTACGGTACGGTACGGTACGGTACGGTACGGTACGGTACGGTACGGTACGGTACGGTACGGTACGGTACGGTACGGTACGGTACGGTACGGTACGGTACGGTACGGTACGGTACGGTACGGTACGGTACGGTACGGTACGGTACGGTACGGTACGGTACGGTACGGTACGGTACGGTACGGTACGGTACGGTACGGTACGTGACGTGTACAATGCATGTTGAGTCAAGCAAGCGTGGACAGGGAGCCGGAGACGGCCGGGGCTCTGGCTGCTCGAGCCGGCAACCGCAGGGAACATCGTCCTGGTCTGGGGAGCGTGATCTCCTGGAATGCTCGGTGCCTTTAGAGTTGGAATGGCTCCAGCCTTCAAACGGAATTGTGCCTTCAAACCCAGCTGAGTTTTCATACTAACACTATCATCAATACAGTATTTGGCGAAACGTTCTGCAAATTTTTTCAACTATTTCGACATTATTTATGTATTGTCTACAAAGCGGACCCACTGTCGCCTTTAAACTCCATTCAGCACTGGGAATCGCAGGAAGGTTAGGTCAGGGTTTTTGTCGCTGTTTCTCGTGCAACCCCCAACTACACACGATCGAGGCATGATTATCTCAGAACCACGCTCATACTGAAATAATATCAAAATTAGACAAAATAAACGGGAAAACGGAGGAGTTATGTCGACAAAAACTTGTCCAGTAGCATCAACTCCACGTAAGTACATGCACTAGTGTTTGGCTGAGCATCAACCGACTCTACACGTGTACGTCAAGGTTTCACGTACATTTTTGTACATACATTTACATAGTGCTGCAGCTGAACCGCCGAACCGAACTAAAAATGGCCGAACATGGCCTTCTGAACTGAACCGAACCGAACCGAACCGAAATTGTTGGTTCGGAAGTTCGGCAAACTTTATGCACACATATTGATAGCGCTAGGAATGCATGCGATGATGGAACAAAATTTGCGCACACGGGCGGCACGGATATGATTGAATTTACCTGTTGATAAGGCCCTTCTTTTCGGCCTTACATTGTAGCAGGTTTAGACTCGAGAACATGTACATGTACCGTGTAAACGGTTACATTAGCCCAGGTACTGCATGCAATGTAGACAGTCGATAGAATTTAAACAAAATAATAAAGCCTTTTCCATTCCAGGAAGGTAAAAAAAAAACATAAAAGACCCAGTCGCGACTGCATGCATCCGGCCTGTCATTCGTGTTTCCATCCCTCCACCCCGCCTAAAAAATGTAGTGTGCTCGAAAGCAAGCCCAGCCCAGTATGCAATGATTGGTTGTTCACACGGCGACACAACATGAATATACATTTCTCAGGATGCACAGTCCAGGGATGAGATTCTAAGAAAATAAAGTTTGAAGTTTGTGTGCGCGTACGGCGTGATGAAGCCTTTTGGGGCCAGGGCCCCATCAGATTCCAGGTACTCTCTCATTAGCCTTTTAGAGGTATGGCGGACACAATAGGAGGGCGCTATTTTATTTGGGTATAAATACACAGGTTTTACAAATCAAATCGCGCCCTCCTATTGTGTCCGCCATACCTCTAAAAGGCTAATGGACACCTTTTAGTTTAGAACAAAAATACTTGCAAAATTGTACCCCCGAAAATGGTGGTAGGATTCTACATATACATTCCTTTCTAAGCAAAAACTCCTGCCTTGTGAATTTTATGTTGCAGCACTTTATCCGCCATGCGCCAGTCCTTCTCTGCTCGCCAAAAAAAATGTTGAAGAACAAAAACGTTCCAGAATAAAATTACGTTTTGTCAACAGTTTTGACTTAATTAAGTTTGTACTTTTTACCATAATTTCAAAAAATGGCTGTCAATTTTGCTTATCACGCACACATGCGCTAACGATCATGTTCATGTACTCACACGATCAACATGCCGGTCGACTTTGCGCAGTGGCCACATTGCCCCCGTGCATTGACCCACGAATGTCTCGCACCGAGCCGGTCAATTCACACGATTTTCCCGGAGTTGTGTACCTTTACACCATGAATGCTTGGTACATCCGCATTTCGTCGTATATACATGTAGTGATTTTGTCAGAAGTCTTTATAATAATGTGACATTTTCATTGTGACTGCAAGCTTGAATTGTCATCATCCATTGGGTAGATTCATTTTAGCGTTCAAAATTTAGCTTTCAAATTAGATGTTCAATCACCAATTTTGGCATCGTTTTCGTCCGAGGCGATATATTGCTATGGTCTGGTTATGGTACGGAATGCTTGCACAATGCATAATTTTTAGAAATGTATCGCTTGTGCGTTGTGCGACGGACACGTTGGATTCAGCTCATGGGGTGATGCGATGTTTTCATTTCGTGGTCGATTGACATGTGCGTGGCATCATCATGCACGGCATATTACTGCATGTGATTTTTTGTTAAATAGAAAGAAAGACATGAGACAGGAAAAAATATTAGGAAGAAATGCGTTTTTATTTTATTTCAGAACACATTCAACTTCATTGGTGTTGAAATATCTGATACCATAATCAAGCCAGCTTTCTAAAAATATGTCGGAAAGTCTAAAATGTCGGAACTTAAATTTTAAAAGTCTGAAGAATCTCATCCCTGTGAGAGTTGTGCATGTGGGGGAAAAGAGTTACATATTTACGCAAGAAGTCCGAGTAAATGTATCATCAGTGGGATGTTTTTTTTCTGGAGCACTGGGCAGTCTTTCTCCTTGACAGCAAGAAATGATGAAGTTTATTTTCTAAGACAAGATTAAATAAAATGTACATTCACATGTACATGCATTTTCTAAATGGAAATCTGAACATGTCTCTCTGTTTGTTTCCCCGCCATTTAATCTTTCCTCGCTATAGTCCATTTTCCCAAGCAGATTCAACTTCGGAAAATGAAACTCCAAGCCTAGCTCACTGTGCCTTCCCCGGATCTCTGAATCACTCGATGAAATTGTGACCAAACACTGAATATGCATTTCTGAAAATCAGATACAGTCAAGCATTGGCGCGGCGGTGGCCCACGGGGTGTGACGCTTGTTCCATTATTATCTATCTTGGGCCCTGCGGGTTTGGAAACGTGCCAATCAACTTGTTATGACTGCAGTTGGGAGGGCCGGGGAATTCCCGGAAGGACATATGTGTATGTACTATCGATTTGAGAGATTTTTTTTTTAATGCATATGTACTTCCGAACCCGAACCGAAGTTCAGGAAAAAAAATCTGAACCGAACCGAACCGAACCGAACCTGGAGGATCAGTTGCAGCACTACATTTACATACATAATGAGCTTTCGCGAAACAGGATAAATGCTTCAGAATAACAACCCTTTTTATATATTAAAAAATCCCTCTCGTCTGCAAACTAATCTCCATCAGTTAAAAAGAGTATTTAAACTGTCGGAACAGTCCAAAAAGTCAAAATTGTAATCGGCGTTTTAGTTGCTCTTTAAAGTCAATTAGTTTTGTGTGTGCTTAAGCACTTGTGTCCTGGAGTACAATTTGGCACAGATGTTCTCATGTCTTGAGACCAAGTAGGTGTAACTGAGCTCAGAGAACTGCCAAAAGAAAATGGCTTTCTCATGCAGCCGAAAATGTGTGCTCATGGTTTAAATTCAATTAACAATTGACAGAATGAAGCATTGCAAGTGCACTAAATGGATTTTGCTGGACCAATTTAAAAATACAAATTTGTGAATTTGAATGAAATACATTTAACAATAGCCAGGAAAACCTATAGACAAATCCGATGAACAAAATTAGAAGCCATCTTTGGGTACCCAATCGGGTGGTACTGCGCTCGCGCACGCGTCATACGCGTTCTTACTTTTGAGGCGCGTGTTTACTTTGGCAATCCTATTGGTCAAAGGTGCACTGAGTGCGCGCCGCTCGATTGGGTACCCAAAGATGGCTTCTAATTTTGCTTGTTGGATTAGTCTATACAAAGACATTTGGGACATCAAAACCCCATGTAAATATATTTTATCAAAATGTGGTGTTGGATTTTGGTATATTTGTGAAGGTTAAGCCCTTTAATGCCATTTCAGTGTAAGTTTCATGCCCCCTCTCAGATTCTCTTTCAGTTGATGTTACATTCATCGTAAATGTATTTCAGTTTAAACATCAGTCCTATCTTTGCTTCTTTACATTATTTAATTGAGAAATAAATTATTTATTTTGTGGGTGACTGTTGGCCAGTTGAGTACATATACATGTATATAATTAAGAACTATTTTGATTTCCTTTAAAACATGTTTTATTTTAATATCGTTACTGGTTGTACTGCTGCATACACTATGCCTTTGCAAGATGAAACTTATTTGAAAGAAACTGTTTGTTCAAAGCTGGGAGCTGGGGAAAAAAGCTGAATTTTTAACAATTTGTTCAAATAAAGCAAACAGTGAAGTCCGTCAATTGATATTTTTTTTCTCATTGTCTCGGTTTATTTGTAATTATACAGAAATGAAAATTATCACTGAAATATTTTTTTTGCTCCAGATCTTGTACCCAGGCTTTGTAGTCAAACAACATGGGAATAAAAACTTGGTACTGATTGGCACCAGCCTACAGTGTCGCAAACAAAATAAGAATAAGGGTTTGTTGTATTTGTAATGTAAATGCTGTGACACCAACTCAACCTTCATGGCCCTGGGTCCCCCCCCCCCCACCCATTGGTGCTTACTATTGTGCAGAAAAGTCAAAATTATTCACCCACAGAAAAACAAATACAACCCTAGTTCCTCCCGCAAATTAGGCCCTAGTTATTTTACACCACTAGTTTGAAACAAAAATCAATCAACTTTCTGTCCTACTTTTCATCATTTTTTTTCTTCTCAAGACCTTCCACCCTTGTCATCACCTTGACTAAACATGCCATGTTCTCTGTTTTCCCGAAATGTTTCAAGCCGTGATCATATGGATCATCCCCTGGGAATAATGTGGCCATGTTTATGTAGACAGCCAGGTAAACTGCAAGTGATGCAGTCTGACAACAGATGAGAGCATTGGTGGCAGGCTTCATCAGGCGCAGATCTGACAGCCTGTCTTTCACGGGATTAACTTTGCCTGTGTCTATGTTTAAAGGGATCCTGCAGTGGATATCCACTGTGACTTATTTTCGTGGTACAAAAATGATTCCAAATTGTGCTGTACTGCGCAGTGCTGTGCGATTTGGGTTGCCTATATTGTCCACACATCTGGGGCGAATTTGTTCAGTGCGACGGGCTCACTGCCGGTATGGCTCCATTGCGAACCTAGCTGATCACTATCGTTAGTATTGAATTTAACCATGTGAGTGTTGTGCGACCATCTTTTGCATTCACATGTACATGTGCGTTAGATCACGAGGGTCATTCAAGATAAAATATTGTGCATATGCGCAGTTGAAATACCAAACTGGCTTATAACTGGCTTATAACTGGCTTATAACTACCTTTAACTCACTTTGGCTTTGCTCACTCTGTAGCTTTGTTTCCCCTGTAGCTTTGCCCATTTTGTGGCTTTGCTCACTCTCTAGCTTGTTGAGTCTTTGGCTTTGCTCACTCTGTAGCTTTGTTTCCCCTGTAGCTTTGCCCATTTTGTGGCTTTGCTCAATCTCTATAGCTTGTTCAGTCTTTGTCTTTGCTCACTCTGTAGCTTTGTTTTCCCTGTAGCTTTGCCCATTTTGTGGCTTTGCTCACTCTCTAGCTTGTTCAGTCTTTGGCATTGCTCACTCTGTAGCTTTGTTTCCCCTGTAGCTTTGCCCATTTTGTGGCTTTGCTCACTCTCTAGCTTGTTCAGTCTTTGGCATTGCTCACTCTGTAGCTTTGTTTCCCCTGTAGCTTTGCCCATTTTGTGGCTTTGCTCACTCTCTAGCTTGTTCAGTCTTTGGCTTTGCTCACTCTGTAGCTTTGTTTCCCCTGTAGCTTTGCCCATTTTGTGGCTTTGCTCACTCTCTAGCTTGTTCAGTCTTTGTCTTTGCTCACTCTGTAGCTTTGTTTTCCCTGTAGCTTTGCCATTTTGTGGCTTTGTTCACTCTCTGGCTTTGTTCAGTCTCTGGCTTTGCTCACTCTGTAGCTTTGTTTCCCCTGTAGCTTTGCCCATTTGGTGGCTTTGCTCACTCTCTGGCTTTGTTGAGTCTTTGGCTTCGCTCACTCTGTAGCTTTGTTTCCCATGTAGCTTTGCCCATTTTGTGGCTTTGCTCACTCTCTGGCTTTGCTCCGCTCATCCAGGATTGGCCTGGGGATTGGACAATCTGCATAAACTTATATTTTGATCACAATCCATACTTTCTCTTGGCAAATAAAGACCAAGATTGGAAATTAGCATAGTCATGGTTTACACAATGGTTGTGTGCATTATAATCACAGATGAGTCCAACCAATTTTTGTTTTACTCTTTCTGTGCACTGCAGAACCCAACAGAATCAACTGAATGATGGCTTAAAATGTTGCTTTATACCTGTTCTTCAAAATACCATCTGTAGAATTTTTTGTTGGTGTCTGTGAAAAAGTACTGTTGGTGAAACCATGGTAAATGGTGAAACAATGGTGGCCATGGTTTTACCATGGCTTTACCATGCTAACTACAGTAATATCATGGTAACAGTAGGTAAATGCCATGGTAGTACCATGGCCATGGTTTTACCATGGTTTTACCATGGTTTTACAATGGTTTTACAATGGTTTACTGTGGTAACCACCATATATCTATGGTAATACCATGGCACTTTTTCATAAGGATGGTTTCATCTATCTTTGCCAAGCCTGGGGCCATACAAGTACAAAAAAGATCTCAGCACAAAATGTTGCCGATTACCAACAAGTGTCCCCCCCCCCCATCAGCCCACTTCCTGTTACAGTTGCTAGACACACACACTGCAGGTCTCAAGCTCTTTTCCCTGTGTTTAGCTTCAAATGGCCCATTAAACAGAGCTTCAGTCCTCTATCACCACCTCATTCATCATGTGGCATAAAATACTCCGATCCCTCCCTTTCTCTCTATACCCTTCTGAATTTCTGTTTACAGTAACTGTTTTTCTCACATTGGTACAAGGTTGACCCCCAGCCATGTCACTGCACTGTATTTTTTTGGGCGAAAACACAAGTTGCATTATTTCATTGATTTCAGTATGATTTCAAGTTAAACAGGTCCATATTTTCCCTCCTTATTTGTTTTTTAAAAAGTATAATTTTTTTTCTTTTCTTTTTTTGAACGACACCAATTAAAGCGCAAAGTTTAAAACTTTACATACACTTGGAAAATGTTCTTCAGTTCCTGAAGCTGTTGTGTTTCTTCTCAGTATGTCAATGTAGTTGTTTCAAAGTCCTTTCTCGTACACAATCATTTGGATTTTTTTCACTAGCTTTGTGTGGGATGGATTAGGCCGTGTGTATGTAAACTTTTAACCACAACTGAATAATTGTTGTCATGCAAGTATAATTTTTACCAAGAATTTATATTAAACAATATGTACATGTACAAGATATATCACCTTTTGGACAGTAAGTGAATTATAGGTAACCATCTGAACCCTCACCGCCTTACCCAACGTGCAAATTTGTTGATCTAAGGACTTACTAATTAGCTGATTATCAGAACTCTGTATCATAACAGAGTTTTAGTTAATTTGAAAATTATGTTAGGGAGAAACGACTCAAAAGGTAGACATTCTTTGATTCGAATGGGCTCGGACGCGTCTCCGACTTAAACTACGTCCCTTTCACACCCATTGTCAATTAAGATTTCAAGGGAACAAAAAGTGTCCATTCTTACTAATGCTTTGAGGTATGAGATGAATTAAATGAATTACGTTAACTGTACATTCTTGAAAAAGAATCGACACTTTTCTGAGTAGATAGAGTGACGTCACAAGAGTAGTTTAAGCATTGGATAGCATCCCTTTTTTTCTGTCAAAGAATTGTTCGGTCGAAAGTAACCGGAATTGCCAAGTTTCCTTTTCCCCTGTCTGGTGTGAGTCTCATAGCTCAATTATTTAATTCACTTTGAAATAAATCCACTATTTAATGAAGTCATCAAGATTGGGGAAACTTGGACAGATTTTCACAACACTTTGACCTTTGCAATAAACTACAACAGACATGCAATACCGAACTGTCTGCATGTGATACATTCCACGAAACCTTGGCACACACCCTGCGCCCGTTTGATTTATCAAGGAGTTACTCCACCGACACCGAAATGTACATAATATACCTGACCCCTCTGCCAAAAATACAACTGTATTGACCGTTTTATTTCAGGATATATTTCAACTGGTTTTCATTTGTCACAAACTGTTTATCTCAGGAGGTGCCTGGGGTCTGTCAATTGTGGGAAGCTGGAACTGTCCACAGATCTATGGCCGTGCGCGCGTGCACAGCCGCCTTACTGACATCTTGTTATTGCTGTTAGGACAAAAACAGGTTTCAAGTTTGTATGCAATAACTGGTTGGGTATTAGTAGCCAGTGAGGTGATGAGATGATGTTCAAACTGCACAGAGATTTTTAAGGCTCATTTATACTTATATGCTAATTTGAGAGTAAAGCAAATTAACCAGGGTAAATGTTGTGTTCATATTCATGTGCCAAAGTATGATGCCGAGGCACAGCAGTGATTTCTCTGCTGTGCATTGTGTACAAAAGAAATCAATTATTTTCTACCTCTTCCTGTTTCCCATGTTTTACTTGATTTCCATGTTAACTAAATTGTTCTTAACTAGTTTCAACCAATCTTTCTTTAAATTTAGTAGACATCATTTACTTTGCTGTAATTTTCAGAAATGGATGTATTTAGGGGATAGAAAATATTATACAACACCTGAATAAATCCCAGCCATCCGATTGGTGGATCGTCGATCACGTGCATTGAATTATTTGACCCATCACACGACGCGAACCCGCACCGCCCAAAACATTCTATCACATGGTTCTATCAAACGGTGCGCGCGCATTGATAGAACCAAAAGAACTTCTCTAATTTCACAGTCACTATGGTGGCGCTACAACAGGGCTGTAATTCACACAACATGGCGGCCGAGTTTCCCGAACTGCCGCGGTTTGTTCTCCTAACAGACGACGAAATATTGGAACTCGTAGGCGATGCTGACGCTCCAAATACAAAGAGACAAATCAAATATGCAGTGAAATGAATAGATGAATTTGCAAGACACGCAGGAACAACAATTGAAGCTTTAACTGATTCGGAACTCCACAATTTTTTGTCGCGGTTTTAAGCGGGACTGAGAAGGTAAACGGCACGTTGTAACGTTACACCAAGAAATCCATGCATGCAATCTGTCGGATTTATTCAGGCGTTGTATAAAACAAATAATGAATGTTTCACATTCGTGCAATGGTAAGAATAATTTCATTCGGTGACAGATGGAATGTCCCATTCCACTCGGCTTCGCCTCGTGGAATGGAACATTCAATCTGTCACCTCATGAAACTATTCTTACCATCGCACTCATAAACATTCATTATTGGCTTTTCCGAAATCCTTCGGGAAAAGGCTTTGTTTTTGTTCTGATTTTTTTTTTTTGGGCTTTTCCGAAATCCTTCGGAAAAGGCTTTGTTTTTGTTCTGATTTTTTTTTTTTTTCTTCTTTTAGTTCTGACCAAAATCCCATAGACTTTGTACACGAATTTTGTGCGCGGCACTTTGGTCACTAAACAACATCAGATCTTCATCAGACTTAACACAAACATAGACCCTAAGCTGAAATTGCATGCCGAAGAGTGACGTCATGATGACGTCATCAGGTGTCATATTACAAGGGATTTAAGATAACAATTTTTAATCTTTAAAATGCTATATAAATTTAGCCGTGAGACCCCTGATCTTGGTTTTAGTGTCAAATGATAGTATAAACCAGGATCTTCATTTTATCTCGTGTGCGTAAAATCACGTGACCCTTCCTTCCGGTCCAAACCGAAAGTGCCCTATAATTTGAAAGTGGAAAAAGATGTGAACTTGCTTTCAACGATGTTAGTCTCCGCCAAGGTTGTACTTCACAAAAAAATTACTTATTACGTCACAAAATGTTTGAGCGCCCTCTAGCGGCAGTTTTAAAAATGTTCAAAATGAACTTTCAGTTGATGTGTGTGGCGAAGTTTGCGGTAATCCCTTTATAATTGATATATTTGATGACCTTCATGCAGGCAACACGTGTGCAAGGGCTCAGATTGATGACGTCATCAGACCGGAAGTTGCAATGAAAAGACCTTTAAACCTTACAAAATTGCTGAAAAATCAACTGCGAGAGATATAATCCAGATATTTGCTTCAGATGGCAGAGTTAACATAGCTCTCGAACTTTCTGATAATGACGTCACGATGACGTCATCAAATATTGGATTACAAGGAATCAAAGATTTCCAGATTTAATCTTTGAAAATCCATATAAAATCAATCGAGAGAGATATGATTTTGCTTTTAATGGGAACTGATAGAATAATTTAGGGTCTTCATTTTTTATATTACGTGCAAAATCACCTGACCCTTCCTTCCGGTCCAAACCGGAAGTGCCTTATAATTTGAAAGTTCCATCTTTAAAAATCAATATAGAATCAAACGAGAGAGATCTGATTTTTGTTTTTACGGGAACTGATAGAATAATACAGGGTCTTCATTTTTGATATTACGTGCAAAGTCACGTGACCCTTCCTTCCGGTCCAAACCGGAAGTGCCTTATAATTTGAAAGTTTAATCTTTGAAAATCAATATAAAATCAATCGAGAGAGATCAGATTTTGATTTTTACGGTAACTGATAGAATAATACAGGGTCTTCATTTTTGATATTACGTGCAAAGTCACGTGACCCTTCCTTCCGGTCCAAACCGGAAGTGCCTTATAATTTGAAAGTTTAATCTTTGAAAATCAATATAAAATCAATCGAGAGAGATCTGATTTTGCTTTTTATGGGAACTGATAGAATAATCCAGGGTCTTCATTTTTAATATTGCGTGCAAAGTCACGTGACCCTTCCTTCCGGTCCAAACCGGAAGTGCCTTATAATTTGAAAGTTTAATCTTTGAAAATCAATATAAAATCAATCGAGAGAGATCTGATTTTGCTTTTTATGGGAACTGATAGAATAATCCAGGGTCTTCATTTTTAATATTGCGTGCAAAGTCACGTGACCCTTCCTTCCGGTCCAAACCAGAAGTGCCTTATAATTTGAAAGTGGAAAAAGATGCTAGGTTGTATTTCAAAAAATCATAACCGGTAACGTCAAATAATGTTAGAGCGCCCTCTAGCGGCAGTTTGAAAATGTTTCAAATGATATTTCGATCAATGTTTTCCACCCTCAGTTTCTTTTGGCTGACAAATATAGTATAGGCCTACGAAACTTAATACTGTTTTTATTCTGTAAAACAACGTACTTTAGTAATATAGAAAAACTACGTCTCACGCAACAAAACAATCTTTCACCAAAGAAAAAGCAAAAACGGAAAACAGACACACTATGTCTAGTTGTTAATTTAATTTGTAACCGGGACTTGCGCCATATAACAGCCTAAGGTCTTAAAAACAAATTTGTCATATATATCCTATAATGGAAATTACATGACCAAAAATTAAGAAGTCACGATGGCGTCACGCTTAACGGTCAAGTTTGGAGTAGCAAAAGGCATAGAAGTGATGGAGTTTTGTGCTGAATATAACAGAAAAACGGAAAAGCCCTGCGTCTGTTTGCAAGAGACGCAAGATGTCTAGTTTCTTCTTCTTCTTCTTCTTCTTCTTCTTCTTCTTTTAGTTCTGACCAAAATCCCATAGACTTTGTACACGAATTTTGTGCGCGGCACTTTGGTCACTAAACAACATCGGATCTTAATCAGACTTAACACAAACATAGACCCTAAGCTGAAATTGTATGCCGAAGAGTGACGTCATGATGACGTCATCACGTGATTTATTATGAATTTTTGAATTTTTAAAATCGTTACATTCTTTTCAATATATCTAGCGAACGAAACAAGATTTTTTCAAAATTCCTTTTGTTATAGCTTTGGTATGTCTCAAAGATATGTCCTAAAAGGGAAAAATTGTGTGACGTCAAGATGACGTCATCAAAAATTTGTTGTTTTTTTAACGCATGTCAGGGTCGGTCCGATTATAGAAATGTATGCATTGAATTTTTCTCTACCTAATTCCAAAATTTCATGATCGTGGCTCACTCAAGTAAGAAATAACAGCCATTTCAAAATTTAGACCAAATTCAATATAACACAAAGGAATTCTGGGAAGGGCGGATAACCATGGCTTAAATGTGCATGCTGTTTATAAAAAGGGTTGATTTCTAGTCTTTTTTCAAGTCGCTAGATAATTTGATTTTTTGAAATCGTAACATTCTTTTCAATATATCTAGCGAACAAAACAAGATATTTTCTAAATTCTTTTTGTTGTGGCTATGGTATGTCTCAAAGATATGTCCTAAAAGGGAACAATTGTGTGACGTCAAGATGACGTGTCAAAAATGTGGGTTTTTTTTACGCATGTCAGGGTCGGTCCCATTATAAAAATGTATACATTGAATTTTTCTCTACCTAATTCCAAAATTTCATGATCGTGGCTCACTCAAGCAAGAAATAACAGCCATTTCAAAATTTTGACCAAATTCAATATAACACAAAGGAATTCTGGGAAGGGCGGATAACCATGGCTTAAATGTGCATGCTGTTTATAAAAAGGGTTGATTTCTAGTCTTTTTTCAAGTCGCTAGACTATTGCCGATAGCATTTGTAAACGTTTTCTTTCTTACCGGCCAGTTTGGCTACTTTAAAAATTGGCAAACACTTAGACCAACTGCTCAGAATGTGTGCCGAATTTTTACGTCATGATGACGTCATCACATGTCACGTGACGTCATCTTAAAGGTGCAGTTTTGGAAGTCATATATCTACAAAAGTACAAGTTTGATTAAGTTGAAAGTAATATCTAGGTTAGGTAGCCCAGTAGGTTTATAAATGAAGATTAACATGATGATGACATCATCACATGTCACGTGACGTCATCTTAAAGGTGCAGTTTTGGAAGTCGTATATCTACAAAAGTACAAGTTCGATTACATTGAAATGTAATATCTAAATAAGTCTGCAGGTTTATAGATGAAAAGTAACATGGCATTATGATGACGTCATTATATGTCACGTGACGTCATCTTAAAGGGGCAGTGTTCGAAGCCATATATCTACAGAAGTACAAGTCTGATTAAGTTGAAATGTGGTATCTAGTTAACATATGAAGACCTCATAGCATAGATGTCTGTAGAACAATGACGTCATGATGACGTCATCTTAAAGGTGCATATGTTAAGGTCCTATATCTAGAGAACTGTACTTAATATTGCATCCAATCTTGGTATGCTGGTAGGCCAACTCGCATTACAGATGAAAATTGATGTGACGTCACGATGACATGATCATACAATTTTATAGCTTTGTTTAATTTTTCCAACTTTGAAGCCATATCTCTTCCACGGAACATGCAAATGTCAAAATTCTTTTTTTTTAACGTTTGTTTGGTCACATATACTTAAATATAAATGTGAACAACGTATGCAAAATTCCAAGTGATGTAATAAAAAAAACCGGAAAAGCCCTATGTTCTGTTCTTGTAACAGACATAGAAGTCTAGTTTGTATACTGTAACACTGACCTAATTAATGTTTTTTGTGCATAGATACCTGTAAAAAATAGCTACTCTTTTAGTCTGGTTCGCTGACTATACTTCAGGCAAAACGGAGCAATTTATAGATATCAGGGAGTTATTAAGTCAGGGAACTAGGCCATTTCCAACGATTGTTGGCCGACAATCGTTGGAAATTGATGCAAAAATTCCACTTTACTTGAGAATGACAGCACACCGGGTACCATGATTTCACAGGATGCTTGAGACTTTTATTGACTTCGTCAAGTAAGGTAAGGTATTTCATAATAATTCAGTAGTTATTTATTTATTTATATTATTTTTATTTTTTTTGCAAATGTTTCATTTTTAAAACATTATTGATAGGTTCCGTGGAATGATTGAAATACATATTAAATCGCTATGCTCTTTTAACAGGGACTTCCTAAGTTCCTATTACCAAACAAAAATAGCATCCTCTCTTGTATAAGTAAATGAGGGTCCCAAACTCCCATGACACACAAAACCCTAAAAGTGCAAAATAAATGACAGGATGGATGCAGGATTTAAGAAAATTAGGCGAGAAGGAAGGCCGGAAAGAATGACGAATAACAAAGGATTAATGAATAAGAGGATATAATAGAATGACAGATGCGGGTATCAAGATAAAGGAAGGAACTTGAGAATTCAGGAAGAACTGGATTTTAAAATGAAGTGAGAAAGGATAGAAAGTGAGAAAGAAGAAAAGTTCACTTGTGTGGTTTACACAGCTACCTTTTCAAGACAATTTTTGATTCCCCTTGTAAACTGATACGACATAGACAATCAACATTTGGTGAGACTACACATTCAGTGACTAAACACAGAAATCTGTCCCACAGGCCTACTTATTAATTGTTCATTTAGAGAAAACCAGCATTTTTAGCTTGCACCAGCTGGTGCTGGTCATGGTCCTACTACAGTGACCCTGAAGAGACATCACAGTCTTGACTTTTTTCTCCCTTTCACAAATTTCTTCCACGGGGCGTTCAAAAAATTATAACACCACTTGGAATAGTTAGTCTTTAAAATTGTCATCATTCCCCTCCCCCCTTCCCGCTATCTGTAGTAACCCTGCACAGTTTGTGTGTGGTAATGGGCTAAGGGGGGGGGGAGTCCGGGGGGAAATTAAAGGTAAGCCTTTATATCATGCCTCATTCGAACTTGCATTATTTCCAGGTTTCACTCATAAGCTAACAAAAAATATCACAAAAAACATGAATTTTTCCCAGAATTGAATCTACCACGTCGCCAAAAAAGGTACACTGTTGTGAGAGAAACTAACGCCTGTGGTGTCCCTTCAGAGCCACCATACACTGCTTTGCACCAAGAATGGGAACTTTAAATTACTGTAGTGATGTTGCAGGTTGTAGAATAAATAAATTTGTCCCAGGTCTATAAATTACAGATTGTTTAAGACAGTTGGCAACACCTCAGGAAATGGTTGATGCAAAGCACCTGGTCTTTCAGCCTTGTGTGTGAATACTGAACTGCCAGTGGCGTATGGGGGGGGGGGGGGGGGAACTCTCTGGACATCGTTTCTCTGTGGGCAAGTGGTTTACTGTGGCTCACACTCTAATGGTGTGATTGATCCATTATGCCCCCCCCCCCTTGATGTACTAACCAATCACAACCTTGCACACCACGCATACGCATACGCCTGTCAGACTTTCTAAATGTGTAGTCGCATTGCTGTGAGTGGTTAATTAGTCATGGGGAAGGGCTTAAGTGATTAGTCTATTGTCTTGTCTTGTTCGCCTCTACCGATCATTTGAAATCACATCTTAAAATGTATCTTTCAATGTGGAATATAACACAGGCCAGCTAATTTTTTGAGTGGAATATAACAATTAGTTTTTAACCTTTTTTTTTTACATTTTTTATAATGTATGTGTGATCTTGGTCTCTTGTGTCATTACATGTAGTTTTTAATTGATGTTTGATTTTTTGGGGAAATTTTGATTATATTTTTTTAATTTAACTTGCTCATAGGACAGGTCGGTTGGCTGGTTAGGCCGGTGGGTTATTGGTTTTGTTCGTCGGTCGTTTGCTCGGTTGGAAGTGTTTCTTGGTAGTGGTGGTCGGCCTGTCCCTCCTTTTTAGTTAATTTGTGTAATTATACTGTGTAGCCTTAAATATTTTTAGATCTTGGTTTCGTTAACTCTATTGTACTGCGCCTATGAGCAATTTTATTTGGATATATTATTATTATTAACCCTTTCCTTACTACATTGTTTGTTCAGTCAAGCAAAAAGCCACTAAAAAGCAGCCGACTGCTTGTTGAATGGTTGTATTTTCAACCAAAGATTTCATCCTCAAGAATTTATTGAAAAGGAAAATGATGGTGTAAAAATATGGTGTAAAAATGAAAGTCATACTGCTAAAATAGCAAAGTTACAGCGGTTTTCTCTTCTGGCCCACTTTATCAAACAGGAAAGTTGTTTGTCACATGAACCAATGGCACTCCATACACATAACTCTACATAGTGGTTACCTTGTCCATCCAGTCAACTCGACATTGGTAAGCAAGAGGGGTGCTGTGGCTTGTCGAGTAAACTCGACATTGGTAAGGAAAGGGTTAAATGTAGCAGTTTGAAACCAATGATGCAAAACAATTGTAACAGAAATTGGAGTTAAGCTTGACTCTCAATCAAAACTGCATTTAAACTATTGCAAGTAAAAACTTCTTAATTGATAACAAAAGAGGGTAATGTTACAGCCTAACGATGCACAGGGTAATACAACTCTTATTAAGAGCAAACTATGAGTACGTTCAATTAGCTCACCCGGGTCAACACGGGTAAGCCCAGTGCCGTTCGATTAGCTCTGACATCATACTCGGGGCTCACCCAAGTCAGCCCTGACAGACCCTGCTCATGGAGCAGAGTCAATGGTGGAAATACGTCACACGCATGTATTGTTCAGTCCAGGACAGCGCCCGGACAGCGGATAAGCTCAAGTTGGCCCAAAACCAACTTTACTTGAAGTTTAAACATAATTATTTATTGAGCTCACTGCGACTACAACCCGTTATTTCAACCCAACATTGTTACTTTTGCGCTTAATGGAAAAGCAATAAATCTCAAAGTAAGCCTCGGTTTGAAAAGGGAATTTTATCAATGGCTACGTCAACCTCTACGCGCCTCTATGACAATCACATGAGGATCATAACGGCCCGCGTTTAAGCATTCAATTAGTATGGCATTCAGGGCTAACCCCTCTGCATTTACACGAGTCAATCCAGCTATTAACACACCCTTTCACCGGGATAACAGTTTGTAAGATGTAGCATTAATTTATTGTTTTTTTCAGCCAAAATAATGTCACCTTTTTACAGCTGAGCTATTTCAAAATTGTACACATCTTACTTGCATAATAATACTTTCACAATAGCTTTTCTTCATCATCATAACAACAAAAAGGTCCCTAGGCAAGAATATACAATAGCAGCCAATTACAATTTACATGATAAAAAATATACATGTAATGCAGATGAGCCCTTGTATGTTCTGGTACTTTTCTTTTTCATGACATTGTAGTCTCATTGGTGTTGAATGCTTTAAGCCTAGTTTCCATATATCTGTTGTGCCTTCGCAGACTGCGCAGACAGTACGCGGGACGTGCTGCGACGTCTGGAGAGAGGTGCGATCGATCCGATACGCGATGTAATGATTGCGTGCATGCATCTAGCTAGCTTGTCCAATATGGCGGC
The DNA here is from genome assembly GCA_037893225.1 of Hippasteria phrygiana. Classification (NCBI taxonomy): domain Eukaryota; kingdom Metazoa; phylum Echinodermata; class Asteroidea; order Valvatida; family Goniasteridae; genus Hippasteria; species Hippasteria phrygiana. The sequence continues at coordinate 238,962 of JAZGUH010000905.1, forward strand.
GCTCAACAAATCATTTTCATTCGAGTGCAGACTCTTGTGTTTTGAGTCTCATGTTTTGTTGGAGATGCCGAATAAAATACAAGCGGAAACATCGGGCACTCTGCATGGCATTGTGGGATTGATTCTGTGACGCAACACAACGGAAATGTGTTTCCAATCACCGAAACGATCGGCAGGCTATTGTTAGGGATACGCAGATGAACTTGGTTCAACTTTGCCGATAACCTGCGAGATAGTTTACGTCTGTCTGGGTTGCCCGCGACGTTTACGGAGGAAATGTTTCCATTGTGTTGCTCTCTGCGTTTCTTACGTCGATATGGAAACCAGGCTTTAAGCAGCACATATTTACAGGGAGAAAATGAGAGTATTTTGTCTATCAATCAACAGTATTGATTTCATATTTGCTGAAGGATATTTTTTCCAGATTTGTGACAATAAAATGAGTTGTAAGTTGCAGTGATACAGGCTTATAAATAGTATATTCTCTGGGAAGTCAATAATGTGGATTTTAACTTTTGACACATCAGTGAAAAACCATGTTCTTTTATATCCCAAAGATTTCACATTCCAGCGGTAATTTTAAGATTTGTTTCTTCGTACAATACATGTCCTTTATAAATTTGTTGTAAACCCAATTCAGAGAGTTTTGTTAAAAGAATGAGTTAATACTGAAAAAAGAAACTTGAGTTTTATATATAATGGTAAACTTAAACAAATCACAAGGTGCAAATATTACTGTGTCTATCATATTTCAACATTTTAAGTGCAGAAACAAATACTTGAAATATAAAAGATGTTACACATTTTGTCCAAACACTGTCAAAAAGACTGACATGTTCCAATGTATATGCATCTCCAACCCAATTCTCTGATAAAATATTGGTGTTTTTTTTTACATTTCATTTTTGTACATGCTTCAGAAATATTATTTACATTTTTTTCAATCACTGTGAATACAATTTCATTAAAAATTACAATACACATAATTTATATAACTAAAGCAAAAACACATGCCGCTTATGAATTGTAGGCACATCATGACGAAGTCTGGTGATTTGTCAAACAATGACTTGATTATCAAAGTTTTCAACACAAAGATTTCTTCTCACATTTACACAGGTCTGAAATGAAAATGTCTATTTTAAATTGCAGATCCATTTTACGTACAGTATAGACAAGAGATATTTCATCACAGATTCCAACATCTAATGACACTTTTTTGATGAAATGGTTTTTTTTACTGTTTATATGACTTATTTGGATAAGAATTTAAAGAAACATTTGTGGAGCACTCTGCAGAAATGACTTGCTTGTTGCAAAGAGTAAATTATCGGCCACTGAAAGGGAAAACACACACAATTTATAATTTATGCAAAGAAATTCAAATATCTTCAATGAAAGTGAAAAAAAATCCGTGCTTTTCATGAGACTCATTTTCTCCAACAAGTCTCATAATTTTTCTCTGTAATTTGTGTAAAAAGTTTCAAACATTAAAATCTTAAAACAGAGAATACTCAACAGAAGTCCATGATATACCAAAAGGAAAGCTCACTTCTTGCTCTTTCCACTCATACATTTAAACCCAAAACTCATTTTAACAATAAACACATTTTTGCAGTTGGTCAATTTTTTTTCTCTTCACATGTCTATATACCATAACATGTATTATAATTCCTGTGCATGCGGCAACCGGGCGACTCTGCCCGAAATAACCCCAAAAGGGCGACGCGTGAGTCGCCCATTTAGAGCACTTTCCCCACGCACCCTACTAAAACACTCCAAAGGGGCGACTTTCACAATAGGGCGACAGTTATGTGTCGCCCTATTCGACCGCGTCGCCCGAACCCACTCTTTTGTAGCATTATGTGTCGCCCCAACCGGCAATTGAGGAAAATTCTACATACTATAAGCTTTATTCAAGTGTGCTCTCAATTTTACTTTATTTTATCTGGGTCCAAATTCGTGGAGCTCTTTGAGCAAAATACTGCCTACTAATTTGTTTCCTATCAAGCAAAAATCTCAGGAAGACCAGAGTACATCAAACGCAATAGTGGTTGAGAACTTCTTTTTTTTGGGGGGGGGGGGGGGGGGGCTAATATGAATTACCACACACAGCCTCCTGTGAGCATTATTTCAAAACCACACATGAATAAATAATTCATGAATTTCAACAATAACCTTGGTACCCTGATAAAAAAATATGCTTCTTCACTAAAAAGTTAAACCTGTATGCATTTAATATATAGATATATGTACACATCCTATTAATGCATGAAAGACGCTTTGCTGAATCACAATATAAGAATCGATGTGTATAGTCAACTCAAGGGCGTTGACAGGCACTTCAATCATATAGGCACTTCAATGGCATTACAGATAACACCCTATGTGAGTCAGCAAATTACAACAAAACAAAAAAATTTAAATAGTAACATCAGCATCATCTCCAAGGTCATTTCCAAGCAACTTGGGGATGATTTTCATTTTGTAGTCATGAAGCTTTACAGATAGTATACAACATTTGCTTTTGCTGTAATTTTCAGAAATTAATGGATTTGGGGGCTAGTGTTTTATGGCAAATACCGCAACACTGACCTGTTGAAGTTTTTGTGCATAGATGCTAGGAAAATAAAGAGAGACAATAATATCTTCTTGTAGTCTGGTTCCCTGACCCTACTTCAGACGAACAAAGCAATGTATACATGCCAGATAATTATCAGGTTGGGGAACTAGACTACCTGGGAGAAAGACTGAGATTACGGGTATTAACACCATGTGAAATAAATCTCTTCTAGGAAGATGTGTGGTTCTGAAAAGAACCGGGATGAGTGTGTGACTCAACGTTTCAGACAGTGTGCTCTGTCTGTCCTCAGGAGTGTGAGACTAGCTGGCTTGCACCTGTTCACAGAAAATGTTGACTGACTAAAGTTGGGGGCAGTATTGATACAAAAATTCCACTCACAGTCAAGGTATTTCATAATACACATCATTCAGTAGTTTTGTTTTTTTGACGTTTGCACCCAGGCTAAGTCCAAGAATTCAGGAGGTCCAACGGAGTGGGTGTGATTGGCCTATACAATCCCAACTTGATTGAAGTTCAACCTTGTATCCTCTTTGTATTAAGGATGAGGTCATTTCATCAGAAACCATGCCTACTTATCCTGGGCCATGATTTGTCCTCACATGAAAATGCATTGCCCAATGATGTCCCTTGAGATTTCTGTAAGAAATTAGAAGGCACAGGACTTTATGCATAATTGTAAAAGTTACATTCATTACCCACATTTATTCCTGTGGTGCAAATAGGGCTGTTCATTTTCGAATAATTTAGTATTCGAATATTCGAAACTGGGTTTGACCGAATATTCAAATATTCGATACTCGCTGATCAAGTTTTTCAGTGCATGCCGCACCGGTAAAAAAAAACATTGTACGTAAAAGCACGCCGGTGTTTTACGTATGGCGATTGATATTATGGACCTTTCAAACAGCATTTGTTTGCATGCCCCTGTTTTACGGACGGGAACAATAAACCTCCGTCCACAAAAAATTAACGATTGACAAAAATGCGCCATTTGACACTGCTAAGCACCGTAACTTTTCTATTAAAATAGCAGAGTCGTATCTGTATGTGCATGAATATTGGAACTGGCAAAATGGTATGCGAATATTCGCTTCACGATCGAATATCGAATATTCGGTATATTCGGGAAAAACCCTAGGTGCAAAATACTACTTTTGATGAGGGTAGATGCATGCAAACAAGGGTTCAGGATATATGCTGTTCACACAATGCACTATAAGCTTTAGAGCAGGAGATAATTAACAAAAGCATGCCAATGATCTCAATCTAGGGTAAACTCAAACTCAAGTAACGGTATCACTACAGTACATTGAGTTCAATCTCATTGAGAGTCTGTTGTGAAATTCACTTCAAGAGTTCAAGTGCCCTTCTGTCATTCTTATTACAATTTGGCTTTTTATTTGAAGGGGGGGGGGGGGGCTGTCTGTAAATTATTTGTCCCTACTCCATCAAACATGGGGTTAAATGGCCCCACATGGAAGACTTGGTGTTGTTCATCAAAATGCTGCCTCCTTCCTACTCAATCCAAGCTTCTTTTACCGGGAATATTCCAGGCTTGAAGTCTAAGTTTGTACTAAATGGCTTCACCACTTCATTTTGCTTTCTCACCACAGGAATTCCTGACCTTGTCTATCCATGTGGCACTTAAAAAGGCAAAGCAAATACTGTCAGTGAAATCCGTATCTCGGTCTCACAAACCATATGAGTTTATCAGCCATCTATCCAAAGATTTTGTGCATCAAAAATATAACAATGGATAAGTGGCTCCCGCGCTCCATCCATCTTTTCAGTTACAGATGTGGAGCTCTTCAGTCAACATGCACGTCTCACAGACCACCTCGCAGCACCACTGGAATCGACAGTTGCAGTTGTCCTTGAATTTGCGCACCATGGTCTGGTACCCTCTCCCGCAGCACAGCAGCGGGCAGCCATTCTCGTAGGCGCTGGTCTTGTTACAGAGTCTCCCGTGAGTCCCCACGGACCCGTGCTTCTTGTTGGGTTCGCAGTAGTCCACCGACTGGGCCAGATAGACCAGGTCTGTGTTGGCCGGCTTCTTGGATGCGGGCGACTGGCTCCGGCTTGGGCGTAACCGACGGCGCTTCCGGGAGTAGGTCATGAATTTGGCATCTTGGTACTTGTTGAAGACAATCTCGCCGATCTCCTCCATTTTGGGCATCGTGTTCCAGCACACCTTGGAGGTGCAGGAGCCGGACACGCCATGACATTTGCATTTGACTCGCATGCTGGTGTCAATTGTCTGGAGAGAGGGGGAAAATAAGTAAATATTGAAAATACTGAGCTTCATTTTTTTCTTTTTTTGGAAATCACCTAATACAAACCTGAAGCCTCTCTATGTAAAGGGTTATGATCTGAGGTGGTAAGGCTGGCGAAATTTTGAATTGCCAACCCTACCACCCTTTTGGTTTTCCTGGGCCCAGATCTAAATAGAGGATACTTCTTCAACAGATTCCAAAGAAATTATCCAAATTTTTCAACCTATAGACCCAGGCAGGGTACGGTAAACTTCTACTGTCAATCAGACCAACTCACCTCCCCCAAACTCTCAATAGAGGAATCTCACAACGTCGAGTTTAGCGCCGATCTGCGCACTTCCGCGTTTGAAAACGAGTATCTCAATGTCATAGTAAACAACTTTATGCTGACTGTGGGCCTGCGCTGCCTTTTATGGCCTGATTAATTTATGCATGAATGAATGTGCTGAAAAGTGTCGTTTTGTTTGCCACTGACCTTCTCGCTTTCAACCCGGAAGTGCGCAGAAGGAGCTAATGTGAAATTCCTCTATGAGAACTCTCTTGCAGAGAGGCCTAAAGGGGTCACAGATACAGTGGAACGCCGCTATAATGAACACCGCTATACCGAACATCCGGCTATAGCGAACACCATCCTTGGCTCCCAAATTTTGTGTACAAAACTTACCGAACAACGGACAGTGGTAGCTTTATGTTGAAGAGTGACAGGTGGCTAATATTTCCCCAAGGAATAGAAGGGAAAAGCCAATTGTTGCTTTAGAATACGGAAAGCTTAAAAAGTATGAGACATGATTCAATGGGCGGCACATGTTCAAAGTCGTCCTAAAGCAACCACCAGGGCGTGCAGGGTGAAGTGCTACCGGATGACACTGGCATAGGCCTGTTCCGGGTATCCGGGTACCCGGATACCCGAATGCCGGCGTCAATACCCGGTTCCATTTTTCCGGTTCGGGTACCCGAAACTTACGGTGAAAAATTCAATGTAAGGTTTCATACCAAAAATAAATAAATAAATACAGAGAATTCGATCTATTTCAAACTCTGTTCCGACTCAAAGACCCGAACTGTCCGGCGGTGTTTTGAAAACAATGCGTCAACAAAAATGCAGTGAATGGAAAGTATCAATAATGTGGTCGGCCAACGCTGTTTGTATCTTATCTATAGCTATCTTGTTGCTTATTATAGTCTGTCAATGGAAGTGAACTGCGGTTTACGCTGGGGCTAAACTAGCTCCGCGGTATGATCAAAGAGCGGGCGGGAGTAATATTGATCTTGAGAGAGTGAACGTTGCTCAGACACTGGGGCAGCGGGAATGGGAAGCGCTCTCCGTATTAGGCCTACGGGTATACGTTAAAACAAAAACAATAAAAGGCTTTGCTTGGAGGAGGCTTTGCTTGGAGTATTAAATTTGTTTTATGGTGTGTGATTATTTTGGTGTCCGACTACATGTACATGTACATGTACATGTGCCCTGTCAACTCGTACCCGAGTCAACTCGTACCCGAGTCAACTCGTACCCGAGTCAACTCGTACCCAGGTTAACTCGTACCCAGGTTAACTCGTACCCAGGCATGCCAGGTTAACTCGTACTCTGTGGATGATTTAATATTTAACCCCTTGCGTACGGAAGACGCCAAAATGGCGCAAAAAACAAAAAACAGTACCACCAGGCCGGATGACGCCATTTGCCGCTATTTGTGCAATTTCAATCCATTGATATAATTGTATAATAGGTCAAATTTAACATAATTAATGTTCAACTTCAAAGGTCCTGGTGTCCCTGAAATAATTGAAATCAGTAATAAACACAAAGCCAAGATCGTAACTTTGCCTTAATAAGGCGGTTACACTACATGACCCCCCATTTTTGTTCTTGTGCTGGATATTTTTCGCCGTCCCTGCGACAGAAGAACCGCCCCAGTATAAAATCGCTTTGGACAAGGCTTTACCTCTCTTTTTACCAAGAAGATAGTGGCACGCTCCGTGCAGTCGCCCAATCACAGGCTATTACGAACGTTGTGATATCTGGCCGGCGCCGAACAACCAATAAGTCCATATGAAGAGCCATAGTAGACCAATCACGCAGTTCAGTGAGTCCACCTCGCACACGTGCCGTCCAATCAGCACACGGCACTCGCTCCCCGGCCCCTGTGTGCAGTGCACGTGCGGCATGCAGTGCATGCATAAGACTGGTTGCCGCATTTCCATCATGCCTTCTTTGGCACTTAGTGGGCGGCGCGGCGGGAACCAGTACAGCATTGCTGCATTGAGCATGACACGCGTGTTTTCATCACGGTGATAGGAAATCACGCACCGAAAGGAACTTGTAATCGCGAAGGGAACTTGTAAAAACAACGGAGGTTTCTTTAAAAAAAATAGTGAATGTAAGTAGGCAAACAAATTACAAGCGTTTTTGACGGAAATATGTAATTGAGAGGCGTTTTGTGAAGACGGAAAATACAACAGGATTATTTTTTTTATTGATTTTTTAATGTTTTTTGTTTACTTGCCGATACAAATTTTAGGGTCGCAGCCGTAAAATTAGAACGGGTAACCGGAAGCAAAACTATTTTTGCGGGGGCCTTTTAGCGGCTGCACGGTGCACACAAGGACATTACAAACCTTGCTCTATGATTAGACAGTGTTTGTTTGTTTGTTGTTGTTGTTTGTTGTTGTTGTTGTTGTTGGTTTTTTTTTTTTTTTTTTTTTTTTTTTTTTTTTTTTTTTTTTTTTATTTTTTTTTTTACGGTCCACTTCCGGGTACCCGAGAACCGAACCAGTGTGGCGTTCGGGTACCCGGATCCAAAATTACCCGTGAACGCACAGCCCTACACTGGCAATGGTCAAAAGAGGGCGCACTTCAAAGACGACGCAACTCACGCAAGAGGGGACTTGGCAGAAAATCACTATACCAAACGATCGCTATAACGAACAAAATCTGTGGATCCCGTGATGTTCGTTAAAGCGGCGTTCCACTGTATATTGACCAATCACAGCCCAAACTATAGTCTGACATGCACGTGCGTACGTGTGATGTACATGGCTGTGATTGGTCAACGCATCAAGGAGCAGGGGCTTAATGGATTGTCATACAGCCGCTCATTAAAGAACACAAAATTGTTGAATGCAAAAACGGGTGACCAGCCAAAAAGTTATGTGAAATATATTGGTTCTCAGATGACTGCTCGCCGAGCAACATTTTTGAAAATCCTTCTTTGAAAACAATCTCCACAAGAAACTCGACTTAAAACTGGCATAAAATGCTCAGAATGCATGAATCAAAACTTTTGAGGGAGAGCCTGAATGCCTGTCTTTCCCACTCAGAAAACAGAAAAGCGGAGACGCATGAATTATTGCATTGAAGGCAGTCCATCTGTCCAGGGGACATGCAAAAATCATTTAAGATGACAACGCCCTTCTTTGCGTTGGTCTTTAACCCCTTGTGTCCGGCTGTTATTGATGGAGGGGCTGGTACGCACGAACGGACTGTGCAGCCAAGCATAAACATAGACACCACACTGAATAGAGTGGTTCTAATCATCACACTTGAAGCCCCCATTCGTGTGAATGAAAACTTAGTTTGAAAAAGCTCCATCTATTCATTACACTCCCATTCAAGAACAATATAGTTGAAACATGAATGGATTGAGTACACGCAGGAATGCGCCTATAGATGTCGACCGGCCAGGTGGTCTTTTTTAAACCGTGGCTATGGCCGCCCATATATAGTCAAGAGGTTCATTAATAAAGTTTCAACACATAAAGTAGTGGGTAAAATGGTACTGCAGTGAGGGATATCATCAGTTTGCAAAATTAAGCTGGGGCAAGTTTTTCGAAACTCAATGGGAGTGGACAGGCAGATATCTAATCCTAGGTGAAATACTGTTTGAAGGTAAACCAATTTTACAGAGCTTCTTTTCTGAAACTTTCCAGAAATCTTTCAAATTTGGGGTGAGTTATGAAGAAAAGAAACAGCATCCCCCAAATTAAAATATGTGATGGGATGGGGGGCCCCCCATACCAAATTCCCCCCCCCCCCCCCCAAAAAAAAGCCCCAACCACTAGGCCCTATAGCATTTCCACTGTGGTCCTACTACATATGCCCCTCCCCAACTCCTTAGTATAGGTCAATGCCCATAGTACAATTCAAATTGTCTTAAAACTGTGTAGCCCGTGTCTGAATTTCAGTCCCGGACATTGGGGAAGCTCCGCCTATCCCAGAGGAGAAAAACTAACTACTTCGGACACTTTACCTGTGAAACGCACACCAGGAAATCATCCACATTGGGGCTTTCTATGAATTACGCATGTACTTTGTGAATCTGTGACAAATTATGAGAAACACAGGAAATGTTCTAATAGGCAAGGATTAGCCAGGAAGGGGTGAACGGAGGTCAGCAACCAGGTGTAGCCAATCCCCAGCCTGGGCCATGTCACTTGCAATAGTTCACCAAGGTCAAAACAATACTTGAACCTTTTGGGAGCCTGTCAAGCTCACTAAATACTGTGCAGGAATCACAGAATGGAGGATGTATGGTACATGTAGCCATACAGGGACATCACCATTTTTCATGACACTGCTTTAACCAGTTCGAGTCGGATGACGAGTTAACACGCAAAAGTTTTGCTGTACTCGGAACGGACGACTGATAAACACGCACTCGATGGAGACCGGTATCTATCTGTCGGCGACCCTCTGGCAGCGAGCGAGGCCGGAAATATCAGGGTGTTCTGCCTGCAGATTACGGCCCGATTCTGCCTGAACCGGTCTGGCATCTAGGCTCGGGAAAAATATTCCCGCGGCTGGGTCCTTGAATGTCAAAATAATCCCGACGTGAACTGGTTTAACGACACTGATTTTTCTCTTTCAAAATTGCAAACTTCTTTCACAAAATGTTGAATTTTTTTGTGACATTGCAAATTTAATTTACAACATCAAAAATGTCTTTTACAACCTCAAAAATTTCTTGTGAAATTCTTGTATGCATTCACAAATTGATTTTCTCCATCTTGTAGTTTTTAAATGAGAGGAAAAAATCCACAAGATGAAAACAAAGTATGATGTTGTACAAGAAATCTACACACAGAAATTGTCCTGATGTAAACAAAAAACACACAACTGTGATGGCCTTTCAGGGCCACCATGAGAACAACAGAGCGTTTTAGCACAAGAAAACTTGCCAAGCAAGTTGTTGGTAACAATCAGAAGAGTACCCATCAGACTTAACTCTTTTACTACGGTATTATAATGGGTGCTGTGACGTAATTGTTTTACAGAATGTTTACGAGCCGCTCTCACTCAAAAACGAGCGAGGCGCGCTGTAGCGGAAGAGTTAAGCTCCGTATCCCCAAAGATTTGGTAGCATAGATCAATGCTGTCTTGCAAACCTGACAGGGAGGAAATTATACTCTTAAGATGGGTTCTTCCTTGATGGAAGTGAGGCTGCCTCGAGTGGGCGTGGCCTCCGGATGCCACAAATTGATTTTAAACTGATGGGTGTTTGTGCGGAGATGTGCTCAGGAGGATTGGATGCCAATGGGGAAATAGAAGGGGGGGAGTGGAGAAAGAAGAAAGTGAAAAGTAGTATACAAAGCTCTTCATACTTGGAAGAAACTAAGAAGTGTTCTCAAAAGCTATAGGCATAGCTTTTCATTCTACATCTATGTACAGCTAGAGTACATCGGTGGGAACAGGTGAAAAGCCTTCTCCCACCTCCGTTTGTTTGCTTAATTTTCCATGTCATATTAGCTGTTCAGTATTTTAATTTATTGCATTCATATTTGTATTTTTATGTGTGAAATACAGCTACAAGTATTATTTGGGTTTGTTTAGGTGTTTGTTTTGGCTGTTTTTCCCCCTGACTAGCCCCCTGGGCTAGTTTACTGTACATTTCACTAGCCCACTACTTTAGGGTACTATATGGTAGGCGGGGCTAGTGACTAAAAAGCCCTACATTAATCAAACTTGCTAACACCTTGAGTACGGTTATTATCAGGAGGCGCCGGGGCTGCGTAATATACACAATAATCCAACAATGGATTGAAACTGCACAAATAGCGGCTGTAGGCGTTATCCGGCCTGGTGGCACTGGTTTTTTTGCGCCATTTGGCGTCATCCGTACGCAAGGGGTTAATTGCCGAAGGTGAGCCACACTTATTAGATCAAAGACTATGCCTTCCTTCTGAGCATGTATGCTACCATGTATGTCAACAGTTGATGGATTGCTGGACACCTGATACACGCGCAATTAAAAAGTACAGACATGGGTGACATATGAAATTCAGTTTAGCGGTTGCCGAAGTCTCGCTTTCCATAAATGGTGAAATGATTACAGCGCAGGCAGTGTGGATTACACAGGCTGTCCAAACAAATGGCTTCATTTTTCAATCCAGATGTTTACAAAAAGCGTCTACAATTTGCAAGGAGTCAGAGAAAAGGTCCTGCAAAATGGGCCAAATAGAGAGAGAGAGCCATTTCCTCGAGGTGAGAAGCTAAATGTCACTCATCTTCCATCTCAAACACAATCACAAAGGCAGTCGCATGGTTGTCGGCGACACGATTAGGCAAATTTACGGATGCGACGGGCAAGGCAAGACCACAGCCATTATTTCACGGCAAGGGATGTCCGCCGCAGACGTTATATTTGACAAGAGTTGTAGATTTATCGCCACGCCAAGGTGATGAGGATTTCTGTCTTAGTCCCTGAAAGCAAAGGGGGACTTGTCTTGGCACTGGCAGGCAGAGTCTGGGAGGTGTCTCAAGACTAATACACATGGACTTGACCCCTTCGCAGATTATGAAAATTTACGACGGCGTGTGTGACTTGATTTGTGGTGAGAGTAACACGCACACTGCGCAGACACACTGCAATCCTGCTTGCAAACGAAATGGATGGTCATAAGATGGCAGTGTACAAAAACAAATAATAATTGATGCCACTGACTGTTTCATCACGTCATCACCAACAAAAAGTACCGGCCAAAATGTCATGGAACCGCTATGCGAAAAGTATTGCTTACCAAATAAAGTGTTTGTTTCAAAACAATATATAAAGTAAGTATTTTTCTCGGAGTTAATCACATTCTGGAAAACTCTTCACATGTACGTGCTAAGCAAGAATCAGCTGACCAAACCAGTTGACCAAAGAAGCAATGTAGATCACATGGCATTTTGGCTGGTAACCCTGACCCCAGTTAGTCTCCCTGCTCTTTTTTATGTTTCACTCCAAAACAAAATTTTATTTAAATGACTTTTTCTAGCAATACAAAAAGTTATTCACTTTTCAACGAACAAAAAAATCCACCCCTATTCAAGTTACCATACGTCAAATTAACAATAATTCCGTTCCCACAAGTTTTGTGCGTTAATGGGTATGAAGACAACCAAGAATACACGTTCTTTCGGAGGGTTGCAGATGCCCAAAATAGATTTTAAAAAGTTTTTTTTTTTTTCATTTCAATAAAACAAGCAATTTGTAAATTCAATTAGAAAAAAAATAAATTTTTGAAGACCATGGACAGCCTACAATATGTACATGTTTAAAAAAATAAATAGTGAATTGAGACAAGCCCTAACGGTCTAAGACAAGACCAAGACGTACACATAGCAAAGTAATATTGGGTAGTTCTACAAGGAACATTGCATCTGGAGGTGGGTTTTGGGGAACACAGAACTTGCTTCCTCCCTATGTAAAATGTCAATAGGGGCTAATAATTTGTTCAAGAGCAGCCACAGTTTTAGACCAAAAATGTCTGATTTTGAGATTTTGTTGGGTAATATCAAGTTTTATTTATTTGATAAAAATTCCACAGCTACTGCATTAAAATCTCTTTTACTAAAACATGTAAAAAAAAAAAAACAGCAATTTTTGTTTTTGTGGGGGGGGGGGGCTTTAAAACCCTAACCCTGCTGAATCCATCAATATCAATACAATATATGGGGGTTAGGTAGAACTTCCAAATCAAGAGTCTTCATTTGCAATGAAAAAAAAGGTAATTTAATTTGCACTTTTGCAAGCACCATGCATTTATCTTCAACAATAACAAATTCAATATTCCTTGGAAATAATTACCCCAAAATCAATGGCTCGTGGCGACCCCAAAGGTTTAACAACCCATTAAAAGTTTGACACACTGCATCACTTGTTGCCATTCAATATTCAGCAGTGGTATTGCCAAGTCATAAACTATTTACAGGGTCTGGTAACAAGCGTCCATAATCCTTTCATCTCTCCGCAATCAATGCATTTAAGCACTATAATTAAATTGGCAAAAGAAAAGTTAATAGTTGTTCGAAATTTATGCAAAAGGCTGAGGACTTTTGGCAACATGTTGCAAAATGACCGAGCTTGGCAGAAAGTCGCTTTTCTTTCGGTCCCCGTTTGATCGATTACCCTGGTCAGTCTTTCAGGTATTCAAAACTGGATGCATCCCCATTTATGTTTACGACTCAAAGAGTGGCATGTGAATGTCTTTTATCAAATTTGGGATGACAGCCTCCGGTCTTTTCTTTCGGTCTAGCAACCGAGTCATTTTGTCCTCGTTGTAACTGCCAGGGCGCTCATCTTATTCTTTTGAACGAAGGATATCTGGGTACAATTGGATTCTCTGGATGATATATGTATACCGACCCCCTGGCATGCCTACAGCAGCCTAAAGGCCGTAAAGTTTGTGTATCTTGTTCACAATAACGCATAAAACTTCTTTTAGCACAGAAAAACAAACTAAAGGTCTATTTACTGTTTATTTATTTATTGAGGGGAACCTGCTCATCGTACAGACATTCCGAGAGGGACCTTCTGCAAAGATCGTAATAAAGACCTTCATTCAGTAACAGAAAATGGTCTGACTTTTTTTCTGCCAAAAAAAAACCAAGGTAAATTTGATAAATAAAGGTTTCATTTCTTTGGCCATGATTCTCTGCCAACAAACTGACTGAATTATAATCAACTAAAAAGAATGTAACTGACCTATTGCCATTTGCTAGTTAACCACGCCCTTTAGATAACCCTATGGAAGTTTTGTTCTCTCAGATTGTGGCTATTGTCCACTGAGTTATAACTAATATGATTGGCCAATATATTTCACAAGTTGCATTCACTGAATTCTACCCAGATAGGTCAATTGAATCAAACATCCTAAAACATTAGGCGACGAGTCATGGGGGGGGGGGGGGGGAATCCAAAATACATTTAAATTTAAAGTGAAGTCACATGGAACTGTTCATTCTGAACAAATGTTTGATACTTATCTCGTGTTTATTATGAATTCTTCTTTACCAATTTATTCAACAAAAATGTGACCAGGCACCACAAAATGAGTGTAAAGTCGCACTATGGTTTTCAGAGTTACAAGCAGAAATGACAATTTTTCAATGGAAAGTCAATTTGGTATTTTAACAACTTATTATCTAAAAAACCCTAACCTATCGTACCTCAATTTTATTTTTTAATGAATTCATTCTCGAAATATATTTGTGGCTATTTCTATTTTTTACTCGGGTAAAAGAGTGCAAAAATCACAAACTTTGACAGAGGTCAAGACTCTGACAAATCCAAAAGGTTGTATGGGGGGGGGGCTATAAATGGGATACCACAACACACAATACATCAAATTTAAGCTTTTAACTTGTATTTTCAAAGTGATCAAAGAAACTGGCAGGAGCGGGATTCAAACCTGCGACCTCCGGGTTACCGTACCGGCGCTCTACCAACTGAGCCATCTTGCCCTACATTGGCGGTCTCCCAAATTGTCAGTATCTTTGTTCGGGTGGGCGCTAGTCAGAAGTCATAAACCTAGAATGCCGTATAGCCAGGGATCACACCCAATTTTACGATACAACCTGGGAAGAACCTTTTAACTTGTACATTACTTTGAGGAAATACATGTACCATAATCTTGATTTTCACATTTTGTGACTTTACGCTCATTTTGTGGTAACAGGTCACATAGGCCTACATGTCTGACCATTCTACTGTATCTGCACAAACTGACAGAGACACTACATGTACATGTAGCATTTAAAGCTTCTCACAACACAATGTCATTCACTTGTAGGCTCATACCATTCCTGCTGAATGTCCACCCATTCAGTGGAATCCCTCTCACACCATACCACCTGTTGCCAACTGTTACCCCAAGTGGTTTTATAGATACTGTAAATGTAACCTCCCCTTTAACTCAAAGGGTCATAAAAAGTCCTTCTACATGTACTTTACAGGTAGGTACATGTATCAGGACACTTATCTACAATTTCATGAAATTGGGCTTTACATCCCTTTATTTTCAGATTGCTCAAGATGCCTCTTTCCAGTTACATAAATGGCTTTTAAATAGCTCCTAAATGGTTGATGGGCCCCGAAAAGGCTCTCAATGCTAGTTAATAGAGGCAGTTAAATAAAGTGCAAATACCACAACAAAGGGTACTTTAAATAGATTGCTGTCAACAACATTCATGTTAGCTATTCGACCAGAGGACCAGGTAACAATCAAGACGGACTCTTTAATGCCAAGAAAAACCACCAGCGATACACACGGCATTAATCTGGTTATTAACAAGGAGGAGTTTGTCCAGTTCGGTACAACTGGTATGCAATTACACCAGTGCTGTTCCGGTGTCCTACATCAAACTGACCATAGGGTTCCACAGACATTTTTTAAGAATTCTTTTGCAAAGAATTATAATATGGATATAGGACAAGGGGAAAAAACTACTGCCATAACTAAAGTATACTGGAGAGAACAGACAGAAAACTGAGGTCCACACTCAAACACCTAACTTGAGGAAATAGTTTGACAGACTTTTTTTTAATAATAAGAACCACAGACAAGATACTTTACATCCCTTTATTATCAGATTGCTCAAGATGCCTCTTTCCTGTAATAGATACAATGTAAATGGCTTTAAAATAGCTCCTAAATGGTTGATGGGCCCCAACAAGGCTTCCAAAGCTTGTTAGAGGTAGTTAAATAAAGCGGAAATACCACAACAAAAGGTACCAGTAACTATTCCTGTGAAAAACATTCCTATTGAATACCAAAGGACCAGGTAACAATCAAAACTTCTCTCTATTGCCAAGCAAACCACCAAGCCAACAATGGGAGCGATACACAGGGCAATCATCTGGTTAACAAGGATAAGTTACTCCAGTTCCATACAATTGGTTTGCAATTACATCAGTACTCACCATAGGGTTCCACAAGCATTTATTTCAAGGAAACAAAGCTACTAGAAAAACTAGAGAATACTGCAGAGAACAGGCAGAAAGTTGATGAAAACATCTGTAGAACAGACTTAAGGGGCAGCAGCAGATCTACGCTGTGAAACTGATTGTAAGGAAGGATGAGCTCAACTTTTCCCAAACAAGCGAGCAATGCACTTCTACACTCTAATAAAGATATATAGGAGACAAACGGAAACACCAGCCCAGACTTCTTGACTTCATTTGACCCCCCCCCCCCCCCCCCCCCAAAAAAGCAGAATCTGACTTGTCAAGTTTTTACTTTTCTGAAAGGTAAACTGATATTTCACTTTGATAGATTTTCAATTGTGGAAATCAATTTTATTAACTGTTACAGTCTTATCTTACTTTTCTATCTTTGTTCCATTCTCAACCCACCGATCCAGTCGCGGTGCATGCTATGCTTAGCGGGAGACCGTAGAGATTAAACCAAAGCCAACAGAAGTGTAAGGCTTGGCAAGACCTTAATTAATACACAACAATGAAACGTTTGCTTTCACTTGGGGTACAGTACACTGTACTACAAAATACTACTCAATTCTCTTAGGCCAGTGTAGTCAAAGTACTGCATATTACAGTTTACTCAAGTTGTATTTTGTAGTATTCGGTGATGTTAGGGTTAAAACATGTGTGGAAATCATCAAATCCTCAGACCAGACCAGTACCGACAGAATCCTATCACTACTTCAAAACACAAAGCCTGCTCTCAAAAGCAGATTGACAAAACAAGTGTAAATCCGACACTTGTAAATCCAGCAAATTAGCCATCACTTCCGCACTATTTTTGTCCTTGGTTCTTAAAGTAAGCCTTCCTTCCCAAACCAAACCTCCAACAATTTGGTTCATAAAAAAAGGGCAGTGCCTCTTTTGCCATGTTATATCGGTGGTTTAACATCCATGACTGTACACGATTCCCAGTTTCCTGATGACAAAATAAAAACACTGCCCATAGCCTAAGAATAGATGCAATGGGCAGAGCTATCATCACAAACAGCTACTTTTAAATGTCACTTCTTTTTTCTTCTTCTTCTTTAGAGGCACCACCCATTTGAGCCAGATTTAGCAAAATAATGTGGAGCGTTCACACTACAATTCTCCGGGTTAGAAATTCTCCGGGTTAACTGCCTCAAAACCCCACTTAACCCGGACAATTTCTAACCCGGCTAGCGAGGCTGGTTAACCCAACCCACCAATCTCGGGGTTAACGACGACCTTGAGACGATTCTCCAGGTTACCAACAATAGTGTGAATGCTCACCGGGTTTTCTTCTACCCGGGTCGGTGGGTGCGCTTCATCATGTTTTATCGGCCAGCTTATGGCTCCATTTCCAAACTCGTGTCACGATACAGTTGATTGAAAAAACACCCAATCAAAATCCCTGTGGGTTGGCATCGATTCATTTTTTGAATCACCCATACGCAACTGATGAGTGCCACACACCAAGGCACGAAAGCATGCTCTTGCTCGTAAGAGGATCTGAGAACTACGATCCTCTGCTCGATCGCACATCTAACCATCAAACCTAACCTGGTCACAGCTCCCTTATGTCCGCCCAGCTCCACCATGGTATACTGACATAACAAACTCATACTTAAGATCGACTCTACATGAGTTCGGGATTAAGTGACACAAGTACAGTCACCAGAAGGGAAGTGTCACTGAATGGGATAGCGCCATCATTCTCTTAAACACAAACTGTCTCGCCGTAATCAAGCCATGAGTGGCCCACTTCTGGTCTTGTACCATTTACACTGTACGGTACTGCCGGAACGAACCCATAAGTAGCCAGCATCGGCCTAGTACCGTCATGTTTGTTGGGAATGCAAATTCTCTGGGTTACCATTCGCATAGTGTGAACGCGGCTACAAGTTACCCGGGTGCGTGCTAAAGCAGGTAAGCAGAATTGCGGGGTTAATTTTGTAGTGTGAAACCGATTCTCCGGGTTAGTTTCTACCCGGGTAATGACAACTACCCAGGTAATAAATTACCAGGTAAGTTCAGAGTAGTGTGAAACCCATACAAGAGGAGTAGACTACTGAGGGAACAAGGGGCAGTCATAAATTTGAAAACTTTCAAAGTGAACAAAGAAAACTGCAAAAGGATACTGCACTGCAAAAGGATACTTCTTTCTTTCTTTTTCGTTGGTAAAAGCCATTTCGATCTTGGCAGATCTTTTACAAAGGCTAGGATTCAAATGTCTAGCCTTCCTAACTCTTATAACACTGTGTAGCTACAATCCTAAGCAAAACTGTTGAAACGCTTTGCACACAGGATAACAACCCCCTCCTACCCCTCCCCATCCCCTCAATGTTGAGTGCCCTGAATTTGGGAGAGGTTTTGCACCTGCCAGAGCACCAAAACTTATCGCCAACTCACATCAACATTGTACGGCGGAATGGAGCATGTTTCAACACATTTTGCTCGGGATTGTAGACTAGACTTATAATACATAATCACATTCCCACACAGTGGTGCACAAAGCTTTCAAAGTTTCTACCGCACATTTCAGTTCCTGGCAGGAAGTCAATGTAGGGTAAAGACAGGAAAAGAAAAATAATTTCTGCACTGAAAAAAAAAAAAACTGGTGGATTTCTCAACAGGACCAGGAGTACTTTTCTTCAGCAGGGCAGGCTAGCTTGCAAGGATTACGGGTGTCGCTGGCTTTCTATTCTGAGGCAAATGGTATAGGCCATTGTTGGACACAGTCAGCTTAGGCTCCACGTGTCACTATCAGTTACAACTCCAGAATAACGTATATTTCATCTGATAGTTTCTTTTCAATCCTTAGAGCGGCCGGGAAACTGGTACCAATCCACCATCAATAGACGAATCCAGGACTGACGAAAATAGCACCAATCTGCGCACTTCTAAAGTTGAAAGGGAGGCTCACAGTGCTAAGTGAGCGACTTACTATGCTGGGCGTGCACCGTGCTGCCATTTATGGCATGATTTATGCATGTTTTTTATAAGCTACATGTATTATGAACCAAGTCCTGAAAATCTAGTATGAGTACATTTTGGTCAATAAATTCAAACAAGTGATACTCCGAATGCTGACTTTTTACTTGGCTCTGTGAATCTGTGCTTGGATGTCCAAGTACATGTACATGTACCAGGGGCGGCGATCCTGGGGGGACACATCTTCCCTCCAATATTTTTGGGGAGGGGATGGTTAGGGGAGTGTCTCCCCTCCCCCCCCCCCAACAATTTCTCCCTTTATACATTTTATGGGTCATTGACTTACATACGTGCACCAGTACAGTATGCACTAGAATACATAAAAATCAGCACACAAGAGACACCGAGTACAAAATGCTTAACCATTATTGTTGGTTGTGTGCTTTTTTCCTCCATCACCCACCCCCCCCCCCCCCCCCCCCACTCTTG
Organism: Hippasteria phrygiana; assembly: GCA_037893225.1. NCBI lineage: Eukaryota > Metazoa > Echinodermata > Asteroidea > Valvatida > Goniasteridae > Hippasteria > Hippasteria phrygiana. The sequence continues at coordinate 258,443 of JAZGUH010000905.1, forward strand.
ACGAGAACTTCACTGCCACTACCAAGTACTTGTACTCAATACAAACTTACTTCATGAACGGTTTGGGCCTGATTATGGCACATGTTGTATCACAGCAAATATTTGTATGTAGCATGTCCTGCACATTACCATACATGTAAATGGTCATTCATAAATGCCTCAGCGAGTTTCACTATCCCTATTGGGCGAGAGCCTGTCACGTGGGTGTGTTTAAACGGTTGTTTAAACACGGCTGGAAGTTGTTTAAACGAGGCGCGTCATAACCAGCTGTTCTCAGCCGATACGCAACAGGGAGAGCGTAGTAGGTGCGCGCACAAGATGTACTGAACTTCATAATGTAAGACAACGCTAATGCACGCGTATAAAACGCTGCATCTCGTGCGTGTGCGTACGCGCATGCGACAGACAGGCGCGGAGCGCCTTCACGCGCTCACAAGGCCGATACGTACGCATGTGTTTTGTACTGAGCAAACGGGAGAAAAAGTGGGGTGAAAAAGCTTCGCATTTTACGGGAGGTTTTTGCATTTTTCATTAGAAGGCATTTAGAATGGGGATAAAAATGTGATGACCCGGTCTTTACCAGTCAATAATAACCTCGAAGGGTCGTGACCGCTGTTAGTGGACCTCGCCTTTGGCTCGGTCTATCAACAGCGGTCACGCCCCTCCTCGGTTATTATTGTCGTGGTAAAGACCGGGTCATCACACCTTTATCCCCTTATTGTGCCTTTACAGATGTACTGGTATCATGTTTAATCCACAGGAGATATCCACCAAAAATGCTAAAATCACAACAATGTGCATAAAACGGTGCATTCAGTGACAGCCAAAGTGAAGTGCTAACAACTGCCCCAGCATCCCCAATGGACACATCAATAATGGCCTACCTGTGCTGTGTGGGCAATTAGCACACATCTAACTGGTTTAATCCAATGATTGGGATTTACAAAGCCATGATATGGGATTAACGAGCAGTCAACTGTTGAGGAGTACCTCAAGTTGAAAGATTGTACAAAGGAAGAAGTAATGAGAAGGATAAAATCAGGATGGAGTTGCTTTGGAAGACAAGAACATACCCATGTCATTGCGAAGGAGAGTTTATAATCAGTGTGTCCCTATCAACAATGAAATATGGGTCAGAAACGTGATCAACAACCAAATATCTTGAAAGCAAACTTCAGTCAGCCCAAAGAGCAATGGAATGACAAATGATACACATCTCACTCCAAGACAAAGTAAAGATGTTCTGACATTCGACAGCAAACCGGAGTTAAGGATGTCAACATAAAGATCAAAGAGTCAAAGTGGAGATGGGCTGGGCACTTGGCTCGTTAGAAATGACAAAAGGTGGACAAAAAGATGAACAGAATGGCAACCAAGGACAGGAAAAAGAAGAAGAGGCAGGCAAAAAAGAAGATGGAGAAATGACCTTACAGCTTTCATGGGTACAACATGGGCGAGACAAGCAGAAGACAGGACAACTTGGAAGAGATATGAGGAGGACTACATCCGACATTGGATGGACATAGGCAAGGCAAGGCAATTGTGGGATGAAGTTTTTTATGTTCCAAACCCCCCCCCCCCCTTCCCCGGATTGGTGAACTATAGGACAATGACTCTTTTCCATGGCACATTTTTATGGTTTCCACCTAAACAAATTTACAGGGAGAAGGAAAGCAATGATTTGTGGGTCTTCCTCTTTCCTCGGAATATCATTCTGAGATTTTCCTCCACTTCTAAAACTGAACATTTCTTCATCTTCTTCCGACAGGTTTGTTCAGGCTTTCGAGCTACAGTGCGATATGCACTTTTGAGGAATCCTTGGTTTCATTACAAGAAAGAATTTAAAATAAATACATGAAATAAATAAATAAACAAAAGGGAAAAAATAAACAAAAGGGACGAAAGGGAAATAAGAGGGCTTGAAGTGGAGAGGATCGAAGAAACTAATGTCAGATTCTAGCCATCAACCTCACCTTAAGCCCAGCCTCATAGTTATGCTGCATCATCAGGTTGGCACCCGACGTGTCGCTGGCGCTCGCTTCCGTCGTATCGATGAAGTCCCTGGTGAAGTACATGCCATAGCGGATGTTGTCAGAGCAGCCACCCCAGGCCCAGTCCTCCACCCCACTGTTCTTGCTGTGCTTGCGGCCCTTGCTCTGGGCACAGCCACACTCATCCACCTCCCCACTGCCGCACGCCCTGGTCACATAGAAGGTAATACTAGCCGAGGTCATACTTTGGAGGAACGCCATCTCACGGTTTCCTGTAAGCAAGGCAAAAATGAGAGAAAGTCGTAACGAGGACCCAATTTGAACTGAGTGGGGGCGTGGGGGAAGCAACAGTTGGGGGGGCCACTTCACAGAGAAAACACAGTAGGCTTAACTTGTTTGTGCACAAGTGAAATCAGCAGTGGAAGGGTGCAACAGGATTCGGCTGCCCCTTCCCCCATCTGCCCTGTTACACCGTTGGGGAATGTAGTTGGGGTTTGGAAACCTGCCTCGGTGTGTTTTAAGATTTGTTTCTCAATGAAAATATCACAGGCATTTGTCAGCATATGCAAACTGCTACATCAGGAATAGGATTAAATGTCTGTAATTCACTCATAGGTAATGCCTTTACATGAAAATGTAATATGCTTTGCCAAAACAAACAAACAAACACCCCCACAAACAAAACAGAAAAAACAGCAGAAGAGAAAACCAAACATAACTGTTCACAAGCAGCATTAAATGTTTTTAAAAGACAACTTTTTGTTTAGATACTCTTAAGCATGACTCATTGTTTTCTTCAATTTCTTGACACTCCAAATGTCCCGATGCCTCCCCCTGATAACTGAAGATCAAGGATTAAGGAAAGCTTTCATCAACACACCCAATGTAAATCGGGTCTTACATGGCCAACAGGGGGGGCTAAATCCCCCGACAAGATATCAACGATTGTCCAGAAACATCCCCCTGTCAAACAGCCTAACCGCATGTGACAAGCTCCCCCGATAGCCCTGAGACTGCTAAGATTGATCGTTGTGGGCGGACGGGGGAAACTCTTCCCCCCAGATGATTGGGGGAGTGATTACCCCAGAGCACAATGTGGGGGAAGGCGGTAATTTCCTTGACATGCCCGCTACGTGTTAAGCCGCAAATTGAGACACTGCCGTCAATAAATTGACATTCCTTCACAGGTCTTCTCTCGTGGACGAATCTGTGGAATAAAGACCGTGACCCGAAGACATGTCATGACCCCATCATATTTTTCAATGAACTGCTTCTGAAATTTACAAACCTCCGGTGCTACAGTAATCTTCACAGAAAGAGCAAAGTTATTATCTAAAACGGTGTTAAAGAGTCTATTTAGTCTTAACTTTACGTGCGATGATTTCCCTATACATCAGTACTCTAAGAATAACACTATGAAAATCTTTGCCGTGAAAATCCGTTTTGCCGTGAACTAAAATTTCACGGCAATTTCACGGCGAGAGAACACCATGAAAACGCCGTGAAATACTCTCGGGATTTTATCGCCAAGAAAACGCCGTGAAAACGCCGTGATTTTTTTGCGGGCAGTTCTGCCCAGCTCATTAACTTGCTCTATTGTTCACTCTTTTGTATAGTGTGATTATCAACCATCAATAAATTGTAATGTAACTGTCGAAGCTGGCAGAAGTTGCGTGGTTTATTGACAGTTAAACATGACGGCAGGCTAGGTATGGCGGCCAAGCGTTCGACGTCCAGTTTACCATCGATGCCTTCGTAACTAGTCAAGGGTCCCCTCGTAAAAATAATAACAAACCTGTAATAAATATTGTATTGGGGAAATTGTTGCTTTTTGCAGCATTTAAGATTTCTCTAACTATAGGCCTAGGCATGGTGCATTTAAGTGTGGGTTAGTCTAGATTACCTTACCCGAAGTTCCAGCTATTTCAAATAAAGTTGACGACAGAATAATACATAACGTATGATGTACCATGGAGGAATAAATAATACATTAAATGTGTCGTTTCTTTGATCGTTTTCTAAACCCCGACATAACTTATATCCGTCATATCTCCGGAGTAGAGTCCGGACCACGCACGTGCGTGCATGCATACGGGATTCCATTGTTGGTGTAGTCTTGGTCAAGTGCAAACAACCGCACTGAATGCTACCGTATTATTCCCAATTTACAATGTACGTACACGCAGCTAACGTATTCCGAACTCCGCCTTAAAAAAAGGCTACTAAGACCTGAGGGGGTTACAGCAATTGTTCAATAAGGGTACCCCCTAAAGCGCATCTGCGCGTGCGCGATGCTTTGTTGCTAGCCTTGGTCAAGAGCAAGCAGCCGCACTGAATGCCATCGTCTTATTCCCAGTGTACAATGCAATCACATGCAGCTAATGCGCAGAGAAATTCATCTTGAGAAAAGACAAAACCGGGCGCTTCGCACAGCCAAAATTACTAGGTAGGCCTACGTAAAATTTCCATGGACTTTTTTTCTCCGGAATTCGACGCGGGAAATTCTTAAGATAATCATTTTTTCTATTTTTTTTATTCGTAGGAAATTCCAGACAGGGTCGGCGGGATAAAGAAAAATTAAAAATCGGTTGGGAGCCAAAAATAGGGTGGGTCGGTTATGAGAACCATAGAATTTAATACAGGGACGCCCTTATCGTTGTAAGGTTTATAATGATGTACGGTAATTTTCCCAAAAGACTTTGTCCATTAAAAGCATACGTGGGTTTATTCTTGATTTTATGTTTCAATTTCAATCATAAATGTACCGGTACCGCTATGGTTTCCAGATAATTTTATTTTTTGTGTTTTGCGTTGTTGGATGGCAAAACAAAAACGAGAGAAAAACGGGGCCCGTTTTTAACCTTAGTCAAGGCGCGCGTAGCTACCTGGACGCGTGATGCGTCCCGAATGTGCATGTATGCAGCATGTCCGGGGTGCGCCACTCGTCTGGATAGCGCGAGCCAATGAATTCGGAACAAAATGTGGGCCTACATGTGCGGACAAAACAAACGCGGAGTCTTATAACAAAAACATACCGGGAAACCGAAAAGCACGGAAAACAGCGAAAAATTCACATGCCTGATTATTATAGTCAGATTTCACAAAATCCGTGTTTTAAAACCCAAATCCTTACTTCCGTATTCCTTATTTCTCATGAATTTCAGTACGAAATACGGAAAATCCGTACTGGTTGGCAGCTCTGAATTGTGCATTTTGCATCAAAACAGAACTAGCCTGGAGCCTAAGCCAGCTCATTTGGAAAATTAAAAGTGCCTGTAGAATCAGAAAAAGGCAACTCGGGCCGGGAGGCGAATTTGTTTTCTCCCAAGCAACATCCGAATGTGGTAAATGCTACATGTATGACGCATATGCCCTATGAGATTTCGGACTTTACTTCCCTTTTAAAAAAATCCTCCGGAGCCACGAATAAGAAAAAAAAAAAATTTGAACGTAATGAAATTTCGGACTTTATTTCCCTTAAAAAAAAAAACTCCAAAGCTCAATCTCCTACCAACCCCACAGTCGAACACCGTATCCACTGAACCATCGGAATGCTCGGTAGACAATGATAATTTATGGCATTATATACCCAGCCCTAGGTCTTATGCATCCATAACGTTTGGGGAAAAAAATAATTCGCGTCTAGGCCACGCCGCGCCGGGAGCGAGCAGAGACCACCACCCAGACAATCCAGCCAAACTCAACGCTGAGTGATGTGATTGGTTTAGCATGACTAGGGAAAATAGTTTCGACCAATCAAAGCACTCAGCGCAGAGGTGGAGCCGATCGTTGCGCGTTACGGAGTTCATGATTGGTCAGTCCGATCATTCACGACTGCATGCACGTAACTTTCAACGTGCTCGAGGTGTTCGTCCATTACAACTACGCGTAGCTAGTAGCAAGACGCCCATTTCGGACACGGCCTAAGAAGTCATTGGTTTTTGTATACAAATCAGGAAATGGTGAGAAATAAATTACATTTTACAACTGCAATGAAAGAAATGCTAAACATTTTAAGAAAGAACAAAAATGGACTGCTCCGTGAAGCCGGCCATTGGCCTTCAAATTAGTAGTTTTTTGTGGCATTAATGTAGATCATTCCTTCCTCCATCGATTTATTAAAATCGTTGCAGAAACGCAAATAAAAAAATAAAAAAACCACCAGCAAGCACAACAACAACAGTTTTAACAACATATCGGGACCTACTTCCAAAAATGTAAGGCTCTAACGGAGAGCCTTACATTTTTGGAAGTAATCGGGACCCTACGGATCCACGAGGAAAAGTACACACTGCGTGTATGACAACCCGCTCCCAACAAACCGTGACCACCTGTTTTATACCTGCGAGATTGATGTTCGTGCATAACATATTCGCATGAGCCATGAGTCGATCGTCTTTATAAATGCGGATCAGACCGCTGTACTCGCAACCACAAACACATAAAATTAGGAGAGTTCCCTGTTATGCCGGGCCGTTATGTTTGCACCCACAGTAAATCTAATCTGTTCTTTTGTCAGTTGAAGAATGGTTTACCGTTATGCATAACAAAGGAATCCAGCCTGCCGGGTTCGCCGTGAATTTGCCGTGAATTTGCCGTGAATTCGCCGTGAACATAATTGCCAATATTTGCTGGAAATAAACGCCGTGAAATTGCCGTGAATTTTTATTTCACGGCAACAGACGGATTTTCAGGGCATTTTCACGGCAAAGATTTTCATAGTGTAAGAGCATCCCGCTTCTATTGCTAAAATGGAAACTTATTAACCCTAACCTGCCTCAATCCTCCAAAATCATCCTTGCAGTTTTGGAGGATTTTGGAGGATTGAGAATGAAAGGTGTTTCAAGCGAGGAGGATTTTGGAGAATTGAGGATGAATGGTATTTCGAGGAAAAGAGGATTTTGGAGGATTGAGGATGAATGGTATTTATAAAGCACAGGAGGATTTGAGGATTGAGGATGAAAGCATTTTTTTGGGTAGGGCAATCAGAGGATTTTGCAGGATTGAGGATGGTTCCTAGCAAAAAGGGTCTAGGGGGTTAGGGTTAATTGCGCTACTATCCTCAATTGACCTTTTTGTAGAATGTCTGAAAGGAAAGCTCATATAACTCATCTAATGCTAACCCTACCATCTAGAAATGACCTACATGGATTAAGCTTCCTTTGTGGCTTATTTCATCAAACTTTTCTTTCTAAACTTGTGTTTATTCTGATTGGAAAAAATGTGTCACTTCTTAAGGCTTAAGATCAATATCCTAAAACACCCTTAAAAATAGGAGATAAATAACGAGAACAATTCTATCTACAAGTGTCATACATCACATCATACACCAGGAAATAACAGCTGTTACTTAAAAACAAATTCTCCTTTTAAAGCTTCCCGTGATGAAAGATACTACACTACAGACGAGTATTTAACCTGACAGCACTGAAGGGTAGGGGGTTTTAAAGGAGGTCCAAAGTTGCCTGCCCTGACCTGATCACATTTTGCATGGGAATACTTGAGAGCCACACAGTTGAGTGACTGTAAAGATACTGTGTACTAGCCAAGTCTAGCAGCCGATTACATGAATGCTTACACATGAACTACGTACCTCGACTTATGCAACATTTCAGTGCGTAAGTTATGACATTATTTAAATTGACTTCACAAAAGTTGCCCAGTGCATCTGTTGCGTACCTGTGAAACAAATTACGGCATAACTTATGCAGCAGATTTATGTGGTATGAAATGGTACGCACAAACCATGAAAGGATGACTTAATTAACTGACTGTGAGCACTGTAGAACCATTTGTCACTTAAGTTAATTATTACATTTTGTGGATTATTTCAGAGGGTAATGAAATGAGCATCGGCTGCAGGTTTACCTGCGGGAAAATTGTGAGAGTTACCTCTCATTTTTCAGAGTGAATTCCTAATGATAATTAATTCCTAGTTAATTAACCCTCCCTCTCTCGGTGTCAAAATGGAGCCAACTACCCTACCTATCAAAACCTATCGAGTTTCAGGTTAAAACACACGAGCTGTTGGAGAGGAAGGGCTTAGGTTTTTTTTATAGTTATAACAGTAGGAGGGTTAATGTTTTCTCAAGATGGGCATGATTTTAAAATATAACGAATCAAATATCAGTAAGCACCAGTGATTTAGTGGAAGATGAGAGCAAGACCACCCCCAAGATCAAGATATCACGTTAGACCAATCAGTACTTTAAATTATGAATAATATAAGGATGGAATTTACGTTTAATTTGATAAACGTTTAGCAAAACTTTCCCGTAACATTTAAACGTTTAGTCAACAATTGCCAAAAGGCTGCCACCGGTCCCAGTATAAAGGGTCGCGAACTTGCCAGAATAACTTCTCTTCAAAATCAGCAGTTTATTCAAGTAATTGCCACGAGGACTCAGATAACATCAGATGGGGGGAAAAAGTCCACCTCGGATTACATTTGCAAAGCTTTCCAATGCCTTTATGATATTCACTAACTTTCCCAAGACTGTACAATCATCAGTATGTACACCGAGTGTCCTCATACATGTAGCTTCGATAAGATCTTGCAGCGGAAAAGTGGGTGAGGCTTTTTTGTATTTACAAAGACTTACAGGTTGTTTCTGACAGAAATCCTGGTATTTCTGGTTACACTTTAGTGTTTTGAAGAAGAAAAGGTAGAAATTTCAATACTACACAAGGCAGTTTAACATAAGCTAAAACTGAAGATACATGTAAAGTAACTCTGACTCGTTCAGTGAACAAAAAAAAGAACAAGGGCGGATCCAGAACACAATTTGTTTTGGGGGGCCAAACTTTTCTTCTGTTTTTTTTAGGAGGGGCCAAAAGAAATTTCGGCTGAGTTTTGTGGGTGGGTGTACACAGTGGCTGCCTTTTTGTGACGTCAGTTTAAAAAATAAAAAAAAATATATAAAAAAAAGGTTTGGTATTTTTGGGGGGGTATGGCCCCCTTTGGCCCCCCTTTGGCCCCCCCTGGATCCGCCCTTGAAACAGAATGGCTACTTCAAACCTGGCATTCTGAAATGTACACATGTACAATGTAGTTTATCGAAAGTCATGACAAATCATTTCCTTTCATTGCTCTGGTGTATAAGTTTTAAGGCACCGAAAATAGCGGACGTTGAAATGTTGATTGACACAGAATGATCTCACAACCTAAACATGTAAATGACACCCAGCAAAATATGGCACGTTCGGAGATTCACTCCTTCATGTTTTCATGAGCTCAATCAATTTATTTTGGACTGCCAGAATGAAATAGAATTGTGAACAAATAAACTGGCACAAAAACTTTCCATAAAATAGCAGCGTCAAGTGTGAACCAATATGGTGAAATGAAATCGAGTTTGCAGAGTTTTAAGTACCCTGCCCTAAGCCTACTTCAAGTTTTTCATAAGAACTATGCTGAATCCAACAATATCCACTTGTATAAAAAAATAAAATACAAAGCAAATGCTACTCAATCCAACAAGACCCAACAGAAACTTTTGCTGGCCAGTGTGAAAAAAGTGGGCATATTGACCAACAACATATAACACTCGGTCTAGCAAAACAGTAGTTCTGACACTGTTAGATTCAACAAGAATATGCCATTTGTATTGACTGCTCAATCCATCAAGATCTAACAGAATTTGTTTTAGAGTTGTCAGACTTTGTGGGCTCCAGTCGACTTCTGTTAAACAATGTTTAACCCTAACGTCCTAGGCATTCACTTGGCGTACAGTACACTGTACTACAAAATACTACTCAATTCTCGTAGGCCAGTGTAGTAAAAGTACTGCATACTACAGTTTACTCAAGTAGTATTTTGTAGTATTCGGTGACGTAAGGGTTAAACAATGGAAATTGATCGAAACCGACAAAGTTTTTGCCCTCATAATGTCATTACTAATTAGAGTCGAAGACATCAGCTTAAATCTAAAAAGTATACCATTAACCCTAACTTTCTCCCCCATTTTTCCTCCAAGTAACCTGAATCCTCCAACACCCTCTGATTTCAAAGTGTTCAAGCTGCATGTAACCTGAATCCTCCAAAATCCTCTTATGGGGACCATTATAAGAATCCTCAAAAATCATCAAGGGGTTTTTGTAAACACCCTAGTAACCTCAATCCTCTGAAATCATCCAGCATTCGATTGGGCCTGTGATGACCTGGATCCTCCATTTTCCTCCAGAGGCAAAATCCTCTTATGCCCTCAATCCTGCAAAATCCTCCGATGCTTCAACTTCCAAAGACCCTCAATCCTCCAAATTTCTCCTTTTGGCAAAGAGGATTTTAGAGGATTTGGGAAGGTTAGGGTTAATGAGCGTTTGCAAAAAAACAAAAACAAAAAAAAGGAACAAACAATAAAGCAACGGCTGTTTATTAACGAAAAAATTTTGTTCAATCCGAATGTTCCCAGGATCAGTTCTACAAACACATATGGAACCACTCCAGGCGCATTTTCCAAATGCTCAGTATTGGGGCAAAGTGGATCTGATAGATGTGCAACAAGGACCGCCACACTGAGAAAAACAATTTCCCAGACAAATTGAAAGTCAGACAGGTAAATCCAGTGGGGATCCCATGTTTACTGGAAAATGATCTTTGCAGGCAAACTGAGAAAAAAAAAACACAGGATTTGTCTGGTACCGGGACTGAAAAAAACCCGGAAAAAACAGACCGGAGTGGTTGCAAAAATGATACTTCTGAATTTCGGAGGAAATGGTTTATAAATACAAAACTGGCAGAGCTGACAACATGATCTGACAACATGGATACAGCAAGACAGTGTTCATACTTTGTGTGTTTCAACATATAAATGAAATAACAAACCTGTGAAAGTTGCAATCCGTCAACTGAGTCATGAGAAAATAAGTGCAAATCGTTTTGTTATTGTGCACATTCATGTGGGCAATTGTTGAAATTGAAATATGCCACATCATTTTTGACGGTCTTCAAATACAATTTTCCTTGAAGATGACTGCATTTTTATATTTACCCAGCTTTCAAAATGAAACTAATCAATTTGCTTTTTTATCACATACCTTTAAAAGCCTTTTTGCTACTGAAACTGCGCATGTGTAAGTTTGAAGCAAAATGACACATATTTAGGTAACAATGGTCAAGCCAGGTCCCATGTGTATGGGAGACTATTCGGGACAAATTTGAGATTTCGTTAAATGTCTGTTTTTCCCGTGTACAATATGGCCCTCTGTTCGTTATTAAAAGTATGTACCTCCAGTGCAAGAGTATGCAAGGATATCTTGTAAATTGTGTCAAATGCTCGAGATATATATGCACTCAGACGTATGAAGCTCAATTCTGGTAGTTGCATCTCTATTGCGCATGTGCAGTGTGATGTTATAATTAATAGGCCAACTTTGGAAACAAAAATACACGTTTGTTTTCAGGTTTAATAACGGGTTTGTACATCCGTGCCTTGCATACATACAATGATCGCACTTTTCCTTAACAGTTGACCCATCAAAGTGGTAGAAATGGCACAGAATCTGAAAATTGTGCACCGCACGACAAATAAAACAAGATTTATATGACGTCAGATTCTGAAGCTCCGATCCGATCCGATGCGCATGTGCAGCGAAGCGATACTGCCATAAACGTGCATGGTCGTATAAGCTTCAAACGTGTGAGTGCATACAATACTCTATTGAAACGTGCATGGTTGCATGCCAGAATTGAGCTTCATACGTCAGAGTGCATATAGACAAACCCAATTACGAACCCAATATTTGTGTTAATATCTTTTTTACTAGCTCGGCATGTGCATATCAGTAAAAACTGTTGCAGCTTGGCAGAACTTACCTCTTTAACTGCCCAGCAAAGCTATCGAAACAAAAATCGCCATTCATCTCACAAACCGTATTTTGAAAAATCAGGCCAGTAAAGTTTGATATGCGCAAGTGAAATATGCTGCAAACTAGCTATGGGGGTAAAAATAATTCAACAAATGAAAGTTTTCCTTAACTCTTCCGCTACGGCGCGCCGCTCACAGCGGCTCGAAAAAAGCCTATTCCTGCCGGCGAGCTGCTCTGAGCGGCTCGTTGTAAACATTCTGTAAAACAATTACGTCACAGCCCCCATTATAATACCGTAGTGAAAGAGTTAAGTTAACTTGTTGAAATTATGAATACTAATCCACACAGATTTTCACAATTACATGTAGAAGTCTTTATTCAGTTTGAATGACTGAAACGGGTAATCATAACAAGAATTTTAGCAATTCACTGTAACAGTGATGACGAATGCTGAAGAAAAAAAACAGGTGGAGTCTCCAACGGTAAAACTGGTGCCATAAAAATGAGCCAACACTAAATGTGTCTCACTCCAAATGGAAGAGGTTTGTCTGTGGTCAGCTATTTAACAAGGATTGCTAGTGTTTGCAATTATGTAGAATTACAGGTTTTGACACAAGCTCTTGAACATTAATTCAAAAACCTTTCAAAATGAATGCGGTTTCTCTGTTAATTAAAAAAAAAAAAGAATACTGGACTGTCTAGACGGATAACTCATGATTTGGAAATGGCGTCGTTTTTATCCAAGGTGTAAAACTCACTGTGGCATTAATGACCTCGCCTGGAGGTTTTTGGTTATTGTGGGCACACGTATGTGAACATTCCCACAATAGTGCAAAAGTAATGACCAAAAACCTCTGAATAAACAACCCTGTTACACTTTCGGTTCGCACAAGTGCATTTTTTGTTATATCTCCGTCTTGGATACTGTATTTTGATTGGCCTAGAAAGATCACGTGTCCAGTCTATAAAAATGACTGGCACACTCCAAGCATGATATCACATACATGTACCTCACTCCAGCTAGCTATGAGCTGTATCATTGGTACCCACGCAATTTTCACCTACACTGTTGACGGTAGTAAACTATAATGAGGGCAGACGATCAGCTGCTTTGATCGCGTGATTTGTTTGAGTTAATTTCCACTGAGCAAGGCAAGTTGAACTAAAACAAAAACTGGGTTTGGCGATATAACAAAACAATGTTGTGATGTGGGATATGACTTTTAACCCCTTGAGTACGGTATTTTACGGGAGACGTCGGGGTGCCGCGGCGGCTCTGGCAGAAAAACAAACCGCTACAATGTGTTTGTGCAGTCAAGCGTAACCTATACACAATAATCCAACAATGGATTGAAACTGCACAAACAGCGGCCAATGGCGTCATCCGGCCTGGTGGCACTGTTTAATCCAACAATGGATTGAAACTGCACAAACAGCGGTCAATTGCGTCATCCGGCCTGGTGGCACTGGGTTCTTTTGCACCAAATTCCGTCATCCGTACGCAAGGGGTTAAGAACCTCGGAGACGCATTCGTCCCTCGGGTGTTTAAAAACATCATATCCCACAACACAGCAGTCAACAATTGTTAATTGTGATCACGTACACCTGCCATATTATTATACATACATTAAGTACAGGTTACCTTCAAAGTTACCATTTGTCTTCACAGTACACTTTTAAGAGCAATCATATGCCTGGCTGTTTCCTTCCAAAATCTTGGTATTTCACCATGATCCTCAAAGTGGGGATAAACAAAGTGACACATTGCCTTGGAGATGTCCAACTGGGCTATACAAAAAAACATTCATCCTAAAACACATGTACCTATGGAAAGATTCTTCAAAGTACAATAATGTACATGATCCTTCTTGAAAAATGCACCACTTGTCTGAAAGTCATTGATGAAAGTTTAGTTCTAATAAGGCAAACTGCTGGAAACCTAGGGGTATGCATCGGAACCGGGTACCCGAGTGCCCGACCGCTCATGTCAGGGAACCGGTTCAAGATTATGGAATCGAGTACCCATACAACTTTACATTATCGCATTGTAACTTCCCAGAAAATGAAAAAGGAAAGGTTTCGAATGTTATTTGTCGGGAATTTTCAAAATTAAAACCCAGACTATATGGGAAACCAGCACAGATTTCATGACGCTCATGAAAATTGACAACGGGAATTTACCGGTCGTGGTTTTTTAGTGTGGGTATGGATAAAGAGCCTTGCAATGACAAGCCATAATAGCATTCCTCATTCCACAATTATTACAGGCTGTGTACAGCTTGTGTCTTTTGTGATATGCCGGTGCATGCACGTGCCGGAACTGTAATGGCGGAGTAGTGATCATGTTTACCAGACAGGCATGAGACTTCTCAGACTTTTGAATCTCAGAGAAAGACATTATTGCAATTTCCGGGATTGGAAGTTTTGGGTTGGGTTTCTTTAACGGGTACCCGGGTACCCGTATTTTTTTCAATCAGGTACCCGGTTCTTTTACTACCCATATAAATGCACACCTGGACGGTACACATAGTTTTTGTTAATGATTTTCAGACAAAGAGAGTCATTTTAGGATGAACTCCTTTTCTTCCTCTAAGGCATTAGGTTCTTTATAATATAACTTTACACAACCAGACTTAGCCTAGTTAAATAACCAAATTTGCTTAGCACCAAAAAGTTAGTTAAAACAGGTTACGAGCCAAAAGGCCATTGGGGTTTTCATGCTAAGCAAACAACAGCTGAATGCCAGCCACAAAGCGATACACTTCACATCAACATTTGGTTGGTAAATCCTGTATTTACCAAGGAAGACTTTTAAATTGGCCCATAGTTTAAAGCTCCTTTTTGTGGGAGGTAATTCGGGGACGACTTCTTAACATTTCTGTCTTCAGTTGATAAGTGCATACAAATCAATCCCAATCCAGGAATTTTGCATTCTTCCTGTTTTCATGTTAGATGGGACAAGTTCTTTTTGTCCATGATGAAACCAGACAGTCTTTTCTTCCTTGTGCTCTATTTGCCCCATGCAACATCCTCTGCTGACAACACCGATATAATCCAGTCCATCCGTAATGACACCACATTTAATCCAAACCAGCCCCGGTGCAAGATTCACACCTCGTCAGACCCTGTGATAGTTCCTCTGATAAAGATCAATGCACATGTGCCTTTTTCAAATATAAACCCTAAAGAATCATTATTTCATTTTTTTGTATTTCTTTTTTTGGGGGGGGGGAATTGTAAAAACAAAATTGGAAAATATGTTACCCTTAAAACCAGACCTTTATCACCGAAATATTGCAACGATGGCAATCAAACAACTAGCTGTAAATTCCCAGTCCAAAATTTCTCCCTGGGTGCACCCTGTATATCCAATTTTTCAAGGTCATACTCTGCAGATGAAAAAAACTTGATACAGAATGGCATGCTAAAGTGCACAACATGCTGCAGCAAAGTTTGGCACTTAATAACAATGGTTGACTACTGTGATGTGGGATATGACGTTTTTAACCTCTTGCGTACTGATGACGCCATATGGCGCAAAAGAAACAGTGCCACCAGGCCGGATGACGCCATTGGCAGCTGTTTGTGCAGTTTCAATCCATTGTTGGATTAAACAGTGCCACCAGGCCGGATGACGCCATTGGCCGCTGTTTGTGCAGTTTCAATCCACTGTTTATTGTGTATATGTTACGCTTGGCTGCCAGTGCCGACGCAGCACCCCGACGTCTCCCGTAAAATACCGTACTCATAAGGTTAACACCCGAGGCGAAGCCGAGGGGTGCTACACATGTATGCATCCCCGAGGGTATTAAAAACGTCATATCCAACATCACAGCAGTCAACAATTGTTTTTTTATATCACCAAACCCAGTTTTTCCAGTTCAACTTGCCTTGCTCGGTGGAAATTAATTCTAACAAATCACGCGATCAAAACAGCTGATCGTCTGCTAGTTCGCTGCTCCCATTATAGTTTACTACCGTCAACAGTGTAGGTGAAAATTGCGTGGGTACCAATGATACAGCTGAATCCGCTAGCTGGCTGGTGTGTGATATCATGCTTGGAGAGTGACAGTCGTTTTTATACACCAAACACGTGATCGTTCTAGGCCAATCAAAATACAGTATACAAGACGGTGATATAACAAACATGTATGTCTCACATCCTGAACAATTATAAAGACGGTAATGAAATGTGCACATTGCGTGCGTACATTATCCTTGAATGAAGACAATCTTCTTCCTGTAATTAGAACTAGCTGTGGCCCCCCCCCCCCCCCCCCACCAAGTACCCCTGGAGTGCAGATTGTAACCCCCGAAGTGTGTTATCCCACTCTCCCCACGCAGGCTGGAGTTTGGTTTCTTACTTTCTTGTTATCATAACATTATACAAACCCGTAATGATCAGGCGCATTCAAAAAAAGTTGATCGGGCGGTCCATAATATCTATCGCCGCACGTAAAACACTGGCGTGCTTTGCATGCAACTTTTTATCAGCACTCATGCAGTTGCAGCTGAGGCGTGAAAAACTTGGATCGGCGAGTATCGAATATTCAAATATTTGGTCAAACCCAGTTTCGAATAATCGAATACTAAATTATCCGAAAATGAACCGCCCTATTCTTTTCACAATAAATTTACAGGTATTTTGGAACACGTGGCTTTTCACGGTAAAATTGCATGAACGCAGCTTGCAAATATTGTCCAATCACGAGTTACAATTCACCAAGCATCACACGCAATTTTGGTACTGTTATTCTGCACTTCCGACAAGGACTTCTTTTGATTACCTAACACAACATGAGCAAGCTGGGAATATTTGAAAAGAACTGAAAACCACCACTCTCTTTCTACCTCAAATGAAAACATGATTTTAATATACGTGTTGAACTGGATATTTCGTGCACGATTCCTTTAACCACATGCGATCTGCGAGGAAGGCCCCATCAAGACCCATTGTCAAGGATGCAACGAGCACGCAAACGATAATGCAAGCAGGAAAACGGGTATTAGGAGGGGGTTATCGAGCAGCGGTGAGCCACCGACTTGAGTGCCAGGGGCCATCAGTGTTTCCATGTTTGTGTAGCATTGCGACACTATCTTACCAGGTGATGACAGGTTCTTTTGCCGATGATGAGCTTTCAATGGGTTCTAAGCCCTACACTCCCAGCGGCTCATGCTGGATTTGTGCCACGGGCACTGGTGAGCTTTAAGATAGTTCACAGGCACTTCACTTGGAGTACATGACGTCAAAGGGAAGCATATTTTAAGTGTGCTCTGATTCAGGATGCAATCATTTCACAGACTTTTTTCTAATCAAGTTAGAGAAAGGACCTTCTACCATCTCCAAAGAAACTCGACGAGAGCTATTGAAAGCATACTTTCTTCTCTTCCTTCACGTGCATGTACCACTCCCCTCCCGGCCCATGCTTCCATCTTCCCCTACCCTCCCCCTCCGCAAAATAGAGGGCAAAATGTGAAAGGGATGTGATTTATCAAAAGCAGAACAGGACAAGCTTCATGTTCACATTTAAAAAAAGACCTGTTAAAGAACAGGGTGACCCAGCACTTTATGAAATTTTTGGCAATTTCTCAGGGAAATATCAGGGAAAATTCCCTGAATTTTCCTTGATATTTCTGGGGGAAATGTGGTTATGAGGTTGCTGGGAAGTCAACAGGTAGTTGCAGCAAAGCAACTAATTGGACTATATGTATTGAATCAAAGGTATACATGTATGTAACGGAGCCAATTGTATATTGTCTTGAGAAGTGTATGTAATATTCACACTACATAAACACTAAAAACCCACCACAGCCAATCAATGGACAAAACTTGGGCACATGACACAAGGTGCACATATACATGTACACGTACGCCAAACTGGTAAAAACCTTTCCTTTCTGCATGGGTCACTGTCAAATTCCCCCGAGTTTTCTCTGACTTTAAATGTTTTCCCAAAATTTCCATGAATTTCCCCCGACTGGAAAATGGAATTCCACTTTCAAAGTTTCCCTGATTTCCAGAGTGGCTGGGTACCCCGAGGAAATTTCTACTTTCAGAAGCCAACCAATGAGCCCAACAAGATTGGTGGGCTAAGACATCTGCACCAGTTAGCAGGTCGTACATGTAGGTGCTATGAATCCCCTCACAGACTCTTGGAAGTACTCACACCGTGCTATACACTGTCATCAAATAATTTAATAGTGGTTCACATTACCCTCCCCCAAAAAAATTAAAATGGGGATGGGGTGGGGGGATCAATGCCCTAAGATTGAAAATAAAAAATGAAAAGTCCACGAAACATTCGGAGGAATTTGATTTGTTTGGCAAGTTGCTAAAAAATGCTTAACCCTAACCCTGCCAGACAAGCACAGTGCATCTGTGGTGACAGCTTGACCTTGCTGCACTCTGCACACAAGTCAATGTGACAAAGTATGCAATCTGATGCGTCTGGCAGGGTTTCTAGCCAAAATACCCTTGAGGGTTAGGGTTAAGAAAACTGCATGTTCTACCAAAAGATACGGTTCCAAATTCCACAAACAGGGTCTTCAAAATTAAAGGGAGACAATTTCAGGTTGCAGAGGTCATTTTGGAATGATTAAAAATAATTTCAGGACCAAAAAATCTTCTGGAAATCTGGAAGACATCTCACCCAAAATCCTGAAATCAGGAAAAAAAGCCGCAGAAATCCCACGCCTGCTGTGGATAGCAGGAATGGGGTGGGGTATCCTTAACCCCTTGCGTACGGATGATGCAAATATGCACCCGAAAAGCAGTGCCACCAGGCTTGTTGGATTAAACAGTGCCACCAGGTCGGATGACGCCATTGGCCGCTGTTTGTGCAGTTTCAATCCATTGTTGGATTATTGTGTATAGGTTACGCTTGACTGCACAAACACATTGTAGCGGTTCGCTTGGCTGCCAGAGCTGCCGCGGCACTCCGACGTCTCCCGTAAAATACCGTACTCAAGGGGTTAATGGTCATGGACCGTCTGCCATAGGACGTGACATTATAATGTGATGTTTTCAGTAGCATTTTATGCAAATTTCTCAAAGCCCATGTCTGCCCGAGTGGGATTAGAACCAGAGTCAAGGAGTTGGAAAACAAGGAAAGTACCACGCTCCCATCTTTAATACCTTCTATGGCCTGCAGCAGTAAATGATACAAAAGCCACATACATGTACAGTACATTGCAATTGAAAGTCAACATTGTGAATGGGAATGGGAAATTTTGTGAAAAGAATTCCCATTCACATTTCACATTTCTCACACAACTTTTCCCAACTGCGAATTCAAGTGGGAAATTATTTACCACTTTGAGAAAAAGTATGAAAATGTTTTCCCACTTTTGTAAAAAGGCGTAAAAATGTTTTCCCAATTTTGTGAAAAGGCGTAAAAATGTTTTTCCCACTTATGTGAAAAGCTGTAAGATTTTTTTCCCACTTTGCGAATTTTTTTTTCACATTTTGTGAAATGAAAATGAATTTCCTGGGAAGAGAAAAAGTGTTTAGAGAAATTCCCATTTTGAGGTTAACTTTCAATTGCAATGTACTGTATGCATTTCCCCTACCTCCATAATATTCCCAATTCATAACCAAAAAATTACAGTTAAACCAAGCCTTCAGTCATAATTTCTTGTTGGAATTGTGAAAGAACCTACTCTTTTTTAATCCGAGTCAAGTCTAAATTATGACAGTATCCATGGCGCCACAAGCACACAACCCAAACAATTAGTCTACTGGTAGACGCAGTCATATATAATGCTATCACCTCAGTCAATCTACCCCGATTTCCCTTTTTTATTCACTCAACAATATGAGTTTAATCTAGCGGGAAAATCATTTAATCATCGAGGTCAGCGACACGTCCATATTATTAGGCACCCTAGGATTTCCACAAAAAAAATGTCCGTTGGTGCAACTTTCTCCCGAGACGGGATCGGTGACCTCTCCAAAGGTAATGTTTGAATACTGGGTCAATGCACTTGTCAGGTGATGTCAGCATCCGATTCTAATGAAACAGTTAACCGAGTTATATTTTTTCAGTACATCAGTTATCACTTCATCGAACAGTTCAATCAACCCAGCTAGCCCTACTACTACAAAAGACATGCATACAAGACGGAGAGACAGAGACAACAGGGGCAAAATAGACAGACAGAGGAACTTAACAGACACTTTAACCTATTCTTGGGTTTTGGCTGTAGTCCAATTCCTCAGATTCGAGTTTCAATTTAGGATGGCGTCACATGAAAAATGGTGCCTTCATGAAAAGCCAACTCACTGCACCAGTGCACAAAGTCAGTAGGTCCCCTAGACCCCACTAAAACAATGAGAAACATAGACTAAGGGTACATGTAGGGGTGAGGATTAGGCTGAGAGATTAGGGTAAGATTAGGATAGATTTAGGGTGAAGTTGAGATATTCCATTGCAACAATTGTTTGCGTCAGTCGTAAAATCATAATTTTGTTGCTTTGCATTATGGGTAAAGAGTCGAATATTCATGGGGAATTGGATATTCATATGACAACGGCACTCTTTGCATGGTTAGATGTCAACCCTGGAATGATGGAATAGTTTGTTCATTGGTTCCGCTCGACTGTGGGTTCATCTGCATGCAGGATATTTGCAGTATGGCCCAACTAGTGCTCATTTTTTACCACCATTCAACTTGTCGTCCTTCATCCTAATCCTAAATCAACCATCCCTAACATTTTTGAGGGGGCGGGGCAACCAATGTCACAGTTTTTGCACCTGGGGGATAAGTAAATAGAGGCGTGGCGTTCGCAGCATGGTTCCATTGCAAGTGCGCTTTATTCTAAATTCAAGTTCAAAATTATTTTGTAATTTCTTTGTAACTCTCAAAGTAATAGCATCTAAACCAAACAAAACTGCATTGCTTGGCTTAGGATTCGTGTCTGAAATAATCATGGCTGCACAATGCATGCAATTACTTGCTTTGATTGGTCAACTTTTTGCCACACGACATGTAACAATTTGTTGTATATAGACTAATCCGGCGACCAAAATTGGAAGCATTTACTGCGGTGGCAAGGCGCTCGCGTGCGTGCTAGATGCACGCGCTCAACACAGCTTCGACCAACAGGGTGTTTACAACTTGCCAAAATGCGCACGCGACTCAAATTAAAGAACGCGGGCAGCCTGCACGCGAGCGCGGCACCACTGTAAAAATGTCGTCGGCGAATTCCTGTATATTGGACGGTAAGTGATCATTACAAATCTTCAACCGATGAAGCTATGGATCAGAAACTTGGCCACCCTACCCACCTCCCTTTCCACTCACCCTGGACAAACAGGCCAATCACTGCAGTGGAAGCCAATCGTATTAAGATGGACACAGCCACTAAACTTCATGGGAAACCGAACTTACAAAGTCCAAATCTGCTTTTTCTGTTCTGCTTTTTTCTGTTCTGCTTTTTTCTGTTCTGCTTTTTTCTGTTCGTTCTGCTTTTTTCTGTTCGTTCTGCTTTTTTCTGTTCGTTCTGCTTTTTTCTGTTCTGCTTTTTCTGTTCTGCTTTTTCTGTTTTGTATAACCTTATGAAAAAGCATCTTGAACAGTTGACTCGGCGAGTGGACAAAGCACACACGAAGACAGCAGACTGAAAAGTGTGAACAGTGTCAAAATCTCCTCCATGGTTCAACAAGGGTCCAACGGTGAGATTTGGATAATGTGAAAAGACCTTAAATTAAACCCACACACAGAGAAGGTCAAACTGAGGATCACGACTCCAACACCGCACCTATAAGTCTACAATGATTGACAAGTAAATTTTGATGTGGAAAAGAATCTGTGTTTGTAACAAAATTTTCCCCCTAAATGATCTCACACGGCACACCTGGTTTTTGCCCAGCTGGCCAATTAGAACCAAGTGCTTGCCTGACAGGTGTTAACTGACCAATTAGGAACCAGATGCAGCTGCCTATCACAAGGTGCGATAATATGACCCCCATGGGAAGTATAATACCCCTTAAAAAAATCAGGAAGTAATCTGACCCCCAGGAACGCCATAAATTTCAGGTGAGAAAAAATTTGGCTTCTGTTAAAAAAAATCAAAAAATAGACATGAATCTGAATGGATCCCAAATTGAAAGTAATCGGTCGTAATTTATTTGAAGATTACAATCGAAACACCACCTGTTCTAAACTAAACCCTATCAAAGGAGAGCACAGCAGAAATGAATGTATCTGACCCTGTGATAATGTCTCAGAGGACTCATTGAGAACAATTTTGAAACCGAAAAATATGGGGGGGGGGGGGGGGAGACATATTTGAGCATTAGCCTTTAACACGGGCAAATTTTACGACATACGTGATTTACAGAGCTTTCAATCAAGTATGCATGGGAGATTTACCTGTCATAACAGTTGACGATACTGAAACTATCTGATTAAACAGTTTAGAAATTGAATACTAACTATCCCTACACGTTGCTTTCCACACTGGCATTATTTGTGAGAATTTACTCAAAACTATGTGCAAAGCAAAAAGGAAGCAGAATACTTTTAATGGGTTCTTTTTAGTGGGGGGGGGGAGGAGGGCGTGGTTAGGGGGAAATCTATCCAGATTTTCCAGACTAAATTTTAAAAAAATCTGTAAAAAAGTGTTAGAATAGGAAAATCATTGAAACCTCCATGCTGAAACCATGATTCTATACTTATAGACTGGGAGAGGGGGTGTTTTTACAGTTTTGGCTTTGAGATCATCCTTTCCAAACCTTACAGCAAGATCCCAGTGGATTAGCTTTATCTCACCTGAGCCTCGTGTGGGGCCCATTGCTTAAGAGACAGGGGTTTGGCTAGTTCATCAAGTCCAATTCATCATGTGTGGCAGTGCATTGGTTAACACCCCACCAGGGGATCAGGGTACTTGTGTTCTTGGGCAAGACACTTTACTACAATTGCCTCTCTCCACCTAGGAGCATAAGCAGATACCTGCGAGGGCAGACAACATTTTCTATACAACATTAGGTACAATATACAAATGTACAAAAAATGTATGTGCCACATTTGAGTATAAAAAAGTTTTTCCCTCAACTTTTTGTTTAAGCAAGGCTACTAAATGTGTCAGTCAGTGTCCATGCTGTGGTGCAGGTGTCTGGTTAGGTTATGAGATAATTGATTGAATATCTAACCCAGCCAGCACCTGGCTAGATACACCCACAACATTTCAGCCAGTGAACTGAGGCTACAGGAACTGTTCATGTAGGCCTACCAAGTTTGATGGGGTTTTTTTCTTGGCTAAATTGTAAACGTCTGGAGCATTTTTCCTCCGCTGAACTTAGCTTTCAGCTCATTGTGCACGTGTGTTTATTCCTTCACATTCAAGTACATAACCTCATCCTACATACATCGTCCTACACACACGGACATCATGACAACACCATGCAAGTCTTTCTTCTCCAAGTCGATCAACATGATGATAGGACAGGCTCTGAAACATACTGCTCAAACATGCAGGCACACCTTTAACCCTAACCCCGTTCAACTTTAACGAAATCCAACAATGGTAAAAAAAAATACATGGCGTGTTGGATATTACTATATTCAGGAAGGGTAGCAGCTAAATATACCTGCTGGATTTTGTCGTATTTTAAAAGTAGGGCGGAAGCAGATTTCTAGTAAAATTTCATTTGGATTTTGATGAATTTGACAGGGCTCATACAAACAAATACCTGTTGTATTTTGTTGGATTCAGCAGGGTAACTGCAAAATGCCAAGGCTGGTGTGTAGGTGGTACACTGCAGAATCCAACAAAATTTGCTGTTGGATTTTGTTTTAGTTTGAAAATAAGTATATAAAAACAAAACAAATTGAAGGGAGTTAGCATTAGTCAACAACATTAAACAGAGACTATTAAAAGATCAGGGCTGCATCGTAAGCAATTCGGTCGATTCACAACTCGGTGCGCCGCCAGCGGCAACCGGGGAGAGGCCAAATTACGCAGTGCATCATGGGAAAAAGTCGCCATCACAAAACCGGAAGTAGGTATCGCCAATGCATCGACCGTACTTCTTACACCCCTAAAATCTATGTAAAAAGGGATAGGATTATTAAGCACATCAAACTTGCTTGTCTCTGAGTCACACTTCTTCTCCGCTAAATCTATCAACTCCTCTCTCTCTTCTTTCCCGCACAAGGTATTCCCCGATTACTCAAAAATTGCTTTAACTCATCCACTCGCATTCGCGCGAAATCCATACTGCTGTACTGTCCACCATCTAATACAACGCGATAGACGCGATGTCGACCCCGAAAGTGGGAAATTGGCCTTTCCTGGCTTGCCGCTGGCGGCGCACTGAGTTGTGAATCGACCAAATTGTAAATGGTATGACAGCCTTTGAATTTAAACCCACACTGATTGAGAGACAAAGGCTAAACCCAAATCTGACATTAAGTGTGACTCAGAGACAAGCAAGTTTGATGTGCTTAATAATCCTACCCCTTTTTACATCCGACTCCTCCAACCCAACATAAGGGCACCCTACTTTCTCCTAATGTACCACAGACCATGTGTCTTCCACCGACTAGCTCTTCTGACATTTTGATTGGTTGGTTTCACCCCTCGTTGAACTCAATCCTGCTCCATACCAAGGTTGAGATTTCGCACACCGAGTTGAAACGCTCGCTTGGGAAGAAAGCAGTCAGTGTGAAATGATGAGTTCACCCTGGGCTGAACTAGAAACAAGTGTGAAACAACGCAGGGTTAAATGTGGTGTTAAAAAAAATCTAGATTCCCGGGTTTGCTCGGGTTAAGAGGCTCTATAGAAATGCCTTAGGGGACTGACCTGTACTGAGAGGATGCAAGGGTCGACCTTAACTTTCACTTATAACCCTAATTCCCTAGGTGGTGTGGAAAATTGTGTTGAAATTTGATGAAATTATTTACAGTTGCCATTCAACTTTCAACGGCTAATGAATCATAGGTCAAGAACAAGGTGATGCTCTGCTTCGAACACTTAAGGTGTTAGTTGCAAATACTTTTTTAGTTGATATGAAATTATCCGTTAAAGGCTACTACGTTCAGACATCATTTTAGTTTAAACGGTAAAAGTAACGGTAAAAGTTAAAACGGTCATTCACCACAGGTGGCCTGTCGTAAAATTAAAACGTACCGAGCGTTCAGACACCGTTTTAAGTATAGCGAGTTCAACTCGAAGTGGTTTATCTTCATTCTGGAGTCACATAGAAACTTCCGCTCATTTAGACAAAGTGCGCGCCAGTTCGTGTGTACGTCATAAAATTGTGTGTACATGTGTATGGGATGCATAATGTATATTGTGTGTGCACAGCTTTCGACTGGTTGCCGGCGTACGTACTTTGTAAACATTGATCTCCATTGCATTCATCGCTAGGATTGCGCGCACCACCATTACATGCATTACTGTCAACATGGCGCTGTCACGAGAGTTTCTTGTTCGAATGATTATGAAGTCGAAGCAGTGGCCATGATGCAATTAGCCTTTTAGAGGTATGGCGGACACAATAGGAGGGCGCTATTTGATTTGGGTATACCTTTTGTATGGCACAAAAGGTATACCAAAATCAAATAGCGCCCTCCTATTGTGTCCACCATACCTCTAAAAGGCTAATGGTGAACAGTTTTGGAAAAAAGTTCAACAGCTGCTTCAAAAAATGTCGGAACAATGAACTACATGTAAGGGCAAGAGCAGAAAGACGGACGTGAAGGCTTCACACTGTATTTAGCAAAGATGGCGGCTGATGGACCAAGCGAGTGCGTGTGCGTGCTGTGTATATAGGACATGCACTGACGTGACAACCACGATTGTTATACACAATGAAAGGCGCGCCACAAAAGGGGTTACCTAACACCGGCTCAACTGGCTGGCTAAAACAGGAAGCGTTTTAGCTAAAACCGTTCAGACATCGTTTTAAAAGATAAAACTGTTCTGGTTTTAGCTAAACCCTCCCTCCAAGGTGTTTTAAATCACCGTTTTAGTGGCGAGATAAAACCGATTCGGTGCAACTTTCAAACTGTTCAGGCACCGTTTTAGCTAAAACTTTAAACCAAATCGAGTTCAACCATCTGTTTTCCTTCCTCCATGTCTGAACGTAGCCACAGTGAGATAAGTAGACAAGTAACATCTTTCTTATGTGCCATGTGGGATCAACCTTTTAAGGGAACTCTGGTGGGCATAGTCTACCTTGTCAGAGATATTTGCTCCATCAATCAATCAAGCCATCAATCAATCAAACATGCATTTCCAATGAAGTGGCGGACCCCATTTACCTATCCATGAAATTTATTTACCGAAGCAGTAGACATTGAAGGAAACAAGCGTCTAGCAAATCTCTCTACACGTTTGGATTCTATTAAGGCTCTCAATCCCCCAAAGATTATGCAAGTCCCACGGTGCTACCCCGGCCAAACATCCCCCACCCCTATCCCAGATTTTTAAACATCCACGCAGTCCAGGCTAAAAGAGTTAAGATGAGAGTAATTTCTCTCAGGTGACGGCACGGCGCAAATTGGCGGAAACGAGATAACAGGTGTAACGAGCCGGGGCAGAAGAGATATTTCAAAAGACGGGAAATATGTTTGGGGCTTTGGCTGTTGGGGATGGAAGGTACTAGACAGTCATTGTACTGTTGGTTATTAACACCTCCAGGCAGACAACAACTCAGTCTGTTCATGGTCCACTCATTTTCCTCAACCATGAGGATATTAACCAATTGCCTGTGTGTCCCAAAATTGACACTGCTTAATACCAACCACAGACTGTTCTTTTGAGCGTAGACTTTCTGCAGGAAACAAAAATCCACACACACAAATTGTAAAATGTAAAGAAACACGCGACATCAAAACGAAAGCGTAAACGCACATGTAGATATGTAGATTGCATTCAACATTCTCCCGTTGACAGATGCATATGAACCACACAGCAATAGCAGCCAGACACTGTTGAAAATTCATTTCTAAAGTGTAATGTGGTTGTTCCCGTAACACGTGTTGTAGTTATTTTCAACTCCTGGATAAACCAACCTGTTCATTTATACGTAGAAAGGGGGTCACATCCGAACATCACTCAGCAGGTATCTTCGTCTTGTGGCGTAATTCTGGCAAATTGTGTATATACAAAGGTACTGGAATGCGGCTGAAATCGTGACAACCACACTTCTCTGCGCATGCCACTCATTCAGAAACGGTCTGAGGCTAAGGTCGCCAGACTGACAAGCAGTTTCTCTGGTGCTTAACACCCCCAGATTACCTAGGACGTGGCTGTCTTTGAAGAGTTGTGTCCAATTCCAAAAAAGACGTTGAAACCTAACAATTTAGTCCTGTTTTAGAATGAACATCCAAGAAATTTCAGTCGTTATTACACAACGTTTTCCGAGACACTCAAAATGTTTGACAAGCTTGTTCCAGCTTTTCTAAACTAAGATTTTTAAAACTTTCTCAAAGTTTGATTTCAAACCTGGTTTTTCAATAGTTATCCTTCTATAAATCTAGTATGAGGCCTTTCAGTTTCCTTTTCATCTATGAAAAGAAGATACATGTAGGTTGAATTGGGATATGATAAAAGGTAATGCAAAGTAAAAGTCCATTTTCAATGGCATTGTGCAAATCACTTTTTTTGCCAGGGATGCTAGTGAGGTTATTATCCAGAAAATAAGGCAAGGAAAGCATGATTGTGCATGTTAAGGCCTGGAATTAGCCCAACATTATTCACGAAAAAGCCTGAAGCCTTAAAACTGGCACCCCTGTTTAAAGGTAGTACATGTACATTGTATACACCATTTGCTTTTGCTGCAATTTTCAGAAATAAATGGATTTTGGGGTTAGCATGCTAGCAAATACTGTAACACTGACCTGTTTAAAGTTTTGCATGCTTAGATACTGGGAAAACAGAGAAAAAATGTAGTAGTCTGGTTCCCTGACCATACTTTAGACATAAAAGGGCAATTTATAGACATCAGGGAATAATCAGGTCCGGGAACTAGATTATTTCCAACGATTGTCAGCTGACAAGTTGGAAAACGATATAAATTTCTTGAAAACGATAGCACACCAGGTGCCATGATTTCACAGGGTGCTTAAAGACTGCTATTTACTTAGTCCAGGACGGTATTTCATAAAAACTCAGTAGTTTTGTTTGTTGATGTTTGCAAATGTTGTATACTGCCAATCAATCAATAAACTTTGCTACTGCTGAAGTTGCGTTGTTGGGAACATATAACTTTGGTTTTCTGCTTCGTGTTGCCTGCACGGCCACAAAGTTCTACCCAATAAACCGAAGAATAACTTGAGAAATAGGTTGATAAACAGCAGTGTCCCACTTTGATAAATACCGGGGAAATTACATAAAGATGTGCATCCCAATACTGGGGGAATCAAACTGAACTTGTGTGGTTCTCCCATTATAGCTGTCCCTATGGAGTTTGCCTTTACGATCAAATACTTTGCAATCTTTACCATTCTGACCTTTACCTTTCTCACATTTGTTTCTGATCAAAGAACAGGCCAATCAATCACCAGCTATCCTCAACTTCAAATCAGTTGCAGCTGAACTCCTAACAATTTGATGAAAAATGTTCCCACTCATTGTTCACACCTTCAAATATCCGAGTCCCATAGGCTTGAACCCTGGTTATGACAGAGCTTTAAAGTCTTGTGGGAATAATAAATTTGGCAATCCATAAATTTATAGGAAACAGTAAAACCTAGAAAATATGCCAATATTTTTATCTGAAGGCTTGGCCAAATTTCATGACGGATTATTTCTAAAATAGCTTCGTGGAAGAATGGGAATGACAACTAGTGATAGGATTTCTGGTGCCACGCATAAAAAGCATCTATAAGTATACTCACAATGCATAATTCATCACTGATCATAAAGTCCTCTGAGAATGTTATGGATAGCATTATGTTTGTATCACTGGGCTAATACACATACATGTAACTATGAAGTTCATCTTGAGGTAGGACAACAATTTACAAGACAGTGTCCCAAACACTGACAGAGGTACAGGCCTCAAATTTAACAGCGGCCACAACGGCCAGTGCCGTCGATGCCCTTAAGTTTGTCCTGGTGCCCTTCACAAAATCGCATTCTTCACGGCCAGTCTTGCCGTGCCCTTTTCCCAACTGGCCGTAGTGCCCTCGTTGCCCATGCAAACCCGTCCCGGGGGCCGTCGGCGTGGCAACGGTACACACGGACCAGATCGTTACGGTACCGGTTACATACCCGATTGAGAGCTAAACGTGGTACTATATAGTACATACCATTGAATAGAACTTCTATTTTTGCAGTGCCGTGCGTTAAAACGAATATTTCAATGAGCATGATCAATGATCCACCAATCAGATGGCGGGGATTTATCTAGGTGTTGTATAATTACCAAATAATTACTTCGCAATGTTGAATTATTTGCGACCTGACAATAATTCACTTCCCGTAGGCACGAAAGCAACCAAGGAAAAACAATTTTTTGGAGGGTTCCATGTGCTCAAAACAAAACAAAAAGCATTTATTGTTAAAAAAAAAAATTTGAAAATTCATTAAAAGAAAAAAAAATCAAATTTGTTGAAAAACAGGGACAGCGTATTTTAAAGATAAACTGTCTGTGTTTTCTTTTTAAGACCCATCCCAATTTGTTTATTTTTTCACTTTTTAATTAATGAGACATTGGAGGAAAAGTTTGGTTATTAAATATTTTCATTACAAATATTGAATTATTTATGACTTGACAATCAGGTGTACATGTGTCTTTGTGCATTAGATGATGTGCAGACACCCCAAAATAGCAAAGGGTATTTTCGTCAAACATCAACAAAACGGAATTAATGTTCCCTATTCAAACTATAAAAATATGTCAGACGTTTTGTTTCCAATTTTCTTCATTAACTCTGCCTGGCCCAAAAAAATAAAAATCGCTCCAAAAATACACAAGCTCACATATTTCACACATCTTATGTAAACCGCGAGCACAACCTATCACCACAGCCTGAATTCCGCATTAAGTAGCGCCATGACAACGTGTATTTGCTGGATGTTACCGTACACTTACTGTACAGTCAGTATGGCCCTGTCAGGATAAAAACGGAAAATGGCAGCACGTCTGTCATCCCTTTGCTTAATCGGAGCGAGTCCAGGTACAGCATACTGGTACTGTATGATTTATTGTAAACCTAAATGCATGTGTTGCTTTTTACACACACGTACATGTAAGTGCATCTTACTGAAATCACAATCAGAAAAAGCATTTAGAAAAGAAAAAAAACATTCTAATTTAAGAAGTCCCTAACCTTCCAAAATCCTCCAAAATCCTCTTTGCCAAATGCAGGAGTTTGGAGGATTGAGGATCTTTGGAAGTTGAAGCACCGGAGGATTTTGCAGGATTGAGGGCATTAGAGGATTTTTGCCTCTGGAGGAAAATGGAGGATCCAGGTCATCAGGCCCAATTTGATGCTGGATGATTTTGGAGGATTGAGGTTACGAGGGTGTTTACAAAAAACCTAGAGGATTTTGGAGGATTCGTGCAATTGTCCCCATATGAGGATTTTGGAGGATTCAGGTTACATGCAGTTTTAACACTTTGCAATTTAGAGGATGTTGGAGGATTCAGGTCACTTGGAGGAAAAATGATGGAAGGAGTTAGGGTTTTTAAGGGATTTTTGTATAATGAAGGATAACTTTAAAAGAAAGAATCCGTAAAAATGCAAAAGGAAGAAGAAATACCTCAAAGCCATCTTTAAAAGGAGGTGGCAGTGTGCCATCTATATCTAAAAACAGAAGTGAAAAAGCCCCATTTGTTTTCTTATAATTCCAATTTTATCACAGGCTGTATATTTATAAGCTCCCATAACATCATGTGTATATTCAGAAAAAGAATGAGCACATAAAAATTACACGATGTCCACAAAAGTATCATGTTCAAATCTAATCTTGCTAAATGTAGTGCCGAATCCGAGTCACTGTGCAGCAGTAAAATAAAATACCCATCTCAGCCTCACACTCCATATCGTACAATGCACTGACATGCCCGGCTGACGACCAGCCCACTGTATGGTGTATTACCATGGACACATTGGTCACAAGTGGAATTATGTGCATGAGCATTTATTACACACTCAGTTAAACGTGTATTGACCTCCAAACGCGGATGTCCTATTGTTCCCTCTTTTGTTTGTACTTTTTCGGAAGACACCCATAGGTTTTGTACACGATCTCAATCGCGGACATATTCTGGGAATCGCGGACGATATTGTTCCCTTTGTTATACGTCCACGTTTGTTTGGGAGAACAAACGCAACCACTGCTTGTTGCAATTTGTCAGAAGTTTTGATTTAAATTATTCTTTGTTTATTGGACCAGTGGGATTTTCTGAACAAGCCTTGTTGAAAACTGTAATGATCATGACCGATTGTGCAAAACAACAATGGCAGAACCCGACTATAAATTTTGGTGTTGTATGATGCAAAGTTCCCCCACCCCCACCCCCCACCCCCCACCCCCACCCCCCACCCCCCACCCCCCAGAAATCCAAATACTGTTTAACAGTTAGCAGAAAAGTGGTGCTAACAACAGGTACAGCTAAACAACTCGCTAACCTTAGCAGCATTCCATGGCCAAGCTGGTATTCACTGTGCTTACCGCTTAGGCCTATGATCTCAATGAAATGGATGCAGGCTCTTTAAGCAGTATGTGATCCCAGGTGCCAAGAAATTGGGACCTGATTAGTTCCAAACCCTAGAAGCACTGGGAGTATACCAAATCAGAAAAAGAACCTTGTCCAATTATACTTTATTTTGATAGATTGAGCCGTCAAGAATAATGGAGGACGTGAACAATTAAAGGTAAATATATTTAACCAAATTTGTCTGAATAAAATTGACAGTGTCCACTCCCCCCCATATGTCCAGGAAACATAAACCTTTGACAAACAGGACAGAGAAAACAAGTCCTATGTTACTGAGACACCTGCAGCAATCCCCTTGCTATCTCTATTCCCCTGTTAAGACGGACCGCCGGGACTAATATATTAGCCCGGGATTAAAGGTGTCTGTGCTTATCAGGAAACCAGTGGGGTCCAACGGTGACCCATTGCGGAAATTCTTTGCAATTAGTTCAGCCGTGCCTCGTTTCCCTCGACATGGCTCACACCCAAGCCAAGTGGCTTAGATTAGTCGGCCAGGGGATTGCACCTTAGTGCCTGATTAAAAATGGAGCAGCAAATTCAGAGGTGGCACGGGGGATGCTCGCTTGCACATTACTCATTGGGAATGAAGTTGGCAGCACAGAAACTGTACTATAAGACACAGCCAACCTCGATCTTGAGACCAGTTTCTTCAGGCATCGGTTTGGTCTCTGTGGTCCTGGTCCTGGTCCTGGTCCTGGTCCCGGTCCCGGTCCCGGTCCCGGTCCCGGTGGTCCCGGTCCCGGACAGTTGAGGTCCTGATATTTTTCTGGTCTCCGGTTCGAGCAGGGATGTGTCTGTGTTCTAATAGTCTATACAGTGGAACGCCGCTATAACGAACATCGCGGGATCCACAGATTTTGTTCGGTATAGCGATCGTTCGGTATAGCGATTTTCAGCCGCCGGTTACTTAAGGACGACTTTAAACATGTGCCGGCCATTGAATTATGTAATTACATGTTCATACTTTCTAAGCTTACCGAATTCTAAAGCAACAGTTGGCTTTTCCTTTCTAATCCTTGGGGAAATAATAGCCACCTGTGACTCTTCAACATAAAGCTGCGGCCGTTTGAGAATTACAAACAGCACAAATACCCGGTACATTTTTTAAATCCTTTTTTTCAACAACAATGTTCGGTAAGTTTTGTGCACAAAAATTGGGAGCCAAGGATGGTGTTCGGTATAGCCGAATGTTCGGTATAGCGGTGTTCGGTATAGCGCCGTTCCACTGTATTACCATTAACAAAATACTTCAGTATATTGGAAATAACACTCGGCCTGGACCACGTAGATACAGCCCTACATGTTCAGGCCTTCTGGTCAATCGCTTTAGAACACCCCAAAAGAAAGCTTGGGCTGCAGGGCCATCTGAACAGCCCAACCAATCTAGTCATTATTATTTGGATATTATAACAAAGTAACTGAATTTATAGTACACCTTTCAACTTTCAGATTTTTGTTTAACACAGTACTGAAACACTAATAGAAAATGACTTCTCGGTATATGTATTTTCACACTCAAAAAGAATCAAATATTTAAAGCTAATGTACAACATAAAAAATAAAACTGCCGAATTACACATGTACATGTATTATGAAATACCTTACTTGACTGTACATGTAAGTAAAAAGTCTCAAGCATCCCGTGAAATCATGGCACCTGGTGTACTGTCATTTTCAAGAACAGTGGAATTTGTGTATCAATTTCCAGCAATAGTCAGTTAACCGTTGTTGGAAATTTTATTTTTTCAAATACTACCCCCACTTTACCAACTTTTTGTTTGGCAATTGGTTACACATCTGTGAACGAGTGTGGGACAGGCAGTCTAGTTTTCCGACCTGATAATTCCCTGACATCTGTAAACGGCTTTGTTTTGTCTGAACTTTAGTACGGTCAGTGAACCAGACTACAAGAACAGCATTTTTAAACTGGGCAGTGTTACAGTATTTGCTATAAAATACTAAGCCCCAAATCCATTCATTTCTGAAAATTACAGCTAAAGCAAATGTAAGATTTGCTGCAAACCTCCAAAGAAAGTACATGTAGAATCTTGTTCCAATGGTGAAATCAAACCAACATGTGGTTCAAATTCAACCAAAGTCGTCCAACAACTTCACATAATTACTCAGGAAATTACTCAAATACAGCAGGATTATGACAAAGCCACGTACATGTACTATTAAAAGTTCAGGAAAAAACACATTGAAATACCAAGAACAAATGCACTTAATGACTAACGGAGAACACTCCATTTTTTCAAGCCTGCATTTTTCTCTCCATTCCCCCACGCCTTCCTGGCAATTCCAGGAGGGCTGAAATGTGAGGAATAATTTCCAAAAAGGATCGGAAACCGTTATGGAGACTCGATCCCAGTGACGGTCACAAATCATGGGTGGGAAAAAAAGGCGCGACATTTACAGACGGACCAGGGATTACCCGCTTTTCCTCAGTGTGAAACAAGACGGCGTCGCAAGATTTGATTTCTATAAAAAAACAGCACTTACGAGGGTGAGACAGCAAAAAAATGTTATAAACATGTTCTTCCTGTCTGACATTTTGAGAAAAAATATCAATTTCTCTCGGACAAAAAATCTGTCTGGTAGGAAACAACGTTTTGATTTGCTCTATGTTTTATTATTTTATTTGGGTTGTTTTCTGTTTTTTTGTTTTTAAGAGTCGTACATGCACAGAAAATCAAGCTGGGAATTTGGATTAAGCAAACTATCACAGATGCAGAGGTAGACTAAAAATTTGAAGGGATGACAAGGACTGAATCATCAGAAAGTGCCTTCTCTCCACCAGGAGTAAAATTGGATACCAGTAAGAGTTGGGAGTAACCTGTGATGGACATGCAACCTGTCTGGGAGGAACAGAAATATTCTCTGTCATTTAATGCCAATGAAACCTTATACATTGCACTGACCTGATGAGCCACATCAGCTTAAAACAGGTTTTACTTTTTTTTTTACAAGGATTGAAAGTTACTCTCAGTTCCCAATAACCTTACTTTTGAAAGCTTTTGAAATGTTTTACAAAATTTAGTGAATTTTTGTTTTGAGGTTTTCAAAATTTTCCCAAAACTTGCACATATTCTCTGAAGATTTATTGACTGGAATAAACTACATCTGCTTTCGCATATATCACAAAAAATAGACAGTAAAAATCTGAAGCAAAGAGCTTTGCTTGAGAGAGATTACAATACATCCAGCTATACAGTATTTTACATATTTCTACACAAAAACCTTACCCCGCCCTCAAAAAATAGACAAATCTATTTTCAAGTGTCATTTCACACCACACAAGACGCAAGAAATAGACTATTCCTGCAAATTCCAACTTGCAAAAACAGCTAATTTGTCTCCATTCTATCCGTTTCCGCTCCAAGTCTCACCCCAACCTGACCCACTTGCACCTCTGTGACAGCAACATTTGAACTTGTTTAAAACTAGATGAATAATAGGGGGGGGACAAGTGGGGGACCAACCCTACTCCAACCCAGGGAGTACTTCATGGAAACTTTTTTACACCCTCTTTATGTCACGCGACATTTTGGTCACACTGGGGCAGTGAACCTCTCAAAACCTTGGGCAGCCAATCAATCACTGCAATAAGCTATTACTACTTGAATAATGTAGGAACCCATGTTTAACTTTTTTAGGAAATTTCACTTTATCCTTATCTTTTAATTTTACATTTAATCCAAAGTGTATAGTATGCATGCGGCACACTTTAAATTGTATCAGGTTGCTTATGCCCAACTTTCCAAATTAGTTGATTTCTACTCCCACCCCTTAGTTCACTCATTCCTTGCAAAATAACCAGTTGAAAAGCCGACTACCATTCTCCTGCTCACCCCCCCCCCCCCCCCCCCCCTCGAAAAAAAAATAAAAAATTACACAGAAGTGTACAAAAATCAACAGATTCTAATTTGGTTTTAAAAGTTAACCGCACTCCTACCAACAACAAAAAACGAAAGTGAAAAATAAAACTGCGGTTCACACCAAAACAAATCAATTAACCCCGTAGGGTCAGCGGGTCAATACCAAACACATTTCTTGCTTTTTGTCAATTGACATCTGGCTCCCAAAAGTCCAAAAACCGACCCCCTCTGTCCCTCCTCGCGATCATTTGCATCCATCCATCCTTCCACCAACCCATTCATTGTGCAGCAAAGTGATCCTTTCTGGTCCTGTAAACCCCTTTTTGTTTATAATTAGCCTCCCTCAATTTTTGTTTCTTTTTCCTCTCCAAAGTCATTCATCCCCAACGCGCCAGTCGGGCTAAGGCATGTAGCAAACGTGCTGCCGCATGCGAGATGTCTTGGAACACAAACTCGAACCCCTCCGAATTTCATTCCAAGTACTTTGAAAACAGGTGTAGAAAGTAGAACAGAAAAACAATGCAGCACGTTTGGGAATGAAATGCATAAATGGATTAGTGAACCCATACCCTTTTAACAAGTCTTTTCACGCATGAGTCACGTTTTTACACCTGTTCAAAATGTTTCACTTTACAGAGACCACCGCATATCGTATCGCGTTTGAGAAACTTTCAGCAACCAAAACTTGAATGCAATAGCTTTTATGTGTCTTCAAAAAATCTGAAGCTCCACAAGCAAAAGTGGTTAATGCCCTTATTATACGAAAGTGTGACGGTGAACCTCAAGAAGCATGTTTGAATGCACTCGCAATGATTTTCACAGCAGGCAGAGTGGGAATTACAACTGAACAATTCTTTAGTGAATGTTTGGTACTAAGGCATTCACACAAAAAGCGAAAAAAAGTGAACTGAAGTTGCGAGACATGCACACTACTGAAATGCATGAAGCAAAAATGAGAGTTGTTCATTAACGCAGTGCATTTAATGCCTACACAAGGTCATGCGTTCGAGTCCCACCAGTCATTTTTTTTTCACACTCTCTCCGAAAGCAGTGCCAGAATACAGTGCTTAACAAAGGCAAAAACGTCTTTTAATTAATGAACAAATCTCATTTTCGTTTCATGCATTTCAACACTCAGACAAATTTCATATGGTTGAAAATAGCACCAATCTGCACACTTCCGTGTTTGAAAGCGAGGCTCAGTGCTAAAGTAAACAATCTATGTCACGTTCATTCGTCTGCAATTTAGCAAGAAAAAATCTTTTGCCTTTTGAAAAGTTGCTGATTGAGTCATCCAAAAATGATGAGTGCAAGTAAGTGTATTTGAGAATCATTGTTCTGTGAAATAGTTGAACATCATATAAATTAAGAATCTTATCGATTTGAAAGATTTTGTCGTGATGAACCGGTACCGCTTGACCATGCTGACCGTGCGCTATGCTGTCATTTGCCGTGATTTATGTATGCATAAATGGATTTGTTGAATAGCACTGTGTTTATTTAGCACTTAGAGCCTCACTTTCATTTTTTTTTTTTTATGTTTTAAATTCAACATTGTTTTTTCAAAAAAAAATTCCTTCACAAGACCACATTATTGTAATTTCGCAGCTCAGTCAAGCCAGAAAACAATATAATTTTGCAAAACAGGACACTGCATACACGCATGGTGCATCCGGAAGCTTGCCAAATCTCCTTGGCTTTTGAGGTCAATTTACACATTCATAACATCTGAGCATTGAGTCACCCATGCAACCAGCAACTCTCGTCATGTGAGTTCACACATTTCCAACTTCAGTACCTCATCACACATTGTCTGCTCCATTTTTAACCCAGTATAGACAGTGCTTAACAACGGCGTCATTTCTAATCTTCCCTTTCTAATATTTCAATCCCATCTGAAATGGGATGGGATGTTTTTCATTAGACAGATTCTACATGTACATGTACCATCTCTTTTTACATTTCTTCAGCTTTCTGGATCTTTCCGGCGGACAAACCAAGAAAACCCCTGACTCACTGTCCGTCAACTAATTCCACATTACATTTCCTGACCGTGACCTTTATAGAATCCTCGGAACTTCGTTGCCCCGCCTACCCTCCTCACCCGCCATTTGGGTGATCTTTTGTGCTCCTCCGATCTTTGCCGTCCCCCTCAAAACGTCGTGATGGATTTACTAGTTTATCCGGTGGGGAATTAACGGCAGGAAATGGTAAATATTATTTCCACTGCGGCTTTCAAACTGTCACTGTTGAAGCGATGCCAACTGACTGAGTTTGACGTTATGTGGCAGTTGGTTCTGCATTGACTGTGTATGACACGACCAATAAAAAAAACTTCAAGGGTCCAAACATTGAGAAATTAATCACCGTCTGTATGTTTAAGAGTGCCGGTCCATTTCAGGCGCAAACAGCCCTCCAGCTTGGTATAAGCATTTCCAAGACTGATTCATTTTAAATAGTACCACACACCTAGCTACCTACACCCATGCACTCACCCATGAAACAACAAACATGTTGACATAGATTGAACCACAAAAATCCAAAACACTGCCTCCGGGGTCAAACCTCTTAATAAATAATTTGCATCTGTGCAACTGGATTTGTCTTGTCTTTTATAGGAATCTCAGCGCGTGATTAATGCACCCTACACCACTTGGGGCCAATTTCGTGGAACTATTAAGCACAACAACAAAAATTTGCTTAGCATGAGATTTCATCCTTGGTAAAAACAGGATAACCAACCCAATTATCTTATGATGTAAACTGCTCGTGACTGGTATTCAGCTGGGAAAAGATGGAGTTTCAAGTAGCAACCAATTTGTACTAAGCAAGACTTTTTTGGCGTCTTGTGCATTCAACCAAATGCGCTCAGATTCGTGTATACTTGTGCTTTTATTAACCTCTTACAGATGACGGTTATGGGCTCCGTGCGCTACCAAAAGAGGGCGCTGTCCACATAGCAACCGCACTTCCATGGGGAGTACGTCGCTGGTATTACGCACTGCGCTCCTCGTTCATTTGATACTCGTATACCAGTGGGATTGCTTTGTCTGTTTGCCGACTCTCGATAATTGCTTTTTCAATAAGAATATCACAGCGGGAACCAGACACTTAAATTGAAGTCAGGTAAGATGGCGTCAATATTGACCCCCCAACTCGCCTTTTCTTTCCGCTGAGGGGGTAGTTGTGCACGGAGCCCATAGTCCCAGTTTGAAAAAGATCACCTGGCCAGTTGATGTCTATAGGCGCATTCCTGCATGTACTCAATCCATTCATGTTTCCACTGAATTTTTCTTGAATACGGTGTAATGAAAGAGTTGCATTTAGAGTACACTTTTAAAATTCACTCCATCTAATTTCATTGTGTTCTACAAACACGCACACAAAATTTAAAATGTCTGCAAGGAGGAAGGATTTAAAGTATCTCCACGCCTAAGATGGGGGAGTTAGCGCTCTAGTAATTTAATATACATGTAGCTCTATGGTTCTCACACAATAGAATATTCAACCTACACAGGAACGGTGTGAACAAGTCCTAATTTTTGCAAGGGTTACCTAGCTTTTGTTCCAATGTACCGGCACTGTAAAGGCAGAGAATACCAGAGGGACACACCTAGACAGCCTGACATGACCAACTGACCAGCTGAAGAAAAGGACTGACTAGCTGAAGCAAAGATGGTTGACAATTGCATTTTTTTGCCTTCTGGCAACTGTAACCTGTGCATTGTATGATCAGGAAAGATCGGAAGCAAATTAATGGAAATGAATATTGAAGACTTGTCTGTTACACCTACAGATTGAGTCAAAGCACACCAGTTGCAACTGTGCTGCTATAATTGTGAGTCATTTCCACTAATCATCATGTCTAGTCTACATGTCAAGTGTCACTCTTTTGTGTAAATTATTGCTTGTCTTCTAAGGCAATTGTCTGTACATTATGGAGTTTTGTTATGGAGTTTTTTTTTTTTTGGGGGGGGGGGGGGGGGTTTGGGGGGGGTATTCAAATTTATGGAAGTGATCTGGCATGAACAATATCTATTCAAAGGCCAGTGACTATTTGAAATTCATCAGCTACAGATATGTACATGAGTAGCAGGAAGTTTCAGAATATTGATTAATGGGACTTTGATACCTGAGGTAAACCCTCTGCACTGCCATGGAGAATGCAGAGTTCACATCAGCATTTTCACACTATCCAAAATCTTGTACCAAGTCAAACCCAAAGACATTAGGAAATGTTCACATTTCAACAGCTCACGGCATGATCTCTGTCATTTCAATCTAGCAGCTTGAAACTCGGCTTTCCACCTGTACCGAGAGCGAAAAAGCCATGCCAATAGCTTTTTCCCTCACTCTGTATCTCTATGGAACTCTTCGCCTGGTGCATGTTTCCCTTCATCTTACAATCTTTCCTTCTTCAAGAGGAATATTAATTCCTACCTCTTTTATCTTTGATTCTTTTTCTTTTTGTAGGTGGCTTTTGTAGCCTTGTTCAGGGCAAACTTGCGAGTCTTGCATACAAAAGCTTTAACTCTTTTATTTCAGGTCGACTCGGCTATAGTGCTTTCTATTAACCCAAATGAAATACACATGTAGCAAGTTTGAAGAAATATTTTGCCCTTTACAACATGGTGCTCGACGTGCTCAGTAACTTTTGAGAGCCTCTGGGAAAAATTCACAGGCGTACTCAGGCGGGACTCAAACCCACAGCCTCCTGCTTACTAGTGCAGACATCTTAACCACTCAGCTATACCCGGCTGGCCAATTCAAACGCAGGAGGAAGTCTTGACAACATGCAGAGCATGCAAGCATGGGCCTTCTACAGATGCACATCTCACAAGTTCATGATCACTTTTATCACTTCCTATGTGAATGTCTTGGTACCCAATACTGACTAGTCTAGCCTCTGCCTCCTTAATTTGTCTCAACCCAACAGAAATGTGAATGCCAGAAGATGAAAACTAATTTCTATTTAGGTCTCTGTCAAATTGACAATGCACACATGAATGAGTTTCAAAGCATTTAGACTCCCTTCATGATAAACCACACTTAATTGTGGCATCGTTACAGTCTCCTAAACACCTTACTTAAAAACCAGCTTGAACACAGCTAGTTTACCTTCAAGCTCTCTGGTTGAGAATCTCCGAGTGACCCTTGACTGTCGCAGGCCATATTTTAAACATGTTCCATTCGTAGTCACTCTAGGAATGCTTGCAACAACAACAAAAACTTGATTTATTACTCCATATTGCATCTCTTTGCAGAGCTCCAGCAGCAACAAATGTCTGAAATACACAAATCCTTGTTACAGATCAACAATTTGGGTCTATATTACCTTTTTTAAAGTACAAGTAATTATCAACAGTACATGCGACTAAGTTTTGATTCTGCCATAATGAAAGGAAATAAAAGAACAACATTTTTTCTGGTCAGCTTTTGAAAGGTCAATCCAATACTCTAAAGGGCAGCTTCAGTGTCTTGGAATGATTCTAGGTATGTACAGTCACAGGTTTGATGAATGCTGTGTTTGTCTTTGCGGTCAAATATTCCGAAGCTGCAGTAAAATACTTCTCAGGGCTGAGATTGGCCAAAAATGAAAAATCCACGAAATCCACAAAAAATCCACGAGGACCCCAGATCAACATATAGTTTGTATTTGCCTAAAGACACACCCTTTAAAATATCCGCTTGTATTAGTCTATATATATCCACTTTTACAGGTAAAAACACCTTCAGGACAACACCTCAGGAATTCCAGACAAAATTCTGAAATCCCGATAAAAAATCCTGAAAAATGTCACGCCTGACTTCTGGACACTTTCCTGGACATGATTCGAAGAAAATTCTTTCCCCTTTCTTGAT
Organism: Hippasteria phrygiana; assembly: GCA_037893225.1. Taxonomy (NCBI): domain Eukaryota; kingdom Metazoa; phylum Echinodermata; class Asteroidea; order Valvatida; family Goniasteridae; genus Hippasteria; species Hippasteria phrygiana. Next base: position 299,661 of record JAZGUH010000905.1, read on the forward strand.
GAATGTAAGGGAGAATTATCTTACATTCTTTTTTTACCAGCATACATGTACACATTTGGTTATTTTCAAGTTTTAACCAGTTCGCGTCGGAGGACGTGTTCACACGATCTGGCTGTTTTTATACACGGGCACGGCTGACGGGTTAAAACGTCAAGCTTGCCTCGACTCATCACCTCCGGGTGACGTCTCAACACGCTAATCCCTCATTTGTTTTGTACACACACACAAAGTCCGAGAAGTCTGTGGGGGCGGACCGTGTGTTGAACTTGAACTTGGCTGCTGTGCACGGCCAATTTACGCTCCGTGGGCGCACCCGGAATATTGAAATATATGAGGTTTCGGCAAGAAATATTGTACAAATACTGTTGAAATTACTCTTGCAAATCAGTATTTGTGGCGTTTGGCTGTATATCAGAAGTTGGCTGCTATATTTTGCATTTTTGGAAAATAGAAATTTTCGGCAAAAATAATCCCGGCGCGAACTGGTTAAGAAGGTCTGCAAGGACATTATGAGCCCATAAGTTTTTCAAACTTCACAAAAACATTTGCCTTGGTTCCACATTGAACATCAGGACTTATTTTAAAACTTTTTTTTTTAGTACATGCAGCAACCAATTTAATATTTAATTAATTTTTAATGGTAAGGCCAACAAAGAAATAGTTCTGCTTCCGATTACATGGCATTTGAAAATAGGGTAGCTAGGTAGGTTTTTTGTATGATCATATGTGTAATCAAGGTTTAACCCTAACCTACCTGAATCCATCAAAATCCATACCCCCTGTTTTGGAGGATTTCGGCAGATTCAGGATACCTCCATATTGAAGACTGGGGGATTTTGATGGGTTGAGGATTGTAAGCCTAGCGGCACTGCAGGATTTTGATGGATTCAGGATACCTCTATATTGAGCAGTCACCAAAACCAACTTTTTGTGCATGACAAAATAGGTGAATTTTGGTTTGGCGGATTCAGGATACTTTCTAGTAAAGTTACCAATGGGGTTACGGTTTTAAAGGTAGTAATAAAACAGCACTTTTTAGGCAAAACAAAACAAATACTCTCCTGTTGTGAATAATCGACCTTTTTATTCAGAACAAAGAATGAACATACTATTAAAAATACCATACATACATGATTGACAGCATATTAATCAGCAAAAGCAATAAACTGAACAAAATAAATATGAAACTGCGATCACTATATCACAGACTGCACGCACAGAGTCACCGTGACGTGATACGACAAAGTAATCCATGTGGCCCGTACAACACGCCTATTTGCCCAGCCAACCAGCAGCCCCATGCACGGTGCGTTGGCCACACGTGGAATTATCCACACAGCCGTTTATCGCACACTCAACCACTGGTGCACTTCTTGTGGCAATTTGTCGAAAGTTTTGATTGAAACAGATCCTGATTAACGACTGTTAAATGCTCAAAACATCTACCCCAAGTTAGCACCCATTGTATGAACTTTAATGAAATCCTGATAGTGATACACTAGAAAACATGGATGCAAAGCCTTGTCGTCGTACAATTTGTACATCTGTCAACTTTTGTGAGTCAAGTTCTCATCACTTCTCCTCCTCCTCCTAGCCCCAACCCTGCAAGGGATGTCCCACCGTGTCCCCCCCCCCCCCCCCCCCACTTGAGTTATGGGTCTCAGAGAGAGGTGTTATTCTTGAGTTTCTTGGGTCAGCAGTAGAGGTTAGGAAGCCTGGACCCAAGGGGGGAAGGGTTCCTAAACGTTGCACCATTCATCAAAATTGATGCAACATCCAGTGTAAGTGACCCCTCATGGAGTTTATTTGTACACCTCTCTATGGTAAATTTCCAAGATCTTTTAGGGGTCTCCTGATATTAGCGGGGAAAAGCAGTCCATTCACTGCATTAAATACCACAAAATCAGGAATAAATTTCACACGCTTGCCAAGCACAAATTTCTGCTAACAGAACCTCTCCACTGTAACCAAGGCACAATTTTATGGAATATGTTGTAACTGTTAGTGAAAAATCCTTGCGACACATGTACATGGACCTACATGTATAGCAGAAAATTATGTTTTAGTGGTTAGCACATTTCACGGGTTAGCAAGGAATGAAAATGGAAATCTGTGTGTACACACAAGTGTTAGTGCCACTCAAATGTGACATAAGATTAATTAAATTAACCCTAACCCCCAGGCATTTTTACCAGGAAGTGTCCTCAACCTGTCTTTAGACTAAGACAAATTGGGGCATCATAGCTCCATGTAAAATAATGGTGCCAAGGCCCTACAGTTCTGAACCATCAACATTAAAAACAACCTGCTGTTGCAGTTTGTAAGGCTTGGGGTAGTTAGGGTTTTGGGTTAGCATATTTTTCCTGAGCACTAAACATGTAGTTTACTCCTCTGCTAACCATTAAGCAGCTCTTTGAAGCTGGTCCCAAGAAGGTTACATGTTCAGGGCTGAAACTGTGTTCTTGGAGGGGGCATGGCAATTTTTCCTTGGCAAAGGGCACTTCTATTTGAAAATTAAATGGGAGACTTTTGAGACGCTGGCGGCAGCAGACATACCGGCCACTTTCCATTGTTATCATCAGACGTGCACACAGTCAGAACTACAGGCACCATGATCAGAACTACAGGCACCATGATCAGAACTACAGACACCATGATCAGAACTACAGGCACCATGATCAGAACTACAGGCACCATGATCAGAACTACAGGCACCATGATCAGAACTACAGGCACCATGATCAGAACTACAGGCACCATGATCAGAACTACAGGCACCATGATCAGAACTACGGGCACAAAAAGGACTGGAACATGTACATGTATGTCTGCCGCCACCGGCGTCTGAAAATTCTTCCTCCGATGGGAACATTTCAATAGGCATCGAGGCAAAGACAAGGAGCATCGGAGGATTGCTTCAGTTGCCTCCGTTTCAGGCCTGTATGTTGTGAAACTGCCATGTTTGAAGTACCTCCTTTTGAAACGTTTACCTGGAAAAATGTACAGGCATACACACACACGAATCATAAAGACTACTCCTTTATTGCATAGTATTTCCAATGATATTTATGCAAACGCATACACTTGGAGACAAAATATTGTTTGAACAGTGTTGACTTTACCCAGTTACTCTGACAGGTTGCAATGTCCATTTCTAAGTTCATGACGCTGAACACTTCCATCTCCCAGAGGAGATTGCGCAGTCTGCAGTATATAGGAACATCCCTAGAGATCTGCGTAACGGCTACACGTGTGTACAGTTTGGGGTATCGTGGCTGAAACAGACTGCAAGCTATGGGCGTGGAGACTGTTTGACACACTAACCAGGTCAAGAAAAACAGAACTGGCCGGCCAAAGACACTCTTATCAAAAACTGGCAATTTGTGCACACGTCAACGGTTTGTTTCAAGTTCACCGCCCGTGCAGGCTGGGACCTATCAACTGTTTTCCAACTTAATTCTTCCCGCATGTTCCTCCGCCCACTGTTAGGCAAGTATAATACTTTGTGTGCCGCGCCGGCGTGGCCTGTGGAAACACCCACTGGCTAATGTCCCAGGAGCCTCTCCCCGCCGAAATATGACAAGAATATCACAACACGGCGCAACCTGTGTGTTTCCTGAAGGGGTATCGTTCAAATTGCATTTTCAACCCCAGTTTAATGGGGCCTAATTCAATCTTTCGAGAAGAAAGACTAGGACAGAACATTGTACAGGTTTTGTAGAAAAAAAGCCCCACAGCGGAATGGTTAGTTGTGAAACATGATTCAGAACATTTGGTTGTTACTGACAGAGTTGGCAGTGTTTGGGGTGTCTGGGGGAATTGTAGGGTAATTTACTCAGATCCTTTATCATTTTTGGTGTGTGCAAAATGAAAAGTAAAGGAAAGTTTCATGGGACGGGTGTAAAACAGAAGTTTTACATGTGTACCCGAGAGTAACTTTCCTAGTCTGCCTACAGGTTTTACTGCCCGATATTCCACAAGGAGTCGTAAATTTCACGATCCGTGGATTGCGCGTGGACAGAGAAATGTGATTTGGTGACATTTTAGTGCACGGCATACTGCTTGGTCATCATGAAAAACACCCGACTCGCCAAATATCGGGGCGTCGCTCAACCCTGCATCCTGTCACTTCAAAACTTTCCTGCAATCTTTCTCCAGCAGTAACAATGATGTGCACGCACAGCAGTATGCTGTGTCATAATCACATCATTAGTACATTTACGTACTGTAGGAAATGGAAAGCTTGGTGTATAGACTTTATGAATTAATTTTGAACACTTCACGTAGATATTTGATCTGAATGCAGTTTTGTGTTTCATACTTCGGGGAAGTATGAATTTTATTTTATATTTAAGAGCCTTTTGTCACTCACACTTTCTAAGGAGTTTTTAATCATCCGCTCCTTTACAAAGTGAAAGAGGTGTCGGTCCGAGGTGTGGTCCCAACGGTGTTTTGTTGCAATGCAAACACAGGAAAGGGGGACGAGGGAGACTGGTCACAGTAAAAGTCACGGGGGAAGGGTGGTGCGGCACAGTGTGCTATTATTTTGGGAATTTCCTCTCCGAGTTAACAAGGGAAAGAGGTAAGGGGATAACCTTTTTGGCGGCTGGGACAGGTGGGTATAAATACTTGGCACCTGTAGTTGTTGCGCTTTGCACGTGCACCTTCCCGCGGGCGATGCCTCAACGTGTTAACAAAATGGGGGATAGGGAGGAAACCTGATACAGCCGGCATCACTGTTTTGAAGTTAGTGCCTTAGGGGTAGTGGTTCCCCCTCCTCCACCCCTCTGATCACCTCACGGTCAAATAGGTTAATATCCTGAAATTTCCGTAACAATCGACAGACATGTGTGTCTGTTTGATATGTCTGTAAAACATTTTGTCAGGGATATTCCTGCCCACCCTTTTTGGGGTCCTGAAGGGAAAATGTTTCAGACAAGATGTACGGTTTCATCTAGGATTATAAAAGTATAAACTGCCAATTCACTATTAAAGGAATGATATAGCGATAGTCGGCCGACCATTGTTGTAAAAAATACCGCCCTCAATTTTAGTTAGTCCACATTATATTTGGCAATTGGTTACACATCCGTGAACAGGTACAAGCCAGCCGGTCTAGTTCTCCATCAACCTAATAATTCAATGATGTCTATAGATAAACTGCTCCATTTCGTCTAAAGTAGGGTCAGGGAACCAGCCTACAAGAACAGCATTTGTTTTCTCTGTTTTCCCACTATCTATGCACACAAAATTTTAAACAGGTTATTGTTACAATATTTGCTCTAAAATACTAACCCCAAATTCATTCATTTCTGGAAATTACTGCAAAGGCAAATGTTGTATACTACCTGAACCCCAAACCCCAAAGGCCACAAACCAGTACCTACATGTACTAGCCAACTCAAGCTGGATTGTTAAGATACACCAGGTTGACATACCAGGTCTAGGCACCAGGTAGGCCGGACTGTACCTATGGGAATTAGCTTAGTCTGCCGGTCCCTTCCTTTCCAATTCAAAAAGACTGACCCTGTTCAACGTCAAGTGTGCTGCTGGACCATGTATACTAAAACAACATGACTGAGTAACTTTGCATGATTCACTGTGGGATCTTTCAGATAAGATTATTAAAACCCTCCTGTTCTCAGGGCCAAACTGGTCCAAGCTACATGTATGCTATACAATGTACTTGTAGATCAAAACCCATCAAGTGACAGATTGAAACACACACAAACTGTGAGTTGGTGTTTAGAGTTTTTGATAGGCTGTGATAGTTAGTTATAAGTATAGGAGGGTTTAAATAAATAGTAATTATAATGCGTTTCCAACTGGAATTGTAAAGATTGAGGTTGTTTCCCCAATCAATTTTGATCAGAAAAGCACATGAAGTCCCTCATATAACAAACAAACAGATTTTATTCAGTAAAGATTTGTGCTGTAGAACTTTTTCCTGCTGTACACGTAACTTCTAAATTACCTTCTGTAAATGTGACCCGCTCTGCAAAAAGGGCACATAAGTCGCTGTATGCTTTTACGAGTTATGGGCCGTTCAATGTGAAGAGGGTGGAAAATTCTTCAAACAAGTGATTTTGAAGGGAGGGAATATTTTGCATCTTTGATACCTATATTATTCTATTTCATAACCAAAATCTTTGATTTCAATAAATAAAGTTGGAAAAAGAATGTGTTTTTGTCGAGTGCTTCCATCTATTGCTTTGCTTTTTGTTTTTTAAATGGCTTGTTTCTCCTTAAGTCATTTGAAGAAATTCCTGAAAACAAACATGCAAATTTCCAAATATCTCGTGATTGCAAAATGCTAGAGACCTCAGACATATTCCATATGAAAGCTTATAAAATGGCCTTTCCAGATATATATAAAACACTATTTTCAAATTTTGCAACATAAGTGCCCTTTTTGCAGAGCGGGTCACAAATATTATACCTGTTTAACCCATCTGCTGTCGATTCGCCATCCTTATTGCCCTATTTTCACATTACATATTCCATTTCTGTATTTATAACTTGTACATACACTGTATAACTTATGTTTCTAAATGTTTACTTGTTTTTGTTGTTGTATTTTATTATGTGTCTTGTTATGTATGGCATGCCTTACACAAGCTTTTCGCTTTTTAGGTTTTGCCACCTCTTCTTGACTTGATTTTCTTATCTGTATTCTTTTACATCTTTTGTGATTTACCATGAAGAGGAAATAAATGTTACCAACAAAAATCCCACTGCAAATTGGGAATGATTTGTGTATATGTGTAAATTACTCATTGGGGCCCAGGAACCCAATTCCCCCCTCAAACCATTCTGGAGGTCAAGTTCCATTGTTTAGGATTTTCCCTATCAACATTACTTTCAAGAGTACCAATGAGAAAACACCAGTACAAATTATTCTGGCTAGCTGGCCCTAACCCCTTAATGGTTTACAAGGACTACCCTGCTAAATCCAACAGAGTCCAACGGTGACATTTTTCTGTTGCCTGCTGAATCCAACAGGATTGTAACACTATGAGTTAGCTGCTGAATCCAACAGGGTCCAAGGGGAATATCAAATTGTTGGATCCTGTTAGATTCAGCAGGGTTAGGGCTAGCTAGTATCCATCTGAAAATGATGCATTCATACTGCCCCTCTCCGGGCTAGTGCTGCAGCCGAACCGCCGAACGGAACTAAAAATGGCCGAACATGGCCTTCCGAACCGAACTGAACCGAACCGAACCAAAATTGTTGGTTTGGAAGTTCGGCAAACTTTACGCACACATATTGATAGCCCTAGGAATGCATGCGATGATAGGACAAAATTAGCGCACACGGGCGGCACGGATATGATTACATTTACCTGTTGATAAGGCCCTTCTTTTCGGCCTTACATTGTAGCAGGTTTGGACTCGAGAACATGTACATGTACCGTGTAAACGGTTACATGTACATTAGCCCAGGTACTGCATGCAATGTAGACAGTCGATAGAATTTTTAAAAAAAAGATAAAGCCTTTTCCATTCCCGGAACGTAAAAAAAAATAATAAAAGACCAAGTCGCGACCGCTTGCATCCGGCCGGCCATGCGAGTTTCCATCCCTCCACCCCCGCCTAAAAAATGTAGTGTGCTCGAAAGCGAGCCCCGCCCAGTATGCAATGATTGGTTGTTCACACGGCGACACAACATGAATATACATTTCTCGTTTTGTGGGGATGCACAGTCCAGGGATGAGATTCTAAAGTTTGAAGTTTGTGAGCGCGTACGGCGTGATGAAGCCTTTTGGGGCCAGGGCCCCCCCATCAGATTCCAGGTACTCTCTGATGGACACCTTTTAGTTTAGAACAAAAATACTTGCAACATTGTACCCCCAAAAATGGTGGTAGGATTCTACATGTACATGTACATTCCTTCCTAAGCAAAAACTCCTGCCTTGTGAATTATATGTTGCAGCACTTTATCCGCCATGCGCCAGTCCTTCTCTGCTCGCAAAAAAAAATGTTGAAGAACAAAAACATTCCAGAATAAAATTACGTTTTGTCAAACGTTTTGAGTTAATTAAATTTGTACTATTTACCATAATTCAAAATAAAATGGCTGTCAATTTTGCTTATCACGCACACATGCGCTAACGATCATGTTCATGTACTCACATGATCAACATGCCCGTCGACTCAGCGCACAGTGGCCACATCACCCCCGTGCATTGACCCACAAACCTCTCGCACCGAGCAGGTCAATTCACATGATTTTCCCGGAGTTGTGTACCTTTACATAATGAATGCTTGGTACATCCGCATTTCGTCGTATATAGTGATTTGGTTAGAAGTCTTTATAATAAGTGACATTTTCATTGTGACTGTAAGCTTGAATTGTCATCATCCATTGGGTAGATTCATTTTAGTGTTCAAAATTTAGCTTTCAAATTAGATGTTCAATCACCAGTTTTGGCATCGTTTTCGTCGGAGGCGATATATTGCTATGGTCTGGTTACGGTACAGAATGCTTGCACAATGCATAATATTTTTTAAATGTATCGCGTGTGCGTTGTGCAACGGACACGTTGGATTCAGCTCATGGGGTGATGCGATGTTTTCATTCCGTATGTGCGTGGCATCATCATGCACGGCATATTACTGCATGTGATTTTTGGTTAAATAGAAAGAAAGACATGAGACAGGAAAAAATATTAGGAAGAAATGCGTTTTTATTTTATTTCAGAACACATTCAACTTCAATGGTGTTGAAATATCTGATACCATAATCAAGCCAGCTTTCTAAAAATATGTCGGAAAGTCTAAAATGTCGGAACTTATTTTGAAAGTCGGAAGAATCTCATCCCTGTGAGAGTTGTGCATGTGGGGGAGGGGAGTTACATACATTGTATTTACTCAAGGAGTCCAAGTAAATGTATCAGTGGGATGTTTTCTTTTCTCGAGCACTGGGTAGTCCCCTTGACAGCAAGAAATGATGCAGTTCATTTTTTTCAGACAAGATTAAATAAAATGTACATTCACATGTACATGCGTTTTCTAAATGGAAATCTGAACATGTCTTTCTGTTTGTTTCCCCGCCATTTAATCTTTCCTCGCTATAGTCCATTTTCCCAAGCAGATTCAACTTCGGAAAATGAAACTCCAAGCCTAGCTCGCTAATGCCTTCCCGGATCTCTGAATCACTCGATGAAATCGTGACCAAACACTGAATATACATTTCTGAAAATCAGATACAGTCAAGCATTGGCGCAGCGGTGGCCCGCGGGGTGTGACCATTGTTCCATTGTTATCTATCTTGCGCCCTGCGGGTTTGGCAACGTGCCAATCAACTTGTTATGACTGCAGTGGGGAGGGTCGGGGAATTCCCGGAAGGACATTGTATGTGTATACTATGTACTATCGATATCGGCGTGATCGCGATTTGACAGATGTTTTTTTAATGCATAATTCCGAACCCGAACCGAACCGATGTTCAAAAAAAAAAATCCGAACCGAATCCGAACCGAACCGAACCGAACCTGGAGTTGCAGCACTACCTCTCCCTCAACAGAGAAGGAATTTTGTTCACGTTCACTTGAGGGAACAGTATAAGATATGAAGTCGACTTCCATTACACACGCACCCATACATGTATGTTTTAAACCACACTACCAGAAATGCAATAGTGGTGGACGTCTAAAAAAAAAAAAAATTTTTAATAAAAAAAAAAAATGCCCCTCGATCAATTTTACAAGTGCTTTAGAAGTGACAAACAATGTAGCAGATTTAAAAACCAGATCTCTTAGCAGGAAAATATGTCACTTTCATATGTTAACTTGTCAAGAACTTCAAAATGAGTAATATGATTCCAACTCTTCACACATGAACAAGTTCTTGAAATTCCTGTATTAGAAAACCTTGCACCTTTGGGTAAAGCTCTGAAGTGCGTTCTAAGCAGAACAGGGTCAGCATTGAACACAGAGGTCCACTTAGTAACCAGGGTAAGGTAACAATGAGACAAGAGTTGTCTTGGAAGCAGAATGTTGAAGTTCAATTCAAAAATTTACAACTCATGCAATTTCATAGCACTTGCATGCAGCCTGAAATGACCAAATGAATGGACAAAATTCCACTTTGAAAACAATTTAAACCATCGGTAAAACAAAACAAAATTATTTATTAAGTGGACGAAATATTTACACAAACATGTCAAATGCATTAAATCAGCAAACAGTGAATGGCTCGTCAAATAATACATTATAATATTATAATGTTTATAATATGCTGCTTAAAACTGATTGCCAACTGGAATGACCTAAAACAAAATGATAAAAGTTACGAATTGACATTTTTATCACAGCAAAATTTTATCAAATAGGAAAATTCAACATCAACAACCTCAATAGCAAATTGTTGTCTGGAGTCAAACCTGCTAGATCAGTTGGCATTACTCAAGTATGAAAACTCGACATAAAAAATTCTTTTTTTCTCTCTCTCTCGACAAGGTCCCAAACTTCCCAAAGAGTACAAAAACCGTCCCCGAAGTTCCGAGTCATCACTCACTGCGCTTATTTTCTTTCCCCTGGCCAAATGTTTCACTCTCCAAATCATTCCCAGGTCGAACAAAATTCAATGCCCAGAGTTGGTAGGCCCCAAGCAGTGGGGGTACAGTTGGCCGGCTTCAAGCATTTTACGGGATGGTTTGACTCCCCTTAAACTGTGTCACAAGACACGCTTAGTCACTAGATGAGTGACAGGGTTTAGGCAGTTAAGCATTCCCTCAGGATTGTAAGTGACTTATCAAGGGATTGTAAGTAACTAGACCAGAAATTTTACCATACATGTATTCTTTCTTTTTTTCATTGTATAGGAGCACAATTTATATGAATTTGGAGGACAACTCAAGCCTGCAGCAATCAGTGGTTTGATCTAATTACCTCCTAAATATAGTTTTTAATAGAAAAGCCTAAGGCATTATTATAACAGTTCCCCAATTCTACCACGAGGGAGGGGGGATCCAATGAAAAAAATGTTTGTACTTGATTCATAATTTGGAAATGTTATCAGGGCAATGGGTACACCCACCCCCCAAGCCCCCCCCCCCCCCCCCCCCCCCAAAGCCCAAGAAAATGGTCCTCTGGATCCATCCCTGTTTTTCAATGGGTGAATCGTGCCCACACGTGCACATAGACCCTGGATGTTGCCAGGATAATTTAGAAAAGTGTCCAGAGGTTGATCCTGGATACACTGATAATATATTTTTAGGTTCAGTAAAACGGAACAAGCCAATTTAGGCAGAGGACAGCTATATTTTTTTTCTCATCGTGGCATGAATTGGTATTAAAGCTTCACAAGTTTGTCAGCAATGGATTTAGAATGAAGAACCCGATAACTCTAGAAGTACATGTGGGCTCGGTTTAAACTCTGCTATTAAACACAACTCCACTCAGCATTTTGTCCTCTATACGAGGGCTTAAATGTTGAAAAGAAATGGCCAGACCACAGGGCTAGTAGCTCAAAAAATCTACCAGACTGGAAAAAATGTACAGGAACGGCACACGATGAAAACAATATTTATCAATATGAAGAACCACTTTGACAACTTGAGCAAAACTGAAATTCACCGATAAAGCTTAAGAAACTGGTAAAAAATCTAAATTACTCTGAAATTCTGAAGTGGTACGTGATGCTTTCTCTGTGAGGTTAGGCCACTTCCCAAAACAACATACTCGAGTATAGGACTTGTTGGCCATGGATACCACTAGACCAGCACTTCAATTACTAGACTCGGTCTGGCAGTCCGGAGCGTATTTCAAGCCCTGCGTACAACGTTCATGTATGCACGTTATTGTACATGCACTCACTAAACACCTGTAGTGGTTTGCAGTGTCATCCCAGCTACTCCAAAATACTTTCTCTTTGTCCAGACAGCCTACTCGTCTTCACTGTCTGTCTGGTGATTCCCTCTTCCCCCTACGGACACCCACAGTACACGGGTAAGTGACTTCCCAAACACTGTTGCCGCTCGGCTAATGAGCCGGAATGGCTCCTAATGGAGCAGAAAATACGATCCCAAAACTGACTCAGACACTGGCAGCCTCGGGGATGCAGATATCTGGTGATGATGAAATTCCCCACTGATTCAATCACACATGGCTGGTGAGTTTCAGGTATGTGAATTACCAATTGGTTGTCTGCTGCTTTGGATGTTTTGTAGGCTTGGGGTCGGGCCCCCTTGCGGTGCCCCACACTCATCTTTTTCTTTTTGGTGGAGGTGCAGATCGTGATTCATACAGGTGCCATAATGTCTGGTGAACATATGTAGAGGAGACTATAGTTCCCCTTCCCCACTCACAGTGCAACCTCCAAAGGGTACAAGTTAGGTGCAACATATGTACAATGTAGCTCTGAATGAGGCCAGCCCCAGACAAAAAGTGTTGTTGGAACGCAGCTTACACAAGTATGTACCACCACCCAGGTACTGGATTTGGGGCTATAGCCTTCACTGGGACTAGCCTCAAAAATGTGTGGTGCCGGTCCCACTTTCCTGCCTAGGAGGCTTCTTTATTACCAGGGATGTAGTCGAGTCCATCACAAGTCCCTGCAAGTCCCTGCAAGTCCCTGCAAGTCCCTGCAAGTCCCTGCAAGTCCCTGCAAGTCCCTGCAAGTCCCTGCAAGTCCCTGCAAGTCCCTGCAAGTCCCTGCAAGTCCCTGCAAGTCCATCACAAGCCCTCCAGTCCTAATCCCAATCACAAGCTATTCAAATGAACTTTGACAAAGGCATTCCTTTGTCATTGTTCATCCAGTTACTCGTGACCGGCTTGAAAGGGCTTTATGAAAGGACTTGCGAAAGGACTTGCGAAAGGACTTGCGAAAGGACTTGCGAAAGGACTTGCAGGGACTCGACTACAACTCTGTTTATTACAGGCATGCAACTTGGAATTAACAACAAAACGAGGAAATTCCAATCTTTACAAGACTTTGTACAGTGTTTTTCAATTTTCAATGGCATAAGTGTGAAGTGCAAAACGAGGAAATCAGCTGATCCGAGGAAAAGTTGCATGCCTGTTATTACCTACATGTAGAACCACTGGAGTTGCAACCATCCTACCAATATAAGCTCATTTCCTACTTTATAGCCAGTTCCCAAATGCCTCCCAGTTGATAATTCTGCAACCCATGTCCTTCATCTGATCACAGCCAAAGCTAACAGGCAATTTGTTCCCGATGTGTTTTCACAAGATAGAAGTCCTCAATTTTCCTTCCCCATCCACAATACAATGATCACAGCCATTTCTAGGCAACAGATGAAACAAAAAAGCAGTAGGTCATGGGTTCGATTCCCATACAAGTTAATGTTATTTTTTCCATGCCCTTTTTTTAGAAAGCTGAGCATACACATTCGGAAGGGCAAAAAAATTCAGTTTCAATTTACATAATTCTGACCAAATTCCAAATCCTGACACTGACTGCACAGTACCTGCTGATAATGTCACCCCAGGCAAGAGGGAAACCCTTAATTTCTGCACACTGCTTGCCACACACAGTGTACTTCCAACTCTAAGATGTATGGGAAACTGGGGCATGGTGAGCCAAACCACACCCCTCTCCAGCAAGAGGAAGGTTTAATATGCACTGGAAATCAGTTTAGAGCAAATCAGTTTAGAACAGTCCAGATGTGAAAGCGATAAGTTCATGTATGTAGGGAACTAGTACATCCCAAACCACAGAGCCTTTCAAATAAAGAGCGGAACTTAGTCAAAACTGCTTTCTCAGTTTGTGCCTTTTTCTTATCACCATTTATTGAACTGCGGTTACACTAACACAGGGTGTAAAACTGTTTCCAACAAATGTGAATGCGAAAGTGACGTGAACCCTCCGGAGAAAATCCTTCTGGGATCATTCTTGTCAAACAGCATTTCCTCATTTCTGAACTGCTGCTGTTAACCGGTTCTCCAGCTTCCATTATTTGGGGGGCAGCAGATTTTGTGGTTGCTTCCCCCCCCCCCACCCCCCCCAAAAAAACACACACAAAAAACAGGTCTGGGAATATAGCAAATCTGTAGTCTAGTCAGCCACACACCTGACTCACTGATTTCAACGTAAGAGTATCTGACTTCAACTCCCAGACTAATCTTATCTGTTTCCTGAAACTAACATCAATTGACACTCATCCTTTCCTCTCTAATATGATTCTATACTCCAAAGGCCAACTATTTCTTTTCAGTTGAAACTCTTACAGTTTCTCTCTCATTTAATTAAACCCTTGTGTGTCAGTATCAGTGAATCCCCTGGTCCATCAATAGGCCTTTTCCCACTAGAGCAAACCTCGGGGGTGGCCCCGGGGTGACGCGGGGGTGAAAATAAGCATCGATTCACACTTGAAATTTTCACCCCGGCGCAACCCCCACGTCACCCCCGAGATTGCTCATCCCCGGGGCGAGTTCAACGCGCTCTGGACCAGGGTTGAAAATCTTATCCCTGGGGCGAGACACTTTCCCCGGGGCGAGAATGATAGTGAGTAATGGTGCAGGGGTGATTTCGCCCCGGGGCCAGCAATGGCACAAAGGTCACCAAAAAACATGCGTTATCGCACGCATCATGTTTACCTGTACAATGTACATGTATACAATACCCGGTATGTGCGTTCTTTGCTAACGTGTAAAAAACGTTCTCGCGTGCACAAATTCTTTCGTGAAACTTTCTTTGGCCACCGAATACTACACTCTCTCAACCAGCGATAATATCAGCCAGTTCTTCAGCCAGTTGTGCAGCCATGCCCCAGTGCAGCCATGACCGTCAAAAGACACATCTGGGTAATGCATAAACTACGCATGCGCACCACTCGATAAACGTTCGCCCTGAGAAACGACTGTGCTGATCCCCTACTGGCGAGATAAGTAGGGTTTGAGAAAAGCAAGTGGGAATCAACGCAGGGTTAAAACTCGGGGGTGAAAAATTGTGCGCCGCCCCGCGGGGATGGATACTCTAGTGTGAAAAGGCCTAATATTGGTTTTTAGACTTAAGGCATATCTCCTTGCTGAGAGTGGACAGGCAGACAATTAATCCTACATGTAGATGAAAACCCTGCCTAACACTTTACATGTAGCTCGTTTCCCCACAGATTTACCATGACCCCTGCCTGGGAAAACTAAAACTGAGACTGAACAGAATGTTAACTTTAAACTTTGCATCTGATTTTTTCTCTCTTATTGGTTGTGTGATGAGAAAATCTAGGGGGGGGGGATTGCTGAACAGTCACCAGGGTGTCGTCCTGAAATGCAGGTGCAAAACCAACAACAAAACAAGACTAATGTTGTAAATTCTCCCTCCCTACTGACAATGTGGACAATGTGGTTTTCCACTCTCTGGCAAATTACTATTTTTCTGCCCAAAGTGACATAATTTGTTATAGAGAAGACTGTCTTATAATGGGTCAAATACATCAATCCATAAGCCCTTCCTTCTCTTTGAAAAAGCACAGAGCTCCAGACCCATCTATCATTCCATCTCAGCCTCTAATCCTTTGATTCCCTTAGCCGCTGTCATCCTCTTGGCTAATCCTGCTAAAAGCTTCCCCTCCCCCCTCCGTTGTTCTCTCATCAAGCCCCCCCCCCCCCCCCCCCACCTCAAGTTATTGGCATGTCTCAAGAGGCCTCAATCTAGATTCTTTCCAGGTATTGACAGTCCAGGGTGACACTTCAGCTTCTCTTCTTTGAACTGTCATGGGGTGTCATTTTGTTTCAAAGGACCTCTGGAAATCCGTGGTGTTTACGTGAACACATCAGAATTGTAATTGTTCGTCCAATAACAGAGCAGTGGGTAGATTCTGGCCAACAATGGGGCATATAACTACATGTACCACTGGGGCTACTACAGTACAATGTAATAGCAAGGTTTAGTCAAACTAAAAAAAAAACATATGGCGAAGATAAAGATGTATCTGTTTCTATGCCCTTGTTACATTGTGCATACACTGTTCTGAGCCGGCCTGATTTCCAGTGAAAGCTTTTTCTTTAACTGTTTAAATGGGTTTAATGTACAGAATTCATTGAACCAAATTCAGGCTGAATGTCAGCATGTCGCAAGTGTTTACAAGAAAATGTCATCAAAACAGTCCAACAAAATTCCTTACCAATTCCTTCACAGTGTGTGAAAGTGACATGTGTATATGATCTGTGACTCGATTATGGTTTGACACTATGGATGTTCATGTATGACTGTCCCTCTGTGTTGGATAAATTCCAGAAATTTCACGGATCAAACTGTTAAAACAGTGTTTGAACATCCGATTCCTCGTCAAAATTTTACTTAACAAAATTGACAAATACGGGACGATTATAACAAAAATCATTCAAACATATAGTTCATGAAAGCGTCTCTCGTACTCGTACATGTAGCACATGGACGTCGAAAACCTTTTAAAATGAAAATTTCCTGTAAAATAAATTTAACATTCAGAATATTGACATCTTGAATAATTTACGATGCGTATTGAAAAAGGAAAGGGAATCAAATGGTTGTAAAAGTTACACCCAAACGATGGGCGCCAATCGGAATTTAGGTGCGTTTCTGACATGCTTAACTACTTCATTTTCTTTATGTGGGCGTAAAGACCCCCTAGCGCCGACCTTTTTGCTTCACCTCTGCCATGAAGATGGAATCTATACATGTGCATGTTTAATGTCATTCTTTTTAGAGCATTCCCGCATTTTGAAGGCCAAGCAATTATGATTAACGGAGGCCAGCCATTAAGATTTATTGGCCCTCGTGAGCCACGCATGTAAAAAGATATTTTATTAACTTGTTTAATTGCATTTTATGCGCACTGTTTACAAACATTTATAAATACAATAAATCAGTGCCCTGGCATAACAATTTTATGATGTCTTCATATCTGTTCATATATATTTTTGTACCCCATGTACATCTTAACTTTATGGTTACCCTGCAGTCAGCAAATATATGGTCGCACCTTATGGTACTGCTGCGTGAACAATTTACCTAAGCCATGTCCAAATCAGGTATTTTGTGGCTACGGCTTCGGTTTTTGCCATTGGCAGCTATACATGTACAAATGTATGTATGTGTGGTGTACATGTATGTAAGTCATAGCCATAGACAATACCTCCATTTCAAATGACATGGTCTGTTCAACAGCGAGACTGCAAAACGTATGCAATTCCTGAAGTATTTTACAGCAAGATTTTATCAAGCAGCCAACACTACATCTATATGTACGTGGTACAAAGATTTCCAATGGAGAACTACTGCGACACTAGCCTGAGGATCACAGCTCATAGAGCAAACTTGAAGTCACCTAGCTAATCCACAACCAAAATGAGTCTACTCTGGAGCATCAAGAAGCCAACAGAGGCCTCATAGGCCCTGTACTAAGGAACAAAACTAACCTGGCCCTCCAAGAATGAAGTTGCACATGTACCTCAGTTTTAAAGAATCAAATTATCTCTGAAAATCAACAGAGGTAAAATGGTTGCAGCCCATTTCAACAATTTAAACAACATGTGGGGGAGGGGCCTAGAGGGGCCTAGAGGGTGAAAACAGGCTGAAAAGTAGACAACAGGCTAAAAGAACATTTGTAGGCTACATGTAGGCTGATACTGAAATTTCCCTAAAAGTTACACAGTATCACTCAAAGACTCAGCCAACCACTTCTATGAAACTCCCCAGCCGGCAACATTTAATGAGCCACCCATGAATGCTGAAGTGCACATTTGAAGTCTTGAATGAAACGTCACTAGTGACGTTTCATTCATCCTCAGTTTAAAACCGTTGCCTGCTGCAAAGGAGAACTTAAGTATCTCCAACCATGGAGGAAGGTTAGTGTTCCTTCCTCCATGCTCCAACCACCAACCCACACATCTGATGTGCTGTGTAGTCATTAGTGTGGAAGCAAGGGAAAGTGTTAAAGATAAAATACTGAACAATGCACAAGAAAACAGAAGTTTTATCATATTTAAGACATATTCAAGGAGTTTTCAATATAATGAAAGGGGTCAAAATAATGACAAATATACAAGGGTTTTCTTAAGAAGTTCTTCTTTAAGGTTGTTTTTTTGCACAGCATGTTAACCCTAACCCCACCGAAAGCTAAAAAAAAAAAAAAATAGCAGTAGTAAAGTACAGTATGCAGTACATGTACTCCTACTAGACTGGCATTTGTAGTGTACTTTACACAAAATGAAGGCCTAGGCCCATGACCTACAATGTATGTGGTGGAATAAATAACTCTCTTAGCAGTTTTCATAGATGTACTGTATGTCATTTTACAGGTAAAAAATTATGTAGTCTGGTTGCATGTTGCTGACATGTTACGTACGTGTTCTGATGGCCAATACAAATTCTAAAACCTTGTGCAACAAAACTTGTACCACATATCCCAACTTCAAGACAAAGGCAGCACAGGCAGGAAAGTGTGAATAACTGATAGATGTACAAGTATGCCTTTAGAATGAGTTGAAGACTCAGATTTCACATAACTATCAACACAGAACGGAGAAATTTACAGTGACATTTGCAGAGGTAAACCTGGATTCATCAATGACAATTAGCTTTTCCCACAGGAACCCAACTTACTGCATACCTGTACTGTTTGTGCAAAATGCCAAGAATTACAGCTATGCAGGTGCATATATCAATCTGAAAAAGTCAGCATCAGTTAAGAATTTGGGTGCTGGCAACTTGATTTATACACGTTTTCCCCCAAGCACCGGAGTGACTATGAATTAACAGGCTGACAAGGACAGGCGTGACATACTGACTGTGCTGGCATCTTGGGATTCTTTTCAAGATTAAGTGAGGAGGGGAAATAATAAATCTTAAACACTCCATTGATACTCCCTGGAATTCTATACATTGATGACAATGTGACAAATATCTCATTGATTATTCAAGTGTGCAGTTAATTAGAATTCTGCACAACAGACTTAAGTATCAGTTACCAGATTTTATATTGTTGTAAAGTTAGTATGCTCTTTGTACACAACATACTTTTTCACCAACTTTGAGGAATGGAAGTTAACCTTCCCACCATACCATTAAGTAGAGCGAAGTGGGCGGAGTCAAAGAATGATATCAATCCCTCCCACATAAGTACTGGGGGGGGGGGGGGGGGGGTGAAGGGACATGTAGGGAGGAGTGAAGGGACATGTGTCGGGCAGGGATGGAGGGGCACTTACAATGCACATGTACACACTCACTGCAAACAAACATGAACTTTTGGTTTTAAATGTAAAACTTTGTATATTCCTGAGACAATCGGGAGTTATCTAAAAAACCTATATATTTGTTGACACTTTTTGACATTTGGAAATTAAAAAGCAGCATACTTTCCTTAAGATGGTTTTTGGACGTGAGATTGTGAGAACCCGAGTTTCAATGTTTTGCCTAAAAGCAAGTAAACTGCTGCCTAAATGGTTGGCATGCAAGCTGTGGGTTCTACAATTGTGCACGAAAAATTGAATCATTTTACCTGAGCTAACAATAAAAGTTGGGTTATAAAGAATAGTAGATACCAAGTTCCTTATACTTGCCAGGCTCTCGAAGAAAATGAGAGGCCATGTCCCCTGTTTCCCCTGTTGTCCAAAACTGGTCAACATTCATACAAAGGTTGTGTGTAAAACACTTTAATTACAGGGGATTATATATATGTACATGATCCTATGTGAGAATTCAAATTCTTCCCCACCATCACCTTGATGGGGGGGGCCATGTACAGGTGGGCATTTTTGTGTCAGTGAATAATGATATTTACATGAGGTATACCCCAAGAATAAACACGAATTAGACTGAAGTGTTATTGCACATTAGCATGTGGGCATAAACCCACACACACCTTTCTTTCCTCTTGTGGCTAAGATGATGAATGAAAACTTCAACTTTGAAGGATACCAGAAAACACCAATGGGAGACTTTCCGGGGACCGGTCTTCAACCCCACAGGTGTACAAGAACATGACGGCTGTGCATGGTGTGATGGCCACACATTTCTGCTTACGTAGAGATGAACAAAGGCTAAATCGTAGGCCAAGTTATTTGGAAATAAATCACACATTCTAAGAAAATCACTTTAGTTTATAAATGAAAGCCTCTTCAAACAAAAGACATAGACATGTCGAAAGAAAACTTAAATTCCTCCCTGGAAAACCACAAGTTATCAACACATGTTGTAGTATCTCAGGAGAGATTTGAACCAAAATCCACATCCGAGCAATAGCCTAATTGACCAATCGCCATTCATGACCAATATCCAATCGTAGCGTCTGTTGAACATCACATGATATTCCAAATCTTGGACAAACAAAAAACATTCCAAAGACGCGCATTATTCGGCAGCATGTGCGCCCCTGTTCGTTGAAACGCATTACACGATACTGGTAAAATTTAACGCAAACGCTCAACCGGCGGATCACATTTTCATTATGCAGCACACTGGCCAAGACCATTTAGCGTAGTTTGTTCCGTTTATATTTCTTAAGTTTTTCCGATTCTCGAACGGTGAAAATTATGTGAGTGGGTTCCGGGGAGTCTGCATTATTCAGATACGCGTTATAACGAGCGGCTGGAAGTTGGGAAAAGCTATTTTCCCACTTTTTGCAATAAGTGGTCGCACGAAAGTCTGCATGCACACAAGGGCAAAGTTGTCTCAGAAATCTGAGACAACTCCTGTATCCGGTCAGAGAGAGCGTGTATGCAATGATTCCCCGTAATACGCTACTGCGCGTTTCGCGCATCGCATCCACGTGCTGCACGTGTGTAAAGTTGTCTAAGGGGCGTGGCTAACTCACAAACGGCGATAGGTCAATTGTACATTCTTAGGGAAAGATTTTACTTTAAAACCCTCCTGTGCACCTGGCCAAAATCGACCCAGTTGTTGTACAGATCAAAACCTATCAAATGACAGATTGAAACACACACAAACTGTGAGAGTTGGTGTTTAGAGTTTTTGATAGGCTGTGATAGTTATACATGTAAGTGCCCCCCACCAAAATCAGTAAGGAACAGCAAATCTTGGAAAATAACCATCCATTTGTGTTCATAATTGTATAAACACTTGGCACAACCTTCAATTTTGAGAATTTTGTTGGGACATTTTAGTGCAATATAGGGGAAGAAAGTTTGTGTTTTCTGTGTTAGAAGCTCTTGGCACCATGTACATGTAATAGTCACTCCAAAGTGTTCACATTGATGTTGATTTCTTCCTCATTTTTTACAGATTTTGCTGACATAAATCTTGAAATAACAGGTTGTGCCACATGTTTAGACAGTTGTTATCACGGAGGGTTGGTTATTTTCCAAGATTTTGCTGTTCTTGACCGATTTTGGTGGGGGGTATTAAAGTAAAATCTTTCCATTCTTAGTACCGTAGTTTAGGAATCAAGGGACATAATTACACCCCTGTGTAAAGTAATTGAGGCTGGGCTGTACTGTCCTCAGTCCCGCAAAATCCTCTGAATTTCAAACAGCTGATTTCCCTTACACCACGGTTTAGCATTTATGCAACAAAGTGTGCAGCTGCACAAGATTCTTGTCATCGATTTCAAAAAAAAATTGCACAGCTGCACAATGTTTTTAGACATCAGGGATGTGAATAATCACGGCTTTTATGACAACTGCTCGATTATACTATTAGGAATTCATAAAATAGTTGTAAAATAGCCATGGCAGAGCCATTTTCAAGCTTTTCATGTTCTTCGCTTCAAAAAAGGGTGGCAACTCTCAGGAGTCCCTCACAGATTAAACTGCAGTCGATGCCGATTTCACTGCCCTCAGAAAAAATATAGAGAATTTACAAAATAACTTGAGCTACAAATGGCTCTAAAAAGCTCATAAGTCATCCTTTCACAGTTTGTGTGGACTAATTCATGTCACCGAAAGTGACAATGCAATTTATGCCATAATAGAACAATCCATGAAGCCCCGCCCATTTACGTATTGACCAATCACAGCCGCGACTGTAGTCTGGCATGCATCTCACAAGTCCGACATGCGTGTGCATTCATGTGCGCACTGTAACTGTTGTGCCGGACGGAGCTTAATAGATTGGTCTATTTGTTGCACAAGTCAGCGACTTACAACATATTTTTCTTCAAATCGATTTGAATAATGCTGTAAATGTTGTTCAACTGAAATGTGCCATACGTAGATTAATTTATGTGAGCGTTTTTGTGAAATTTCTGGTGGCTTATGGAGAAGCTGTGGAGAGTTAGGAGAGACAGGGAAGCCGTACTTACGTGTCCTCAACCGGCTAGGGCCGAATACTGCCGTCACATTACTGATGGGGCAGTTCCAGCGTCTGTCCTTGAAGTTTCGCTTGCACTCCCCAATGCCAGCCAGTATACCGTCTGTTAGGCTAGGGATGAGGTCTGGGTGCAGCTCACAGAGTCTGCGCTGGCGCATGCTCAGCCAATTCTGAGAGTGGCAGTAGCGTTTGGTCTCTGGTGATTGCCAATCTCCCAGGCCTTGTGTCCGTGGGATTGCGTGGATCAGCGATAGGGACCTGGAGTGAATGGAAATTTGGGAACAATATTTTTCAGAATTAAAGCCAACGAGACAATAGACCTGATGCATAGCAGCCATCTTACAGGGTAATGTCACCGTTACTCTTGGATAAGCATGGTTATAGATCTTTCGTGCTTGCATTGTTCCAAAATTTGAATAGCAACAAATATTGAAGATGTTCCCTTGTATAAGGTTTAAACCTCTGGCAAAGGGGATGTATGTATTTTGTATTGTAATTATTTTTGTTTTTTTTGTGGTACAAATATATGCACAGCATGTAATAAGCTAGCTCTAAAAGAACACCACAATATTATGAAATTCTTCCAAGTTCTAGGGCTAAGAATAAGACAAATCAGAAATACATTGTACCTATGCAGAAATTTAAAAGAAAATGGACAAACATTTGCCTTATAACAAAGTGAAATCAGAGTATCAGTTAAATATTTTATTTTTTTAAGTTTTCTCTAACTGAAGGGGCAAATTCATCTTTAAAAAAACGCAGTGGTTATTGTTATGGCAGCCGTCGTTACGGAACTGCCTAGTTTCTCCGACGATGGTCAGACACATCTTTGATGACAGCTTTTATAAACTTTTGTCTCGACCAGGACATTAATGGAATTATTGTCCGAAGATATAAATAAGTAATGGTATTCAACGTCACGATATTTGCTGTTGGAACCAGACTATCAACCAAATGGTTCTCGGACTTTATTTCCCTTTTTCAAATAAATTCTCCAAAAAAATTATCAAAAACCACTGAAATCAAAGGGAAAAAAATTAAATCTACTTAGTCTTATTAAAATTAAAATAACCATTTGATTAAAAACCTACAACTAAATAAGTTTGTTTTCAAGAAATGTTGGTTTAATGGATTCCAAATGAGCTATTTAATATGGAAATCAACAAAAAGCATTCCACCTTTTCCAAGAAAATGTAACAAAAATTGCATGCTTTGTTTTGTTTTTTATTTTGTTCTGTTTTCAATCATAAAACAGCAACAATAACAAAAGTAACAGAGCAATTACAAAAATACTAGCTTGAAAATTCCAGCTCTAGGCTCATGACGTGAGATTCGCCGTTTAGAGCTGGAAACACTTCTATTGGGTTCGCAAGGGTCGGTTTTGCAATTGCCGATATCTTCCGTTTCCCTGAATATATCAACCAAACACTCACCTTGCCGGCAGAGTAGTAATTCATGCAGCTTGTCATCCCCTCAAAATGAGAATATGCTCAAGTTAAAACCATTGCTTTGTACACAACTGGTTTGTGCATGCCCCGAGTTGCACGAAAAATTCACTTTTTGGGGGGTTTATCTTGAGCATATTCTCATTTTGAGGGGATGACAAACTGCATGAATTACTACTCTGCCGGCAAGGTGAGTGTTTGGTTGATATATTCAGGGAAACGGAAGATATAGGCAATAGCAAAACCGATCCTTGCCAACCCAATATAGAAGTGTTTCCAGCTCTAAACGGCGAATCTCACATGTCATGAGCCTAGAGCTGGAATTTTCAAGCTACAAAAATACAAGCAAATTGCTGGATGCCAAATTGTTTATTTAGGTAGGAGTAGCAGCAGTTGAAGAAACAACAAGTACAGATGAAAAGATGCCAGCTTCGAGTTTAGGAACAAGATCAAGTTCTAAAGTTTTGATTTTTTGTAGGCCTACAATGTGTACGGCACATACGTACGCGCTGTCACGGCCTGCCATAAAGCGCACGCAGCGACTCGACTTCCCGGCTCGACTTCCACACAAGTCACATGAACATAACTTGTTCACGTCTTCACGACTCCAAAAACAATTTGTCCACAGCCAACAATTGGTGTCGGGATACTATTACATATTTCCCACTGTTTTAAAGGGCAAAAAGCCAACACATTTTCACCACCACTACCTTGAAAAGAAAACACGTTCTTCGGGTTCCGTTTCAAACTTGTGACGTATGACTTGCTTTCGTTAAAAAAGAGTAGTCAGGTATCGTTACCGTGAAATACAACTTAAATTCCGACAAGGAAATGTGTGCAGTCAGGGTGCCAGACTTGCACTGAAGAAAAGTAACTACGATAGCACATTTGAGCCAAAACTTTAAATGACTGATCATATTCAAGCTGTTTGATATTCTGTCTACTTCATCCTTTCATAGAAATAAAGGGCCAAGGTCTTCGTCCTATTATTGTAGCGTATTGACACCTTTGATTTTATTATTTTGCACCCCGGGACCCGATTCACTCCTGTTCCATCTCACGAAACAGTTTACAAATGGAGGCACCACACATCTTTTAAGAACCTGACATTTTTATCTCAGACCCATCGTACGTCCATGGACCGGCAGAGAGAACAACGTGAATTATTGTTGGCTGTTGATGTATTTATAAATTGTTTTTATGCCCCCGCACGAAATAACAGAAACACGCCTGGCCTGCGTGACCCATCTTATTTTACGGCAGTTCACAAGTTGTGTACACAATGAATACTTTTATGGTGGGCCTTCTGACCGTAACGGTGTAAATATCTTGATCTAAATCACACTGTATACACATATGCATACCTTCTTTGTCCTTTTTCTCAGGTAGGAGTATGGCACATAACAAAACGTGTCTCAACCTTGAATCTAAGGCCGGGACAATTTGTGGTAAACATTTATCTAACCGTTTCTCCTCCGTGACTTGATACAAACTGATTGATGCCAGGCGTTTTGTACATTTATGACGAAAAGTACTCCTTCCGGCCGTACCGGTGGGAGTGCGTGATTTTTGTCAGTGCAATTACGACAAGTACAAACAACATCAGTACTTGAATCTGAGAACACTGGTTTAAGCCAATACGGATCCCTATCAGTGGCGTATCGGTAGGGGGGGGGGGGCGGCAGGGGGAGCTTCTCCCCCTCCCCCCCGGCGGCATTTGAGGCGTCATAAAAAATAAAAAAGAAGGAAATAGTGTTTTTGGGCGACGGTTTTAATACGGTTCAGACGTTGTTTGTCCTCCCTGGTACAAAAAGCTGGATACGCTACTGATCCCAATATTTACCATTTAAATTACATTGCACCAAACAAGCAAAGTTTTCTCCCGGTCAATTCCTGGAACCTTGTGGTATGAGCTGATGGTGTAGTGGTTCTTTCCTCGCCTTCTACCTCTGGTGACCCTGGTTCGATTCCCACCGGGTGCACTGTGTGGATTGGGTTTTCAGTCCCTACCTGATTGCGTGTGTGTTCCCCAAAAATAATTGTTCTGGGGTTTTCCTCCCACTACTAACAAACTGAAATTTCCTTCGGCATCTTCTCTCAATTCAAAATGGGCTCTGAGGGAGAACAGTGCATTTGCACTGATCAGGCATTTGCTACCCAGGATTAATAATAAATAAATAAATAAATACTGTTGTTTCCGTGGTGGACTCTATGATTTCAGTCTAAAACTGGCACGAAAATGTGCATGACATGCGTGTATATTGCAAAAATACAAATTCGTCAGAGTATCAAACTAAGCGTAGGCCTACAACCCAGTCTTGACGGAAATTGATTGGAAAAATTGACTGGATGCGAAGTCCTATAAACTCAAGGATAGGCCTATATAAGGGTGAGCACCAGGAGCCAATTTCGCGGAGCTTCTCAGCACAAAATATTGCTTAGCAATTTTCCTGCTATGCCAAAACCTGTTGAGAACCAGTCACAAGCAGTATGCATCATATGACATTCGGCCGGTAACCTCTTCTGACTATGCAAATCTCGTCTGTGCTAAGCATTTTTTTAATGCTTAGCAGCTCCATGAAATTGGCCCCTGAATACGACTGGATGGGACGTCGTTGCCGAAAAAGTGGCAAAGTTCGGCGGGACTGCCCAAGTATTTTACGGTTCTCCAGAATGAATGATGGCACGGTGCCACGACCACGAACGCGGTCAATAAACTAGCAGAAAACAAGCCAGAAAGTATCCCAAGAATAAACCATCGTAAATTACGATTTCCGAGGGAAGGGCCCGTGGCTTATTTTAGGGGGCGGAATCGGGGCCAATGTCCCCGGGCGGGGCGGGGAGATGCGGTGTGCGCGCTCGGCGTTTTTATTGGTAGGGTTCGGCCGTAATTTCGCAACAATAATGGGCCGGTCGTGAAAAGTATAGGTCCAATATTTAAATGGAACTGACAACTAGAGTGACATTTGTCTGCGGATTTACGATCGGACTGGCAAATAAGTCACTCTTGTGTTTGTAAGCCTGATGACCGTGTTGTAACTCCAATAAGGAGTTATGAGTAGATGTTAGGGCATGTGTTGTAAGCACAAAGAGATTTGGGGCTGTTGGGACGTTGTTTCTCTCATCTCTCAAATTCTTCGTGACATCAATGCTTCCGTTTCCATCGTGCCGCAGAAAGTGCATGACCAGTGCAACGGAACTGTGGTGAGGGCAAGCTTGTTATCCTTAAGCTGCATCTCCCTAAGGAAGTTTAACGGCAAGAAGACAAGCATTATAACTGGCTACAGTGCCTCATATTTGGCACGCGATTTTTGTGTTTCGGAGAGTTGCAATGGGAGGGGTCATATATCTGTAAATTCTTCGACAATCAGACAACAAATAAACTGAGGAAATCTTGTTGAACCGCTAAACACGGCTGAGCTATATACTATTACTATACCAACCGCTATTTGCTTCGCACTCCATATCATAAGGCTTGTAGGCTTGCGCCTACATCTTCCCTCCAACATTCGTAGGAAACGAATGGAACAAAAATAAGACTTAAGTTGATTTCTACAGATTAGCTTCCATCATCCAACTCTGCAACCGTGGTGATGCATTCGTCCAATACAGATTAACACTGCTGCTTTTGCAAGGAATTGTGCGTACAGCCTGCTGCCGGTCGCATGCACATCTTAGCCTGGCTCGGTAATTTGTATTAAAAATGACCCTTTTGGTTTCATTTCATATCTTTTGCAAACTGACCGGCCTCTTGTGCTCAATTCAGAACTATTTCCGGGATTTTCCATCTACTCGTTCTCGCAGCCTTTCCTTTTCTCATTGGTGTACAAAAGACGCTTAATCTGTGGCTGAAAAGATTCTTCAAAATAAGAATATAATGATGTAAAATTTACATCTCTTAAAAATTGCCATTTTTTTCGAAATCCTTTACAAAAAAGAACGGTTTGACCATGGTTTCTTCGCTCCATGGTCGCTCGTACCGTGCGGCTGTTTCAAAATTGGAATGTCGAATTAATTGGAGCACAGCTTCTGTCACGCCAGACAATGTGCTTGAGTTTGCCAAACGTTTGACAATGTTGGTGCATGTCGTTAAAACACAAATTGCCTCCTTTCCTACTAAGCTCTGCACCCTCCTTGCGCTGTCAAAACAAGCCGTCTTCCTTGCCTGCACTGCATGCTCGAAACTTATTGTCGTCTCCGGAGACGCCAGCGTTTAGCGCACAACCCGCAACAACAAAATGCGATTTCCTCTTAATTTAGAAGGTACAATGCCCACAATGGCATTTTATAGGTTTCACAATCGTTTGGGTCAACAGACTTCGTAAATACAATTAAGTTATGCTGAGACAGTTCAGCTGAGTCTCGATGCGTTTTGGTAGTACTTAAGTAGGCCTACATTTAAATCGGAGCTACGTAAAGCCATCTATCAGTGATATTTCTGTCATTTACGCTGATCTGCGGAGTTATAAACTTGGTTGCCAAAATACTTTGGAGCCGGATGGGAATTTTCCCTTGTTTTTCACCCTAAAAGTTTTTTACGCGGGTTTTTCGCCCATCCCGTAAATCAGCAATAGGCTTCTGCAGAGTTGAAAAGTTAACCGATAATAGGTTTATTTGTGTAAACATTATTGTATTTGTTTAAATATTTTGTATGAATGTGTAAATATTCAGTTTTAACTAATAATATGCAGGGCCCCAATGGAAACCAGTTTTAAACTATTTGGGCACACCCTGGGCAAAGAAATGTAATAAATAATAAATAAATAAATAAATAAATAAATAAATAAATAAATCTTGGGTTAAACTGGCTCATGTACGGAAATTAACAGTTGATTTCCAAGCTTGCAAGGACTGTTATTATACGGATGCAACCAAACAGCTCTTGTAGCATGATGCTAGTAAATAATGAAAATGTATTTCCAAAGAGAATCTGATAAGCGTGTAGTAAAGAAAAAAAAGAGCTAATTACTAATCGGTTAAAGGGAAAATAGTAGCATGTGTATATCTGAAAAATAAATGGTAAATTATATTATGAACAACAAGACATTACCTCACTAATGTGTTATATTGTGTGGATAGGCCCTACACCATAAGAAGTGACTTATTGAGTTTCGAGAAGATGTGATGTACCGTAATACATGTGGTTCTTCTCAGAACCACACATTTCTTCTAATTTATCATTTCCCATGATGTATCTACCAACCTTTTCTCTTAAATGTCCGTCACGTAAGCCTTAAATAACATTTCTCGGAGTCATCTCACTTGACTGGTAAACAAATTCCTCCGTTTAATAAGGGAATTCTCATTTTCAGATCATTCAAGTCGTAGAACTAAAAAGTACACAAACCACTTTACAATTTCCGATTATGTTTTTTTTTTTCAAGAGTGTCAAGCAAACGCTATTTCATTCCCCGAAATTTGTTTTGGTCGCCAACGTGAGTTCAACCCGGAGTGAAAAGGTGATCGATTTGGGCTTTGGCGGTGGGGCATTTCTTTGTTTCTTGCCGGCGCCGAGTTGTCTCGGTTCGCCGGGTCGGCTCGCTTGCAACGGGGGAGCATTGTCGGCAAATGCTCTGACTCAAGAAACAATGTCACCCAGCGGCCGTATTGTCCCGGCCGAGATGTAAGGGATTATCACCCTCCTTTGAACGGAAGCAGTTGACTTCGACCATGGAGGAAGGAATGCTTCGACAGTTCCACCTCCAGTCCATGCGTGGCCGGCTCACAACAGAATTTTCAGTTATAACGAGACTGAGACTTTTTACGTCATGAACACAACTTCATAATATAATGATAGGGCCTACTGTAATTGTAGTGCTTATAAAATTCATTATAGAAATATATCATCATACCATGGGATCAGTTAAACAGCTGCAGTTCGAGATCAGCGAAGTCTAGTTCTTTACCCTCAGAGGTACCGGTACAAACTTAAATTCTTGGGTGGAGAGAAAACAGTTGTAAAGTGTCTTGCCCAAGCTTACCTCGAACCTCTGCCCTCACAGGTACCCCCATAATTTATACTCAAACGATTGTAAAATGTTTTGTCCAAGCACAAAAGCAACACGATCCCCGGTGGCCGGGGGGGGGGGGGGGGGGGGGGTTCGAACCCACATACCACCGTACATAAGTCAAACACCGTAGCTATTGGGCCCCGCATTGGGCCACAGTAGGCCGACGCGTACTTACCAAATTGCGCAGTAATTGCTGCGAGATCTGTTCAGATCAAGGATATATGTACTGATCTATACTACACGCAGCCTACCGGTACCTGCAAGGATCATGATGGTTAGTTGGTCATTTCTATTAGATTAAGCAGGCCGCCAGAATGCTTTGAGAGGATCGGTCTCACGACAAAGGAAATGTTGCCTTTGACAGGATTAAGCGTTTTATTAAAATCTCACCGAGTGTCTCTTTTTTTTAGTTAGGTATTAAGTTGAATTTTGTTAGGTATTTCGAGTGGTTCCATCTCGCCCGTTAATGACCCGTGGACCAAAGCGATTACAAAGGGATCAGTCGGCAAACCCAGCTCTAGGGGCCGGCTACCCCGGGTTTTAATCTTTGGCAGGTTGGTTAACACTGGACCACTTTTTTTTGTATAGGAACCAGTTCACCAACGGGGCCAACACCAGTGAACGGGACAAGAAAACGGAGAGAATGAATGCTAACACACGAAAAACTTGTATTCTGTCATTTGGCTTTATTATATAAGCAAGACGCTTTAATACAGCGGTCAGGACTTGTTGACTGGCAGAGAAATTAGTACCGGTAGTAGACGGGGTGTTTAGGTCGCTTACGCCCTGCGTCACGCACATTTTAAGTATGCGCACTATATTCGTTGCTGACCACTATTATACGGTTACGATTAAATCCAGAGAATCCACTTTTGAGTCAAAATAGTGCATCAAAATACACGTACATTGTACATGTACCGGTAGGCCTACATCAGACTTGTGGAATGTCCAATGCCAATGACTAACTGGATTATAAACCATGATTTACACATCCAAGTTTTCAGATGTTTCTTGTATCCGTCTTTACGTGTGCGTGCTGTGCGATAAGCGAGTAAAACGTAACTAATATGCACATTGCACTAATTGCACGTCACCAACAAGCAAATCGATGACGTCACAGCCAATAAACTGCTGCTTATAATGTACCTCTATCTATCACAACAATAAAAACAGTACCGGTAAGTTTCCGGATGTTTCTTTGGTATATTATGTACAAAGTTTCAGGACCGAGCTCGTGTTTGAAACAAAATAACTCGGCATTTTTGACATGTTAAGGGCTCCAACGACTGTATAACGACATAACCCTTTTAAAAGCAATTCACCGAAACATTTATCGAAACCGTATAATGCTACCCAAACGGAAGTATTTTCTACCCAGCCTACAGTTTCTATTCACCCTAAAAATGGAATGTCCCCATTCGCCCAACGTCTAATGCACACAAAAACTTCTCGAAATTTAGGCTAAGTCAAAGGTATAATAGATATGAATTTCGAAACCTAGAATTTCCCTGCAGTGAGTATCTTGGGCGATTAAAATCCTTCCTCCCCACAAGTGGGTGTGTCTGAGTGCATCCCCCATATATTGTCAGAATCCATGACGATAGCTATCCATCTCAATGAATTCACAGGAAGGGGGAGACGTGGGATACATTGCGCACGCGCGGCCTTGGAAGTTGCTCGCATCACCACGTTCTCAGAGGATTTACAATTCGGGTCCAAACGAGACGGGATACTAAACTCAACAAAATTGTCTGATCATTATAGTGTTTATATTTGAAACATTTTTAGAGATGCAGTGAAAGGGTTAGGATCGCCCGTCTTGACCTTGGGAAATAACAGGAGCCACGCCTTCCCGATAAGGCCCCAGACGAAACTGGTACACCTTGAAATATGGCACATCGCGGATATTGCATCAAAAGACATGTCAATATACATAATTCTTTTTATTGGTGGTCTGGAGCTGTGTAATTTATAAATGTGAACTTTGTATTCCAATTACCCCCCCCCCCCCCCCAAAAAAAAATAAAAAATAAAAAAATTGACTGGACTGTGCATTATGATATTCTTGAGTGACGCCTGGTTACTACGGGGAAGGGATGGACCCAAGCTAACTTCCAAACGAGAGACGACACAATGTACTTTACATGCTGGTCCGGGTGCCTGTGTAATGTGCTCAGCCTGTTCTTGTGACAAAGTTGCATCCATGCAAATTTCTGATTTTAAGACTTTTGTTCTGCATTGTCCTCTATAATACATGTATGTATATGCCTTCATCAACGTATCATTCGGTTGCCTGAATTCAAGTTATTCATGGGAACAAACTCACGTTGTGCCTACAACAAGAATCGACCTGTGGTCCTCGGCAACGTGAATTTAATTACATGCACTACAGCCAATTTCTTCGAAATGTTGGCGAAACGTACCCCAACCCCACCCAGCCAAGGCGTGCCCGATAAGTGCCCCTACCCCATTTGAGATTGCATGGGGTAGAAAAAGCTTAGCACATAGTATTTCCTATCTAAATTGTTCCATTAGAAAAATAGGTGCACCCGGGTGGCCCTTTTCCCGAGCTGAGACCCGTGCCTCTGTTTCCCCCACTTGGGGATTGCAGCTGTGTAGAAACAAAATACACCTTTTACATTATTTTCTTCTCTAGTACTCCCTAACTTGGACGCCAATCATGCCACTGACATGTGTATACGGTACGGGTGGGTTCATCAGTCCAGTTCCCGAGTTCGTATCAATTACAAATGGACCAGCTCGAAATATCTATTCTTTCAGCATTCACACGCAGCGCGTGGGGTAACGGTACACTGTAAACATCAACGGATAACACTTTTTGAACACTTCAACGCGTTAATATTTAATACTTTACACGTAAAGGTATAGGAGGCGTTGCACGCGATTAACACTAAAACACTTATATAAATAGGCGTTAGTGTTAATGATTATTAACATTCTAAAGTGTTAATATCTACCTAAATTAACACTTCAAGCGTTGATATTCATCAAAACCAACGCCTATTTTAACGTGTTTTAGTGTTAATCGCGTGCAACGCCTCCTATACCTTTACGTGTAAAGTATTAATATTAACGCGTTGAAGTGTTCAAAAAGTGTTATTCGTTGATGTTTACAGTGTGGCGTTCGGTGTGCTTTCAGTTGCGTGTTACTTGTTTCGTCGTATAATTCCTTCTTGATACGGGATGTACCCGGTAATGCTCCCAACTATCTCGAATGCATTCCACGGTGGATCAAAGAAATATATAGAAACTATATACACCATTTTGATATCCGTCTGGCCCCAATTGACCAACTTGTAGGCCTATTTACTGATCTTTGCTTGGAACACGCCTGCCAATCCATCAACATGAATGTTCTGGTTGTCTGAATGCCACATTTCTGAGAATACATGTATGGTATGAACGACTGCAACATGGGCTTCTTTTCAGTCATAGCTTCTCATACCGGTATGTTCTTGCAAGTAAATGTGAAATTAAAAGAGCTATAGTTAATAATACTATAAGCCAAAAGCATACAATTTCTATTGATCTGCGTATCAATATTGAACTCGCCCTTAAAAGTTTAACAAAACGCGTTCATTTTAACTGTCGAAATTCATTTTTGTTTGCCCTTTTTATAGACAGATAATTTCACAACGTGGCTTGTTTTTCAGTACAAATTAAAATAAGACAAATTAACAATAAGGCATGCATGAAAAACCACAAGCAATTTTCCAATAGAAAGTGACTGATGAACGCGATAAGCTGAAATGGTTCAACAAATAAAAGTATACCTCTTGCAAAAAAATTTAAGAGAGGGAGTGTCTAATTTGTGCAAACTCGAGGTGTAAGAAACACTACTACTTAATTAAAACTATTTATTTTTTCAAGAACCACAGTTTAATTTCAAGTATTGTGTCCATACTTTCCACAAACAAGTTTTCAGAAGGTGTAAGGAATGCAGATATGAAAAAGGTGACTTGGAACACATTTTACCTATTGGAGCTGTATGGAAAATACCTTCTACATTGTATATCTGTGGTAGTCTAAATAAACTGTCCCCATTTTTCCTCACTTCGAACTGCCGCCAATGCAACCGCCAATGCTGCAATAATTACCAAACCGATTAACATTTTGCGTCCCCGGCCCTCAAAGTAGACCAGACGGTATTTAATCATTTCCGCGCCGACAGAACCCGGACTAAAATTCGGCAGAGACGCACTAGATAGACCCAGGCCGGAGTACACAACGTTGCCATATCAACACGTGCATCGTGCTATTTGGTGTCATGTAGTCTCATCGTTCGAGGAGGTTGGCTTTATTTCACTTCAATCCTAACCGTGTAACAAATGATGATGTGAATGTGTCAACATTTTAAAAAGATGTAGGTCAACATGTTGCAGAATTGTGGGAAAACACTATTTACAACGTGAAGTACACGTCAATGAGGCGGCATGTTTTATTGACTACAAATAGGGCCTACTGTTACAAAATCCCACAACTTGACCAACATTTTGGTCCTTTAATTGACTCCCTTCTATCAATTTAGGTTTAGTAAAAGTTTCCTTATATTTTGTCTTCCGTTGCTGTTTACCCCCTCATGCATGTGTGTTCCCTACATGTTTGTTTCTTGTACTCTGTCATTTGCCTTTGAGAAAGAACTTGCTTAAGTTCGAAACGTCAGGCCAGCAAATTTTTTGAGTTGCTGTTTAGTGTTAGACTATTACCGGTACATAGTATTAACACCTGATGTTTTGTCAGAAACGGACACAAATGCTTTTAAAATCAGTACAAAGTAAGCTGAGATTTTTCAGCAGTGCATACCTTTGCTTCAAAGTATTGTGATTGATTAGTTTGAAGGCGTATCAAAAAGATAATCGATAACTGTTTTAGCGCGTAGCGAGTGAGACAGCGACGCTACATCGGTGTGTCATTTGAAACATTTCCATCCAAATTCATGATAAACTATACACGCGACCCTTGACGAAGTTGAAGTCCCCCGCATGTGTTGGATGAAACGACTTAAACCCAGACATGAGTCACTTTGAATTAAGGGCATGTACAAAAGACGTCTAGTCCTGAACCTAGATTACAAGGGAACATCTCATAGGGGCAATGCTGTTGATTTATTTCACCCTGAACATCAACTCACCAGGAAGATAGTTTTGGTATACTTGCTGAGTTCTTGTTGTCTCACAGTTTGTTGGTATTTAATATCATCGCACCGTAAACGCAAATGGACGAAATGGACTTGGGTACGCGTGGTGAAAAGTGATAATGATGATACGATGATTTTGATGGTCGAGAGGGGAAGACTCTAAAAGAAGAGCCGAGATTTGACCATCAATTATTTTGGAAATTGACAAAAGAGGGTATTTTTTTAACGATTCTACAATGGAGTCAGAACACTCTTAGCCACACATTACATAAGGAGGGAGAAATCGCGCCAAAAAGGTGATCTTGGTGGAAAGCCGTTGCTCATTAAACTAAATAATGTACAATTCACAATGTACAATTCACACGGTTTCATATGTCACATGGTAGATAGGTGTCAGTTTCCTACGTTGAAATCGAAATGGCAGGCTATATAGACCTCGTTAATTTTAGTCAAATTGTGAGCCCAAAATCAGCGTTTTGTTGTTGTTGTTGTTGTTGTTGTTGAAAGAGAACACAAAGAACAAATCAAACAAAGATGCAAACAGTATTCTCGTGCTTTTCCAGCCCGAAAAGTCGAAAATGGGAACCCAAATAACACACTCGAATTTCAACTCAGAGAACTGTTTCTTTTGACAGGTGACCCCTTCTTTATGGTTCAACCATATGGGTATGATGGCAGTGTGACTGGCGTACCCCCTGTAACCCATGTGAGAGAAAAAAATCAGCCCACCAAAAATAGTTCGACAAGTTTGTCTGCGTTTATCTTTCGTTCACGACGCAATTGTGTTATTTTCTGAATTTAGAGTAGGCCTACTCACCACAACAGCGCCAGAAGAAAATGCACATGTACAAGATGTAGGCATCTCTTGCCCGAGATACCTCGGCGATGCGCAGCAAATATATCCATTTTCGTGACGTCAAATTAAAAAAACACCAAAGTTACGAAAAATGAAGTTCTCTATCAGCACTGGACTGTTGAAAAGCTCCACCGAAGTTAACTTTGAAAAGTTGTTCGTAGATCGGGAACTTGTGAGATAGATCTGGTCATCCTGGTGGGAGAAGATCGTCAGATGATTTCAGGAGCTTTAATAGAACTGGATACGACATACACCATTGAGTTATCCAGGCGGATTGACTACAAGGCAACTCCAGTGAGTGCACGCTCTTTAGCCGATTAGGCTGTCAACAACGCCGTGTCCTCCAAGACCTACAGCTGATCATGGCGTATGACTTCCAACAAACCTGAATTATGGCCCAATCCCAGAAGTCAGCGGCGCAAATTTATGGCTCGGTGGCATCGATTGTTGCTGAACGATCCGGGCGGCTAGGACTAGGCTAGTGTAGGGATTATCCAACTTGCACTCTCACACACAAACCTCGCACCCCAAAACAAATTATAAAAAAATGTTAACTCGAGGACTTAGCGAAGTCACCGCGACTTATGAGCTGGGGGTTCTGGGCGGTGCGTTCGGTGCGTGTCTCCCTGTCGGTGATGCATGGATCATTGTCAAGCCGTCAACTTGAATACATAAACTTCTTCTTCCCCGGGAGGGTGTTATACTCTTAAAACTCGATGTTGCTACTGTGCAACAAGTGCTCGGACTGAAAGGAATTGAAGGTCTTTTAGGGGTGACGTTTTTCTCTCTATTGAATCAGATCCGTGTGATGGTGACCTGCTTGAAGTCTTCGGTTTTCCCCACTAGCTGACTACTCAAAGCTGATGATTAAATTGACCACTGGCACGGCCAGTGGTTGGTTATTTTCATCCCAGCTACTAGGCTATCTCCATCCCTGGGCGATCGTAGCGAGTGATACACGGCTCTCTGATCACCCTCTTATCTGGTATAATCCCGCTTGAAATGTCCCGTCCAGCGCATGAACCACTCAAGGCATGTTTGAGTTGGCATTAAGGTTATCGCTCAGAGAGATTAGTGTAACTGGTGTAATTTCAGTTGATACATCAGTTAACCTCGAACGGGCCACTTTGCTTTTTTGTATTTTATAATTTCGATTTAATTAGATTTGTTTTGGCATTTCGTAATCCAATTTGAATATCAAAGAATAATAAGTATATATTAACACTTTTTATAGATCTGAACATTTTCGGGAGTCGTAATTTTGAAGCATTTGGGGATTCAGAAATACAAAGAAATCATTTACATGAACAAATATAAAGCAATTAGTTATACACAATTTTGATAGGCAGTCTGTGTGTGATATAGAAACTTATACAAACTGAAGACCATGCTCCGAGTCCAACCAAGCAAAACCTAATTGTGCTTGTGTAAATTGCCTAAACTTTAAACACAAGATTCGATTGGAACGACCTGGAATTTCCCCCAGTCATACTAAAAGTTAGTATGGGTGTTTTCTGGGCAAGATCACTCGCCCATGGCTAGGCGGTGCACAGAAACGGACACAAGGATAAAACTCATTTTTGTATAATGGCTGAGCTCTGTGGTTGAATGGGAGAGTTTGGTTTGTTGGCGGTAAGCCCATTAACTCCACCCCAGCAGCTTGAAGTCAGGGAAAAGAAAAGAAAGAAAAGAAAGGGGTAAATAAAGAAAGAAGGGCTTATTTGCTGCTGCTGCTTCAGCCCAGACGATTTATTATTCCCAGGGTACAATGGTTCCAGTTACTGTATCATTTACAGTTACGCTTGGAAGATTACAATCCGTGCGCGTGACACCACACCGAGGAGGCTCAGCGCTCTAGAAGAACAGCCGCCGGGCAGGTTCGTGTCTGAAGCTTCGAAACCGGTGTGTGGTGCGTGCGGTGTGTCTGGCGTGAAAACAGAACACAACCGGCATTGCACGGACGCTGTGCGTCTGAAAGGCCGCCGTTACTTTGGGTTGGCCTGATCGAGCCGAATGATGGCGCTATCTATACTTAAATGGACCAACCAACCATTGATCTCCGTCTGTGTAATGGATGTAATGGAGATCAATGGGACCAACATTCAATGGAATACGCTGGCTTTGGCCGTGTCCGAATTACTTGGCTGCGGCTTGAAATTACACACATGTCTATAGTAGTGTATGGCTGCAGCCACATCACATAGACTTGTGTGTAATTTCAAGCCGTAGCCAAGTAATTCGGACACGGCCAAACTTCACGCGAATGCGAAGCGAGTTCATGACGTCAACGCAGAATATTCGCTCTGCGAATAAGCCAGTTCGATATCTCAAAGCTTATTC
Organism: Hippasteria phrygiana; assembly: GCA_037893225.1. Lineage (NCBI taxonomy): Eukaryota > Metazoa > Echinodermata > Asteroidea > Valvatida > Goniasteridae > Hippasteria > Hippasteria phrygiana. The sequence goes on from JAZGUH010000905.1 coordinate 337,686, forward strand.
TAGTCTAGTTCCCTGACCTGAAGATTTCCTGACGTCTAAATCGTAGGTCAGGTAGCTACCGCTGTTTAAAATAGATCATGACGTGTGTGTTAGTCCGAGTGACGTCAGTGGCATCATTCAAATTTAATATTCTTGCAAAATCCATTCGGCAAAATACTGCAAGAGTATTGATTTGTCAGTTTTTGTATATAATTGAGAATTCAAATTCCAGGATCTGTGACGGGCCTGACAGACATTTTGTTATTGCGAACATCAACGTTAACAGCCGAATGCTACCGAAAACAAGTTCAGAAAACTTCGGACATTTTCGGAAAATGTCAGGATTCTGACAGTTTTGGTCACGTGACATTGGCGGCTACCGGACCTAATATTCATCAGAAATAGTCAGAATATTTTGGTCTGGGAACCAGACTTAGCTTATTCGGGATAAAATTGCTGACGTAATGTCACGCGATGTTACGCGAACGCCCATTCTGATTGAATTTAACACGGGCGCGTTGTGCAACCACCTTTTGCGTTCACACGCGCGCGTTAGGTCACGCGGGTCATTTGGGATAAAATGTCATTGTGCACATGCTCAGTTGAAATACCCAACTGGCTTATTATGAAACATCCTTTATGGGATATAGCATGCGGACAAGCTAGTTTTCCTTCCTTCCTTCCAGGGGCGGATCTAGCCTTTCATTTAGGGAGGGGTTGTACCCGGCTTTACCGGTACAGTGTACAGTGTCCTATGGATCAGCGGTATGTGGTTTAGCATTGCTTATCACAACTTTGCTCAGCAGCCCGGGGGGGGGGGGGGGGGGGGGGGGGGGGGAGTTGCAACTCCCACAACCCCCAGATCCGCCCCTGGACTTACCCGTGAAGTATCCGTTAAGCCTGGTTCATACTTCATGCGAATGCGAAGCGAATTTGACGTCATGAAACATTCGCAGCGAAGATTCGCACAAGTTGAAATGTGTTCAACTTTTGCGAATTCGCAGTGCGAATATTTGGCGTTGACGTCATAAATTCGCTTCGCTTTCGCATTCGCATGAAGTATGAACCGGGCTTTATTCTGCTACAATTAGCGGCAGTCTCTCGGTAACGGTAAGCAGTGCCATGAAATTGGGCCATGATCCGCAAAATGCTGTCACGAAAAGAAAAACACAACAACACATCGAGAAGCGTTTTGCGTGCGGCTGTCCTAGAATTCGCCAAAAGGAGGAAAATGTTAAAGCGGGGTCTTGTCTTATACCCAGCAAGATATGGGACCAAGGGGTCCCCTCCTCTTATCCCTATAACTATACACACTCTAGACTATTGTTACCCAACATATCCCTAGGTCTTCCCTTTACTGGCGCCATAAATGACTACACACCACTATCTTAATTTGGCGATAGCGCAGCACTAGAAGTGACGCTCGTTTTTCGCATTTTATTCTTTCAGCATAACAATGTCTATACATTTTCTTCTGCTCTACTTCCAAAACCTTTAAACTTCATCGAGAGAACATATCAATTCTTACTGAAACTTTTAACCGATTATGCTCCAATCCACATACAATTTTATTAACTAGCCGCATATACATGTATATACATTTTCTTCCGCTCTGCTCTTTCCTTTCTAAACTTTTAACTTCACCAAGAACTTATCAATTCTTACTGAAAAACTTTTAACAAAGATTATGCTCTAATCCATCTTAAATTACATAAAATTAAATTAACTATAGCCGCACTTCTGACCGAGTGCCTTACATCATAGTACATGTATGCCTTTTAACAGCAGTAAATTAAGTCTATTCTGACGAGTGAAGCTTTCCTTCCGAATGATAACGGATCTTATGTTAATGCTCTCTTCAATTTTTCTCTCTACTTCATCAGGGATCGCGACGCCCAGGAAAAACCAGAGATAAACATTACTAAAAATGCTCTGGAAATCTGTGTCCAAAAACAAGTCAGCGTTCCCCTCCGTGCAGGTGTTGGACTTCACCTGTAATAGTAATATCACAATCCAAATTCTGCAAACATTGTAATTTTGCTAGTTTTGTATTAAAATGAAACGTGCGTCTGTGGGTGTGCTCGCTAGAACTGACTCCCCTATACACAATTACCTCTCTTTATATCCTTCTTTCTAGCCATTCCTTATTACGTAAGGGAAATGTATAATATCTGAAAGGAATTCCTGAGATTCCGGGAACACAATGACCAACACAAAAGCGGGGGGGGGGGGGGGGGGGGTGGGGGTGGAGTTACATCTGTTCGGTCCGATATCTTGCTTCAAATGTATTGTCTGATCTGGTTGGCGAAGTGCCCCTTTCCTCACCTTATTTGGT